>VZRM01006579.1:299342-434828 GCA_013397955.1 Grantiella picta
GCTGCTCTCTTTTTCAGCTTTTTTACTCAAAATTTCATGACTAGATATATTCATGAACCACTGTTGTATACGGTAGCAGTGTCAGGTGTAGAAGTATTGACTCAGAACTACTGGTTTAGCTTTTCTTTTTTTAAAATTTTTTCCTTTTTTTCTTTTCCTGTAAAAGGCTGTAAAGAGTCTTATGATCTTATGGAAGGAATTCATCCTATGTGCTTAATCTTGTCATGATCCTTTTGATTCGATGTTTAGAAGTTTCTTTCTAATGCATTCTTATGGTATTATTTATTCCTAGTTGGTCTGTTCATTCTGAACAAACGCACTAGGACAGAACACCCAGCTCTGTAAAGTGTGATGCAAGCCATGAATTTATAGCAAGTGAAAAAAATGAAAAGAAAAAAAAGCACAGCCTTTAATTTATCATACATGATCTAGTAAGAATGTCAAAGAAAAATGAGGAATTTATTGTTTTCCTTTTCTTCAAATACATTCTTTGAGAGAACCCAGGGACTTAGTTTGTTCGAATGAGATTTGTTTATGGGATAGCAGAATGGTAATTTTGAAGGAAACCTTGTATCAATAGGTATTTATGAAAGAAAAAATTTGGTTTGTCACTTGGTAGGTTACAATCTTACAAAGATGGGAGGAAAGAAGGGGACAGTTACTGCAGGAGTGGTAGGGTATCTTAATTTTGCTTACTCTCAAGGGGTACTAATGAGCCAGCAGCTAAGATATCCCTGTGTCATGGTTTCACCCCAGCTGACGACTCAGTCCCATGGAGCCACTGGTACACTCTTCCATAGGTGGGATGGGGAAGAATTGGAAGATTAAAAGAAAGAGAAAACTCGTGATTTAAAATAAAGATAGTTTAATAGGTAAAGCAAAAAATGTGCACGTATCATTCACCACTTCCCACGGACAGCCAGGTGCTCAACCATCCCCAGGAGAGCAGAGCCTCATCATGCATAATGGTGACTTGGGAACACAAAAGGCCATCACTCCAAACATCCCCCAGCCCTCCTTTCTCCTTCTTCCCCCAGATGTATGTGCTGAGCATGACGCAAAATGGTCTGGGATGTCCCTGCTGTTAGTGACAGTCAACAGTTCTGGCTGTGTCCCTCACAAATCATTGTGCATCCCCAGTGTCCTCACAGGTGGGGTGGGGTGACGAGCAGAAAAGGCCTTCACTCTAAGTACCGCTCAGTAATAATGAAAACATCTCTGTGTTAGCAACAGCACAAATGTGAAACAGAGAAAGAAATACTTTTAAATGCAAAAATTAGAAACTATCCTGATTATCACTGTGAGTACAGCCAAGTAAAAGCAGTGATGAAAACTAAATCACACTTCCAGAGAGGCACATTGGTGATATGTGTATTTTACCTTGCAAGTCCAAAGTGGGCTTTTATTTGCATCCTCATTATTTAAGGTGTGAATAACATATATTCACATTTCTTGAAGGTTGAGAGCAGTGCTATGCAGCTTGTTATCAAGCAATATTCATTTTGCCTTAACTTGGTATTCCCAGTCCCTTCAATGAGCTGAGAATATTTTTATTATTGATAAAACAATCCTTTTATATATCTTGGAAGTACCCAGCTTTGCTATTTAATTATCTTCTAATTAAGATACCCATTAAAACTTATTAGATTATGCAGAGACAGTAAAAGGTGTATGTTGTAGATTAAAAAAGTGAATCAGATGTGAGTGGCATTTAACCCGTACAGTTTTTTGGGGGGTTTTTTTACAGCCACTGATTAAAAAGAAGGGCTCTGAAGTGTAGCATAACTTCAATAATGACAGCCCAAATATGTATCAAACTTACAAGGAGATCAATATTTTTCAGGCTTACCTCTGAGATCGCTTCAGGAATACGAAAACTTAATTAGCAGGCCCTAGTTCAACCAAATTCTAGTTATGGACTGTCACTGGAGTATATAGGCTTATTTTTAATCATAATGTATATAAACATATTTTTAGGTTGGTTGTATCCCTCCCTCCCCATTCTCCACGTTCTTCCTGTTGCAACAGAATGTCCAGAAGAAATGTTGGGGGGTTTTTCGTGCTTCTCTCTGGTTACCATGAGCCAGGAGAAAAACACGTATCAAATTTACCCTTAATCTTAGAGAATGTTGCAGCTGCATTACTAGTGAGATGATTATTTTCTGTATCAATTACAGATTACTACTTTGTAGTACATTTCCCACTAAAAAGAAATTAAATGCAAAGTTGGATCTTTACACTAGTGTGCTCGACTTTTTTTTACTGTGGAGTCACCCTCCCTTTCTTCTTGTCTGTTTTGAGAGGCTGATCTACATCTGTGTACACATCAGGGGGCATTCATTATTTGAGAACACAAATGAGCTAGGTGTCAGGTTTTGCCAGAAACCATTATGATGGTGCACATCCTGATGAGCCTGAAAGACTAATAAATAAGGCAGGAAAGAATCTAAAAAGTCAACATCGTTAAGATATGCAAAATAGTTTTTGTTTGTTAATGGAGAGTAAATAGGGTATCTGTGTCCTGGTTGAGTCTCTGCAGTAATCTAAGAATACATTTGGAAAACTCTTGAAATATAAAAGACATGACTATGACATGAGATCGAGTGATAGTCATGCTTTCACTTGTGGGTGGAATTGTCAGGATGGTTAGTGCTCCTTACCTGAGCTAAAGTAAAATGAATCTTCATTTGTGACTTCAATGATACCATGAAGAGGGCTGATGTCTGAAAAGGTGGCATATAAAATTTAATAGCTATAGTGTTTTATGATGACATCTTTTTCCCAACTGATACACTGGTAGATTGCATAAAACCACTTTTATCTGACAGCATTATTTTTTTTATCTGACATGACTGTGAGTGCATGTAATAATACTTTCTATTGAATAAAAACCACATTTCATTCATTTAGAATGTAAGTTGGAGTTATTTTTCCTTTTAATGTTGATATAACACAAAAAAAAGATCGTATTTTCTCTGCAAAATAACACATATTGAAGACATGTAGCCCTTCTCTGTGTGGAAAAAACAGAATGAGAAAGATCAATGAGATAAGCTTACTTGAAGTTGTATATTCAGAGATGGAAGCAAGGAGAATAGTCTGGCCTAGTCACAGTGTGATGATGACAGACACATGCTGTTTGAGATTAATACCTATTAACATTGTACAAATGAAGAAATGGCTATTCATAACTGATTGTTTTAGCTTTAACTTATCAAAAGATGAAATCTCTTCTGCTAGGATTTTGTGCCTCTGTACTAGATTTGGGTTAAAGTAAAAGGAAACACATAAGTAAAATGAAAGCTTTTTACATGTTCTTTTTTATTTTTCTGTCTTTTTTCAAAATTATATCTTTGCTTTTTTGGTCTGCTTTTATGTGCATTCTAGTGAAAATTGTGGTTGTTTAGTCATCTGTGTATTTACTTTTCCTTCAGTCTGAAATTGTAAAATTACAATAAAATTATTGTAAGCCAATTTTAAATGGGATTTATGCAGCAATTGGTGTTTGGAGATGGCAAAGAAAATTGAGCTGTAATCTTGGAGGAGACAGTGGAACGTGAAGGGAATTACGTTTACATGGATCACAAGGGGAGAGCTGACTGTGGTTTTTGCAGCAGAGGTAGAGAATGTCTACTCAGGACTGCTGAAAAAGAGCTTTAGAACCAAATCTAAAGTAGTCCAAATCGAAAGTCTTCTCTTGTCTCCAAGTAAGATAGAAGAAAAAATACATTTTCATGATATGTGGTGCTATGACTTACCTGCAGATTAAAATAGTTACCAGTAGACTGTGAAATACCATATTTTATGAAATGATAGCACAGAAAGCTTTTGAGTATTTTTCCTCGGGGAAATATTTCCCAGAGGATATTCTGGCTGCACTGAAATGGAAATAGTGGCTCATTTGGGATTGACTTCTGGAAAACTATAGTCTTTAAAAGTATTAATTAGTAGTGACATTATTCAAGAAGTAGAAGCTTGAGAAAACCTGAGTTAATTTCTAAATACACATTTTCTTTCTCAATCTGGTATAGTTTCTGATCGCCTGTTGTACAAGTATATATGTTTTATTTTTTCACAAAACTTTCTTTTTCTTTGATTCTTTTCTAAATTATCTTCTAACATATTATCTTTCATCTTCTGTCTAAATTATCTTCTATCTTGGTCTGTCCCCACCATTGATTAGCATTGATCCAGCCTGCTGCTGCATGACAGGTAATGATAAAACTGTTACACTTTTTGTAAATTACACAGCCTTTTTTAAATTTACATTTTGTTTTTCATTGTTTTACAATAGTAGGCAATTCTACACTACTACCATCAGCTTCATTGTCATATTTAGTACCCTTAATAATATTTGGTGAAGTGTTTGTAAAACATTCTCTAATAGTTTGCACGATGCTGGCTATTTGAAGAAATACTGATTTTCAATCTGTACCAAATGTCAGTAAAGGAGTGGAAATAAAATTATTAGGCATGATAGGATATATCCTAAGTAATGAAAAACATGCCAACTAGCAATTCATGTTATCCAGGAAAACTAGGAATTTTGGAACACATTGCTTCTAATTAGAAATTAACCTTATCTTCTAGTCTGAATTCATTGTCTTTCTTATGGAAAAGCTGAGCCATTCCTTATTTTGACTGTTTTATTTAGGAGACTTCAGCTGAAATTTTGAGTTTAATTATTGACTTAATTCAAGAATTAGATATTTACTATGTGTAATTTCAGTCAATCTCTTGAATGTCGCATTGTATTGTGGTTTCCATGTCTAAAGATGGTGAATCAAAATTGTCAAAAAGAACTAAAAAATACGAAGATCTATTTTTTTTAATATTTGGATTTTTAAGTAAATTAAGTAAAGGCATTACTTTATGATAATATAATTGAGTTATATAAAAAATATTCAGATAACTTTCTGCACTAAAAATTGTGTCAGTTGTTAGCCAGGCCTTCTTCAGAGAAAATCAGCAATTAATTTAACAGCTTTCATGAAGATTAATGGGATCATAAATTGGAAGACTACAGAAAGGAGGGAATTTAAAAGTGATGAGGAAGTTTACAAAGGGATTGGTTCCAGGAGAAATGGAATACTTCTGCAGTTCTTTTATGCATTTGTGTTCTCTGTGTACATGTTCATGCATACTTATTCTCCAAGTGTTATCTTAAATTTGTGATCAATTGCAGATTTTTATTTTGCTAAGTCATTCTATTGTTTTGCTTAAGATTTTTCTGTGGTTAGAGGGAGTATTTTACTATGACTAGGCAATGCTAGCTGAGTGATTCTGTGATGATATGTGAGTTCTTAAACCCATTTTGAAATGTAAGCTTCATCTTAGACTATAAGTGCTGGAAGGAAAGCAAAAAGATGTGCTTGTCAGTGTAAGTTAAGATCACTCCTGCTTAGGATAGACTAAATAATTTCTAGAGAAGGGAAATTAGACTAGTCAGATAAGCTTCAGAAACAACACACATTTCAAAAATACTATTTTTTATTAAATAACTTCTGATGCATTGCCCTATGTAATGTGACTTGTCTCAATGCCTTTATCAGCTACCTCCCAACATTTTTGGATGGATTTTTTTTTTTTTAAACAAAAAGAAATGTTTTGAAGTAGTGCAGTTGCTGTCTAGGGAAATCTACTGTTATGGCTATTTTAGCTACTTCTTCTTCATGTGCTTCTGAAGAGCAGCAAAGTGGATTCTCACAACCTGCCTGCTTTCTCATTTCAGCATATCCAGTCTTGGCATTCATCCCAATGTCATGAATTTTAAAACCTTTGTAAGTTTCTATTTCTGTAGAAGTGTAAATCCCTGTAGTTTAATAGGAATCTTAATTAAGGCATCAGAGGATTAGGAAACTTTTAAGAGGTAATGCATAGATTGAACTAGTTGAAGGCAATTTATAAACCAAGTTCCACTCTGAATTTATAAGCACAATTTCAATAAAATGATCACTCTAATGTGTGAAATTCAGAGTGGGAACACGAATGTACTCATTATCTTTGAAAGACATGAATTTTTTTACTTTTTTTGTTTTTAATTAGACACTTATATTTTCCTAGGAAACCTGTCATGGAAGATCAGAGAAAGAACATTAGATGCTATTTATTGTTGCAAATTTAGCTGGAATAATTCTTAGTAATGTTCAAAGTAATAAATAGAGTGCAATGAGCTAAAATTTCTAAAACATACTTAAACAATGAGCATGTATTCATATTTGGTCCATCAGCAGAAAAATTGAAGTTTTCAGAATTTGAAGAGAAATTATGTTTTTCAGGTACTTCAAGTGCTATGTTGTTGGAATAGTTAAGTGATATAATGAAACACAGAAGAAGGAATATTTTTGCAAATTGTTAGTCCTGTTAGAATAAAGACCCAGCTCTCCAACTGTGCAAGTCTTTGCATGAGCAGTCCTGAAGTTATGAACAGGAAGATATCCAATAAAAGGACTTTCCGAAAGGAAAAGTAAAGGAAAAAAGGTGCAAATATGTTTTATATCCTCCAGCTCATTTATTTAACCGTACCTTATTACCTTTTTGCTCATTAGTAGCAGTCTGGTAGCTTCTGATAGCCTTTTCATTTAAACAGTCACGGATTTTAAAGTTCTAATAAAGCCAGTGGTACGTGTTGATACCTAACTGTTACTGTTCCTGAATTTATAGTATTCACCTAACTACACTGACAAGGATTATTTTTCTAAAATATTTGATATCTCTGAAATATGCTTTTTTGGTTTTTTACCTTAGCAACCTGGAGTCTCACAAAAATATTGTCAAACATTTTTTATTTTTACCTTTTAAGAAATTGGAATATAATCTTTTTAAGCAAAGTTTTAATTTTATTATGCTGTTACTTTGCAACTAGATTGTTTTGAAAATGCCTTTGAAAATTTTGAATAAAATTTTCTGAGCAGTACTCTCCCACCAAAACCAATTATTTATGCCATATAACTTGTTTGTAAAAATCTGGAATATAAATGGAGGGTGTTTTTGGGTTTTGGTTTGTTTGGGTTTTTTTGTCACTTGTGCAATAAAATTCTTTTATGAATTAAATGCTAGTGATAGAAGAAAAAATTCAAAATATATGGAAGAGTTGAATGCAAAAGGAAAATAATACCAAGAATTAGATATTCCAGCATACAGCTTTTTTGTTTGGTTGTTGCTTGCTGTTTGGCTTTTGTTTTCAGCAAATTAAAAAAAAAAACAACAAACCAAAACAAAAAAAAACATGAGGTATGTGGAATTAAAAGGAAAACCTCAGAATTTGCAATGAAAATGTCTTTTTGGAGAAGTGTTGTGGTTGTGATTTTGCAGGTGACAAGAAGGAAAAAATACAGACTCAAAGTCATAAAGAAGAGGAAATTATGTGTTTGTTATGTAATCCTTTTGTCTTATCTGTCTGAAGATGTCAAAAAAATGGCATGGAAACAGGAAAAAATTTCATGCAAAAGATTGTTTTTCTCATTGGTTTGTATTTTTTTCCCTTGTAAATTTTTGCAGCAGAATTTTAGCTGAGTTCAAGGAAGATATTTTTCTTACCGTGGTTCATATTTTCACCAGTTTCTTAAGAGCACATGGCAAGGCAAATCCTAGCTATTTCAAGAAATAGATATAAAAAGTACATGAAGTTAATATCTGTGAATGATTTCTCTTTGGCTAACATTAAGCTACAACGTGATGCTGTCATATGCTAAATTCTTTACTTGTTTTATAATGCAGAAAAAATGCATTATTTAAAAAAAAAAAAGACTTGGAGGAAGTGACTTAATTTTTCCAATCACCTACACCAATAAATCCATTACAGTATAATATAGAAATTATCATTAGAAGCCTTATATGATTATGACCTGTTGAAATATTTGGAATGATTAATTTGAAAATTAGGGACAGTAATGAAACTAAGTTCTCAAATATATCACTGCCTAATTTTTTGTAACTTAGGCATGTTTAATTAATCTTATATATTTATGTAATTTCAGGTATATGGTACTGCTTTCCTTTGGCCTAAGTCACATAAAGAATTTTAACATCCTTTGAAAATTTGTAACTTACTCAGTAGGAGACTTCTCTTTTTTTCTTTTCTTTTTTTTTTTTTTTTTTTAAACACTACAGGGGTGCGTTTTAGGGTAGATTACTCAAGAGCAATTATTTTATAATTATCACAGGAATTTTGTGATCATAACTGGGTATGTTAAGCAATGCAGACTGAAACATATAGAACTTCACGTTTGTAATCAAAACACCATATGGTGCTTTCAGAACTTAATAACAAAATAGCTGTAAAAATCCCACTGCTTGAAATTAAGGCTTCAGATTTGTTTATGTCCTCAAGACTGACCTTCACTGTAGGAAAGAATGGATGACATATCCTTTAAAATCAAAAGCTGGAATAATTCTGTTGTGCTTAACACAGGGATGGCAATTCACAACCTCACAAGACTAAGAGCAACTGCTCTCACTTTGTGATGCTGCCAAAAATTTGCATGCAAGACAATTATATTTGGTCCATACAGACATGTTTATTATGTTGAAAAACACATTAGAAGAGGTTATTTTTACTGTAACATAAGAGAAGACAGAAATATGCTAGTGACTGCATGAGGAGGTCTCAGAATCAGTTGTGCTCTTCTGAGATTCTTTGTGTTGGATTTTTCACTTTTGGATTGCCCAGCCCAGGATGCCAGGCTGAGTATCTGGCTCGTTTGTCACAGAATCCCCATTTTTTCTGGTTTTGTAGAAAGTACTTTTTGGTACAAAGAGTTTGTTTCTTTGTTTATCATTGTCCCTGAACACCTGAGTGTTTGTAAAAATGCATGTCACTAGAATTTTAACAAGACCTTTGATTTTAGGTCTGCTCTTGCAAATAGTTGATACCACCCTCAAAATGCAATCCTTGTTTGTCTGGCTGTGTTGCCGAATTAGTAGGCAGGTAGTGGCTAAGAAAATGCTCACAGTGAAAGCATTGATTTTTCTTTTAGTCCTAAATTTTTTTTTCTCATGTAAAACAATTGCATAAAATATGTTTCACTTAAAACCAACCAACCAACCTTTAATCTATACAAAGGCTGTAGAAATCTGTGGAAATCTTGAACACCTGAAAAATATAAAGCAAATAGAGTAACTGTTTGTTTAGGAAAAAAAACTCTCTATGACAGTATTTTTATACAGCTTTTTGGAATCTTCCATTTTTCCATTTTACTTCCTATGTGTTTCTAGGAACTTGCACAATCTTCTTACTGCAGGAATTTAGTAAAAGAAATGCAAGTCTAACCTTTATTTTGTGCACTGAGATAAGCTAATTCAGTTTCTACACTGTGGCATATTCTTTTTGTTGCTGTGTGACCCAAGCCTCAACATTGGCCTAACACTGTGCAAGTTTCCACAATGTCTTCTTGAATCTCTACTTTTTTTTCCTTTTTTAATAAGTGTGTGAAATTGGAGCAGGCGTTATATGGAATGTCTTGGAACAGCCCAAGCGAGGAAGTTAAGGGCTAGTGAAAACATGCAGGTTCCTGATAATATTTTCAGTAGAATGTAGAGGCAGGCATAGAAAAAGCAAGCAAACAATAAAGATAGACCATGTACTTTCATATTTTTTATATTTTAATCAAGACAATATAGGGAATGTCAACACATTTGAACTGAAAATTATTATTTTTTATGATTCTAATATATCTTGTTAATGTCTTCCACCAGAATTTTCTGTTGAATTATTAGCCATACTGTGAATTTCAAATCATTTTTATACGAAACACAGGAGTTAGTTAACAGGAAATAATTCCTGACACAATTGCTACCATACAATCAACTTTGATTTGGGCAACATATATCCTTGAGTTTGAAGAATGTTCCTAGTTTATACCCTGTATACCAATTTTAAAATTGCTTAGGCTACTGAAAGTTATTGCTGATTAGTTCTGAATTCTGTAATCAAAAAACCTACCATTTGGTAGGAAGGGACAAAATAAAGCAAGGGCATTTGTGGGCAAAAAATGGCAGTCTTCATTTGAGTTTTATAGCTTTAAGTTTCAGAGATAGCTTATGTTAATAATTTTTTAAGTTTTAAAATATTTTTGTTAGGAAGAATGTGCAAACACTAATATTCATGGGTATGATTGATGAAGGCTCTCGAATGTTTTGCATAGATGCAAATCTCTAGTCATAATCTTAGTTATTCTTCATACTTGCCTTAGCAACTAATGACTAACATTAAACAATACATTTTAATGCAGTATTGTGAATTTTAATCTTTCCTTTTCATCAGTGGTGAAACCTATTTCTGTCCTTGGATTTATATGCAGTTTTTCTTCCAAGTTTTAATCTTAGAGGAGGTTTAATATTAAGCAGTTTTGTGCAACTCAGTGTTTTGCTAGTCTAGCTGAAAAGTTAGTATCTGACAATTGGATTTCCTAACATGCAATATAGTTTATTATGTGGTTTGTTTTTTTTCTTTTCTATCTGTACTTTACAAGAACTTTCATTTCATGAAGAAGTGTAGCCTAGTCACAGATGGAATAAAACAGATAAAATTCTGTTGCTGAATGCCACTTCAGTACTTCAGTGTTCTTAGTGGCAGTCTATGTATAATTAAAAGCAGATCAATGTGACTCTTACAGTACTCTGAATGGAGAATTTTATCATCAAAACATAGGAAAGCAAGAGAATGATTCATACACAAAAATACTTCATGTCCTCTCTGGATTACCTATAGAAATTCTTTATTGATAAGTCAGAGAAATTATAAAAATTATTTGGTAATTTGTTTCTCTGGGTGTCAGTCTATTTCTGATGTTGCTAGAATTGCCTGTCTGTAAATGTCTGACAGGAGTTTTGTTCATCAGAGTGTAAATTCAGCCTACTGTTCGCTCATTCTTTAGCAAATGAACATGAAAAGCAGAAGGGAAATTTGTACTCAGTACAGGTGATGTAAATATGATTAGCACTAGTTTTGAAATCCGTTGATCTACTGCTGGAGTATACTGGCTTTTCTTTTAATTACAATGCCATGTGTGACACATTTGCCCTGCATTTAAGTGCTATAATGCAAATAGTTTTCCCACTGACCTTGGAAATCAGTGCCTGGGTTTACCTGCTGTGTCCCCCACAAGCAGAGGAGAGGAAGGAACCTTGGGCTGGAACCAAGGCATGGGAAATGGGTGATCTGGGGCTGTTCACTGCTAGGCACTGAGCGTGATGTGGGATAGTCATACAAGCTACATTTCTAAGCTTTTGTGGGAGTGCCAAATAAGTAGCTGTGGGACAGCCTAGATATATTTAATTTTAATTCCATTTATATGATGAATTAAATTTCATCAGAATAAAATATCAGCTGTTTGTTGTAACAAATGATGTGTTTATGTTATATTACACTTTAATGACTTCATGATTACTCTGACAGCTGCTTTCCCACAATTAGTCTCATTAATGTCAATGCAATCTGCTCATATAATTTGCCCTTTCTTTTTTTTGAACTTTAGGCCTTTTTGCCCCTATTCTTCCAGCATTGCCTACCTTTCACATGTGAATTATCAGACTTATTAAAAAACTGTATTAATGTTTTGAAGTTCCTTACACAGTTCCCTTAATAGTATCAATGCCCATTAAAAAGTTTAAATTTCATTTAACAACAAAATGTCAATAATTTGCAATAAGTTTGCAAAAACTTGTGAGATTAATGTATTTTACCACATGAATATTTATGTAATGCTATTTCTTAAATACTTTGTCTCTTCTATATAATAATTAATGATTTTATGCTTCCAGTGTCATTTCAGACAAGATGGTTATAGTTTTTTTAAGTTAAGTTTGTAAAGAATTTAGCTTATGTGATCAAAGTTTTCAAATTGAGTGTTTGTGTGTTTCTCTCCATAATGACATATAAATGTAATTTCTTGCCCTGAAAACCTTTTTCTTCATTTGTGCTTAAGGAGGAGATAAAAGACCTGATTGCTTGAACCTAGAAAGCAGATTGCAGTTTATATTTCCCTGATAGTTCCACCTTTCCTCCACCTGTATGTAATTAAGGAAATTATAAAATAGTTACAAAAGTTTGACATTATATTCTGAATTGAGTTCTGGGCAATGACATCATGTACATGAGAGAAGAATCATGAAATACCTGTTGAAAAGGTTACAGAAGATGTAGTAGATATTATAACAACATTGTCTGACTCCTGTGAATCATATTGCATTTTATGATCTCATTCTTTTATTTGATGAAAAGTATATGTGGAGCTCACAATGAAGGGTATGTGGTTCTGATTTAGTTTTCTATTTGGTTCTCTTATGAACACACATTATTCTTTAGTTTTACAAAGATGAGACAGGACTCCATATCAGCAGAGTAAAAAATTACAGCTCATCCCTGCCTTTTTCAATTATAGTAATATAATTCTGTTCTCATTGCTCAAAGTCTAGGAACCGAGTATTTATCACCTCATCAGGAATACCTCAGCATTTTAGCTTCTATTCAGATGTCTAAACAAAATCTTGCAGAAGTTAATACAAAGTCTTTTGGATAAACCTCTGTTTTAAGACCTTAATTTGCTTATGCACTTAAGGATGCTTTTACCAGTTAAATGCCTCATCTAGAATGGATTCTTTTTTTCTTTTTTTGTTTTTTTAAAACCCTTTAAGATGCAACAGTTGCCACAGTTCTTTTGGTGAATTACAGTGCTGCATTTCTGTAGGCTTTCACCTGTTTTTGTAAAATAGAATTCTTGACCTGGTGTATTAGTTTGAGAACAAACCAGTGGGAGATCACAAGTCAGGATTATAATTTAAGAGGAAAATTAAAAATAAGTGCAATAACACAAGAAAAAACACTGACAGAGTCAGATAAAACCTGATGCCCTGTTAGTCAGGGTGGTGATACCAGTCCAAGTGAAGTATTCAGCTTGCAGAGGTGATACTATGGAAGGTCTGGTCTTCACCTGAAGGTCCAGTGGTAGCTCTTGTCCTCTGGGAATCCAGTGGACAGGGGCTGCTAGGGGCAGTTCTAAGGCCAGGTTATATCCAGGTGGGAATGCTTGGCTCCTCCCTCCTGGATGGAGCATCTCACGATAGGATGAGGTAAGTCCATGAGTTACACGGCTGGTTCTTGATGGCTCATTGTCTGTTATCAGGGGTGAGTCATAGCAGGAGAAAACAACCAGTGCTCCACAGCTTGTGGAGGTGGTAATAGAATAATAAATACATCTATATTGCAACCTAGGACACCTGGTAATGGAATATGAGTTCCCACCAAGTACACACTTGCTAGAGGAACTTGCCAAAACTTAATGATTTTATTATGGTGCCATTGTTAAGAAACCAATAAGGTCACATCATTCGAAACAGGAAAACTTACCATGTGCTTAGGGTGCCGAAAGCTTTCAGTATTCAATTAATACTGGCTTGATTGATAGGCAATTCAAAATGAGTGTGTTTTCAAGAAATGCTTGAATGAGGCATAACTGCAAGATACCTTCAGTCAGTGAGAGCTGCAACTAATAAAAATGGAAACTTAAAGCAGGGGTTTGTTGCAGTGACCTTGGCTCAGATGAGCTTGGAGGCAGATACCCCTGAGGAAGGGCCCTGGGTCTGAGGAGACCTTTAGCTTAGGGTGACGAAGAGATGCTCGCCCAAGACACCTTGCAGCCAGCTTCCTTAGTATGCATCAGAGAGCAAAAGTATTGGGTTTTGGATTTCTCCTCCTCTTTATCCTATATGGAGTTAATAGCTAGAATATTCTAGTCTGTTCCTTCTACCCGAGTTTTATTATTGGTTTTTAAAGTTCTGTACCCTCCCTCCTTGTATCCCCATTCCCTGGCGTCCCTGCCAATCCTGCATCCCTCACGTCCCGGTTGGTTCTCCCATGTAAACTCCTCCCATCCTGCTCCCCCTTCTTAACCCCGTGTTCGGCGTTTTTCTGGGCTCTACGCGTCCCAGATCCAGCTTGCTCCATTCCTCTTCGACCCTTCCCTACCCCACGTGCCCCTCACCGCCCCGCTGCTCCTCAATAAACTACTGGATTCCGACCAGAGAGACTACGTTTCTTTAATCGCCTTGTCTCCTGCCTGCCTCCATCTCGAAAACACTCCGCTCCTGCACCCGCGGCACCCATGGCAGCGCCCGGTCAAGACACACGTGAGAGGCATGCGGCGTCAGCCTTCTTTCTGGTGGTTTCGGGACTTGCTGCCTTTCCCAGAGCGAGAAACCACAGGGGTTTAAAAGTTTGCATGTAGTGAAGAAAACTAAGCTCACAGAAGGAGGAATACTGAAAATGGTATTTGGAGGGAAAGCAAAAGAGAGTCATAGTAGGAAGGCGTCCATTACAAAGATCTGAGAAGGACCATTTGGTAAAATCTTAGACAATAATGACTGTTCCTTAGAGACTCCTAGAAAAGTGTGAAAATAAATAGGTTTAGATAGGTTTAGAAAACATCAAGAAAATACCCACACTTAGAAGAGCTTATGGGACCCTGTTCTGGTGTTGTTATCACTGAGTGTCGTAGCCTGCATTGGGCGCTGCAAAAATGTTGGACAGTGATGAGAAAACAACCCCCCTTTTGTTGCTTTGCTTTAAGTTATTTTATCCCTCTATAAAAGGTTTGTAAATAATGGAAATGTAAAGATCTTAGATATGAGTCAAATGAAAAGGAGCCGGTAAATATATCTCAAAATCATAACCACATTGCAGTGTTTCTTCTTAAATCCTATATTCTCTATATTGTTTCTATACATTTACTGTTTACAGTATATTGTGCATCCAATAAATTTATACATAAACTGACATTTTACTATGAATTATTTGCATTTTTCTTCAGAACTGAGGAAAACCTCTTTTACTAGACATATTTTGAGGTATATTTGGGGTCCTAATATCTTTTATCTGCTTTTTTGGTTTGCTCCAGTATTCAACTTCATTAGTACAATTGTATTTGTGCTAATGCATATAGGCATTTGTCACAGAATGTAGTGCTGAGAAAAGTTTAATTTCTCTGGAGGGTTCATATTTTGTGCTGGACAGTGAGTGACACTTCCAGAGTGCAATACATCACAACTTAGAGCTGATTTACCATGTCAAGGTAATTAGAATAATAATTATACTTCTGCTACTGGAATAGAGCATGCTTTCAACATATAGGCTGCCGGTTTGAGAACTCATTGAAATGGTTGAATTGCAGTGCTGAGCTAGATGTGAGAACAGTTGGTGTGTGTGTGTATATGTGGGTCTGGAGTACTTTTTCTCTCCATGGAATTGGTTTTTTCACCCCTAGGAGAGATACTGAAAAGGTCTGTGTCATCATGCAGTGGTCTGCTTATCGTTTATTATACGTATTGTTCAGTATACTTACACTGGCTGATTAGTGAATATTTGGAGCAGAACTACTTTGCATTTGTGTCATGAGTAAAAGGAAAATATATACCCTTCACCTCTCAGAACTCTGAACTTTGCATGTTGCTTCTATGTAGATGGCAATGCAGCAAACTCTGCAATACAAAGCAACAGAAAATTCAGTAGCAATTGGTGTATTTTAAATTAGATAGTTGGTGATTAGTGTTATTTATTTATAAGTAGTAAATTTGCCTTTTAATTATGTACACTGAGAAAACTGAATATTACAAGTAGGTAAAGGAAATGAGTGCTGAATGAAGAGTTGCCAGCTTTTAATTATGCAAATGAGCACCACTGCAGAAGAATTATTTAGTAATCTTTTTGTGCTTAGAATTGCAAATCTATCTCCACAATTGTGTTTAAAACAAATGAAACAGGATTCATATAACTTCTTTTCTGTAGATATTTGCAGTTAATGAGATTGAACAGAAGTATCAGTAGTCTTAAGAGACTCTATGTAATGTGCAGTGGATCGTGATAGTGGAACTGAAATATTACTGCTAATATTCTTATTGTGGGGGATCCTATTATATTGTAATATATTGCCTGAGAAACAGCAACTTTTTCCTATTTTTAATATTATATTTTTATTACATTTTTATGGCTGAATATTTTTTTTATTCTCATTCTGCTGAAGAGTTGAATGTCTAAGCTATGCCTCCTCCCAAGTGGTCTACTTTTCATTATCTCTCTCTAGCTCTTGGAATACCTTTTTTTTTTCTTTTTTTCGTCTCATGTTAATTCTAGAGCCTAGTGCCACTCTTGCTTGCAAAATACTTAGTGCTCTGGCACTGACTCAGTGAGTAAATAGTAGTGAAAGAACAGGCTAATTTATAGTCTCTTCACATCACCCTAAAAATGTATCTGAGCTTCAGTAATGCTAGTAGGCAATAAGAAGTGTATTTTTAAAATTCATTGGGGAAAAAAAAGAAGGAATTAAAATCCCTGAAAAATAGTATTATGACAGAAGGATAAGTGATGAATAAAATGCATTTAGAAGATTGTACAGTAACAATGGATATCCTTTCCTAACCAGGGAAAGAGCTGGGAGATAGGTGAGGGAACATTGTCCACCACTCCCCAGATTGATTGAGCTTTCCTTTTCTGAGTGAGAGAGAACTCTTGACTTTCCAAGTATAAAAGTCAAATTATGCTATACAAAACACTGCACAGAGGCACATGACATGTGTTCTCCAACACTGAAGAACTGGTAGATATAAGTAAATAGCGGCCATCAACATCATCCAGTAGTCAAATTCATGCTCGCATGTAGCTCTGGGCAAGGAAATTGTGTCTTGTAATTGGACACAGGAATTCACCATGCTGCTAGTTCTTGCACCCCTTAAGAAATAAACATTCTTTACTGTCCCAAATGCTGGTCATTTTACAATTTCAGCTTTGATTGCCATTATCATTTATTCTCATAAATTCCAAAAAATGAAATTCCAACAAGGTTGGAAAAAAAACTTGCTCTAAAATTATTCTACATTCAGATTTAAAGAACAACTTGGGCATATTTACACCAAATATTGGGATTTTTCTTTGCTCTTGCTATAGGATTAATCATCAGCAGCATGCTTATTCTCCTTATGCATTGCTGTTGTTTAGAGGAAGGCTAAAATAGCATTGATATATTCTGCTTTTAACTGTTGATGTATAGGATAAATAAATGTATGTGGAAAAGGTTGTAAATAATGATCGTTCTTTACTGAATTGAGGGAAAATGCTAAGTCACAAGAAATAAATTTAGAACTATAGATGGGCGTAATTCTATCTCTTTGCGTCATTCCCTTGTAATTGGAGATTTACTAATGTGGAGACTGGGCAATGAGTGACTTTAGTCATCCTTTGCAATGTAGAAAGACTTTGGGAAGATAGAAGATGTTTCTCCAGGAAATTATGTGTTTTACAATGTAAAAGTAAACATAGGAAACTAGAATAGTTAGTGGGAAAAGATAAAGTTTCTAAGTTAAAGGGGTATAATATGACAAATATAATATGTAATTATTTTACAGTTGAAGGCTATTATTACAGGATATTTGGTGTGCTGCCTATCAAAGCTGTGGGTGGTTGTAGCTTAAACAGTTTCTGTTTGCCTCTCTTCATTTAGGATTCATTAATTTCTCCTTTAAGCCAAAGTGTATGCTTTTTATGAAAAGGAAGAGAAAAAATGTCATTTATAGAATCTCCTTCGCTCAAAGACCAAAACCCAATTAAAAGTATCTGTGAATGGCATTAAAAAAATCACACACAAACCAGTGGAAAAAAACCCTACATTACCCACAGGACTTTGATTTATGCATAATTTTACCATCACAACTTTACTTTTTCTGTTAATATGCACATGCAGCTTGGCTTTAGGGATATATGCAAAATAAAAGTCACAACTGCATCAAAAGGGGATGTTTTTTATTTAAGGTTAACTGTTCTTTTGAAAGGATTATGGTGGAGAAATATAAAACTAATAAATGCTAGTTGTTGTAGTAGGTTGGTGAGAAGCTTGAAAAAATCCCTTTTCTGCACTGCATAGTTTTTATGTCAAATTTTTATTAGTTTACTTTACAGTATGGTAAAATCTCCTGTTACTTACCAGCTTCAGATATAAACAAGAGAAAATATTTCTTAATTTAAAAGGGCTATGTAGCTTGTGTATCTTTTGCTATGTTAGAGTGGGGTTTTGGGTTTTTTGGGGGGTGTGTTTGCAGGGGGTTTTTGTTTGTGTGTTTGGTTGGTTGGAGATTTTTGGTAATTCCTGGAACTAGCCTGAACTATCTTGATATTTCAATATAATCCAGACCCCAGAATTCAAGCAATCCTCTTCTTTCATTGATGTTTCTCTCTCAGTTCAAGGATAAAAGCAATGCTAAGGAATGCAACTATTAAGGTCAAAACTGAGTATGGGGTTCATTAATGTGTCTCAGAGTGCTTAATAATTTCTCTTGAATTTCTCCCAAATTCACTGTCAGAGTAGAGCTTTATTTCATGGTTGTGGATGAGTGACCTGCCACTGCTTTATAACTAACATATTCCTGAAATTTTCCAGCATCCTTTGCAGTTTCATTTTCAGCTATTCACCGGATATTTGAGGAGCCTTAAAATGTTTTCATAACTTTGGAATGGTTAAATGGGTATTCTATTTTCTTTTTTTTTCTCTTTTCCTTTAGTATCTTTGAAACATTCACCATGTAATTGGAATACAACTAGAGTTTTCTAGAAAATGTTGCTATTTAAAAGATTGGAATGAAATAGTCACCAAATTATTTAAATCAAAACATTTTCATAGTGCATATGTTAACTTTATTGACAAAAATAAACATGGACATTTGTTATTTGTTATAAGCACTTATGCTTTTGTAACTACTTGGTGACATCTCAAGAAATTGGTATTGACAGAGCTGAATCCTTTGTTTTCCATTAGTCAGCCAAGGCTGATTCATGACTAAGAAACTCTATAAAGTGGTTGTGCTGTTTTGGAAAATTCAGAAATTTATGTTTTATTTAGCATATTTTCTTTTGATTTGGCTAAATAGGTTATAAAATACAGGGAAGCTAAAAGCATGGAGATTTCTTGAATTTACCATAAATAGTTGGCTTTTCCCCCTATATTATTTGGGTTTTTAAATTATTATTATTGTTATTTCAGCAGCATTCACATAATGAAATGTTACATAAGTTTGTGGGGTTTTTTCCCATTTCATTTTGAGTTTTGAAGGGTTAGTAATTCCAGCTATGATGTGCATTGATGTAAAACTTGACATTGAAGAACCTACTTCAAACATAATTTTTAAAATTTGGGGGTTTTGTGATTTGAAGGATTGTGTTTATTCTTAGTTAAGAAAAAAAATCTTCAATTTGGTGTTCTTTCCCTACAAAGCACGCATGCCTGAAATATATTAAATGCAATGTAACAGATAAGTTTTGTTACCCCTCTCCATTCTGTCCAAGAAGGAGGGGGAAGTAAAAATTAAAAAAAAAAAATGATACTGGTTATACCAGGTTATAATATCTGCTGATGCAAGAGAGAAGCCCAAGATCAGCCTATGCATCAATTAATCCTATAAAAGTTTAATGATTGCTACACAGGCCATTTCATTTCAGGCTGTTGTGAAAAGTTGTGTTGAAGCTGGGAGATATATTGCTATTTCACTGCAAGTATCTTCATAGATACATGTTATTTCAGAAGTGGACTTTTATTAGGGTAGGATTCTAGGTATGTCTTAAGGTCTGCATTGTGTTTTCTGGAATATGAGACGCTGCAAGAAGAATGCTCTGGAGTTCTTACTGGTAATAATAAATTAATAATACAAAGACTTTTTTTTGTAAAGGAAAGGGTCTGAAAAGTTACTTCTGAAATCTGAGGTGTTTCAAACTTTTGTTGATTCTGGCGAGACTTTACTAACTCTTGAAAAGAGACATTATTTTAAGGTCTTTCATTTGTCATATTTTATGGTGTTATTTTAATGTTGAATCTAGAAATGCTCTGTATATATTGTATTGTAGTAAAACATTAACTTTTTTGCAATCTAAACTGTAATACTTTTATAGCATTTAATTTGTTGATTTTGACTTTGCTAAACAGTTCAGACAAATACTGTCCGTGTAGAATGGGATGAAACTGCTTACACTGTGTTAGGTGTCTGGCTTCATGAGGTTTCTAAAAAGGCAACTTGCTAAAAAATGATGTGAAGGATCAAAGGGCTATGCATTGTCTGGACACAAGAAACGGTGAGAAAGAGTTCTAGAGGAAGAGTGTGGGAATGAAGTGGGCAGATGAAGACAGGCTTTGGTGGTGATTGTCTGAAAATGTTCATAATACTGGATGGAGTGGCAAAGCCTTAGTGTGTGGCTGGCAGGAACATGCAGGACCGAGAAATTCACATCAAATAAATATGGAGGTAATTTCTGAACCAGCAGAAGCTCTTAAAATGATGAGAATCATCATCAAAAGCCAAAAGAAAGGGATTTATTTCTTAAGTAAATGGAACTAACTTGCATCCAGTTTTATTTACCTGGTTATTTATAGGGCTTCTTAATAAATGGAGTACGAAATAATACATAGGAAACAACAAGAGGTTGAGGATGACATGTTTTAGACATGAAATCCTATCTAAGTTCTCTTTCTTCAACCAATTGATAGGCAGTGACAAAATTAAACTTTGAAATGACAAAGAAAAGCCAGAAGGGTGAAAGTCACAATCATACTGGTGACAGAGAGAAAAGAAAGAGACAAAACCATTTCAGTTGAATTGGCAAAATCAAAGACAGAAGAGCAAAACTGTCTTTTTCTGAGGATAATGACTGAACTGAAGAAATTTTGTGGAAAGAACAGTGGGGAGAATTGTAGTGCCAAAGTACAGAGAATATAGGAAAGTTTAGGGTAGGGGAACTGGTGGTAATGATACATATTTTAGAAGGTATAAAAGTTAATGATAAATCCCTTTGGTCTTTCTGATGGTATCAGAAGTAAAAAATTTTTCAGACCCTGTGGGAGCAATGTACAGTCAAGAAGCCAAAGCCTCTGAAAGATAAGACTCTGCAAGAAAGTCGCAGCAATATTTTTGCATCCATCTTCTCTGTCGATCTGCCTTGAATTACATCATGCTAGAAAATCTGTTTCAATTGTTGACAGAAGAAAAAATTGACAAAATCAGCTGTAGCACACTACCTTTTACTCAAGAATTCTTAAGCAACATAGCAATGGATAGGGAAGGTACTAAGCATCATAAATAATCTCTTCCTTGAAGTTGTCTTTGCACTGGGGATGAGAAAGGAGCAAATGTTATGCAGATCTTTTAAATGGATGTAGAGTTATAACCTACAGGAATCTATGACTATTGAAGTAACAGACTATAAATGGTTTTCTTTAGAATTTTAAATGCATTAGAATAAATTACAAAAAAGAATAGGATTAGCAGCATGATGAAAAAAATTAATTGGGGAAAGTAGTATTTGTAAAATGAGCTCTATGGATACAGTCCACCAGAATTTTCAAAGAGTTCTCTGAGTGCATGGATAAGGGAGAATTTCTTGTTTGTAGTTGTTAGTTGACTTGGATCACCACAATTCTGGCAACAATAACTCTTGTCAGACAGAAAAGTGGAAATAAATTATTACCCATGGAATGAGAAAGAATTCATACTCTGTATATTGTATATTAAGTATAAGATGTATATTAAGACTATCTAGAAAACACGTAACAAAGGGATATAATTATTAATGGGAAAGTTTAGAATTTAACTAGTTCTGGTGATTTGAATACACATGAATTGACATGAAAGAACAGAAAATAAATATAATATGACTATTAGCAAATCTTTCCAGGAATATGTTTATTTAGATACTATTGTGTTCTTTAAATAGTATTACTGTTACATAAGTGGTGTGCTGAAATACAATATATGTAAAGTAGGTGTCAGGTTGAGGTTATAGTAAATGACATGAGCAATTTTTAGTTGGAGTGGCTTAACTTCTGGATGTTAACTGAAAAAATCTTCCCAGAAAATTTTTCAGTATTAATGTGATGTCTAAGTTTGTATCTATCTGTCTTATACACTTTTCCTCTCCAAATTCTGTGGCTAGCACAGACCTTTCCTGTGAGAATTTTTCCTTTGTTTTTATAAACAAAGATAAAGTTTGTATGTTATTAAAACAGTTTCTCGAGATGTGCGCAGTTCGGGCCTGGCCAATAGGCTTAGGGGGAGGTTTTGGACTGACCAATCTGAGTGACCTTTGAAAAGTCTATATAAGTTGGAAAAATAAAAAAATACAGATTCTTTTATCCCACACTGAGTCGGAGGGTCTTTTCTCTCTGCCAGCGGCTCAACAGCGACAAAATTCGTCTTTTATCATCAATTTTGTACATTATTTTTAATATGTACCTCTAGAAATCTGTGTAAAATTAACTGGTAATGACTGTATGGAGATGACTGTAACATAAAATTAACAAATGTTAGTTTTTCTTATATTGATTGTTAGTAAGAGTCCCTTTTAGAATTCTTTTTTCTGGTAATAACTTATCCACTATTTATGATAATCTTATTCCATATGCACAGTTTTTATCTCTCTCTCCTCGGAATAGCACCACTCATCTCACTTATCACAGTAGCTCTTTCCTTAAATGACTTCCTAGATATTTCAGAAAATTGGATAGCAGTTACGATATTTGACTTCATCTTTTCACTAATGAAAATTATTTCTTTGGGCATGTTAAATCAAGTCACAGTTATTTTCCCTTGAAGATATCTGACACTCTAATACTTGCAATTTTGTATTAGTTTAACTATCCTTTACTAAAAATTGGACAATTTTCCTTTTTTTTTTTTATGCAAAACTCAGTAATATTAATAACAACTTTAAAGGAAGCAGTAGATGTATTCTCCAGACTAGCTAAGTGTTTGAGAGCTGACTTTTTTTTTTTTTTTTAACTGGTGTGATGAATGTGGATTTTTGAACTTACTATTCCATTTGTGGAGTCAGCCTAAAGAACCTAATGTGGACATGTCTTGTGATTGCTTTAAAACAGCTGCTGTTTCAAATTTATGCAGCAAATCCTAGGCAAAAAGCAGGCTAGAGAGAAACATTAATGAAGGTTTTCTGCAGTGTCAAGATGACACTACATTTTCAATGTCCTTCCTTAAATCATTCCCTGTATTTTATTGGGTTATTTCAGCTGTTACTATTCATTGAGCTGATAATTTCAGAGAAACATTACTAATGACCCCTAGATTCCTTTCCTCCATTTTGCTTTTAGATCTGCGTTCATGGTTATGTAGGCATTGCTTTGATTAATTTCTACAGATACATTACCGTACAATTATAATTTCTGAAGATCATCACACTCATTTGACTTGGCTAAGTCCACTGTGCAGAAGTTGTGCTGGCTCTTTCTTTCCAACAGACCATGTTTGTCAGTGTACCCAGTGACAGTACATTTTATTAGAGAGTCTTAAGTGATTGCCAGAAATGGAAGTCATGATCTGTGTCCTGTAGTTCCTCGAATCACTTTGGAAAGAAATTAGTCCTCTTTATGGATGGATGCTGCGCTGAAAACCTGAGGCTGTCCTGCTGCCCCAGCTTTTTGCAGAGACGTTGCAGAGATTTGCCAGCAGTTCTGCAGTTCCAATTGGTAGCTTGGGGTGACTGCTACAAAGGCCAAGTGATTCACTAACACCTAACTTACCTATTCATCTAATAATCTGCATAGACACTGTTAAACTGTTAAACACTTCTTTGCGGGGGGAAGGTGATAGAAAACAGACTATTTTCTCTATTTTTTTTTTTATTTCATTGCCAGGAGTTTGACCAGTTACTGATTGGAGTTTATTTTGTTTGTTATATTCAAAATGTTACTGGCATGCTTAGATATTGTGACAATGAAAATTATTTAAGAAAAATCAGATAAAACTGAGGACATAACCTTGTAAAAGAAGGAAAAGTTAAAGTAAAAATGCTAACAACAGTTAGATGCAAGACCCAGTTTTGAATATATAAAATATAAAGCTGGAAAATAGTATAAATTGAATTGTGAAGACTTTTATGAGAGTATATCCCTTGCATCTCTGATAGTCACCTTCTTTTTTTTTTCCCACCAAAGTTTTCCTCAGTGAAAGGACTACATGTGCTTTGTTATCTTCCAGATCATTGATTAAGCATCATTAATCTGAAAACAATTCCATATGACATGTGTTAAAGTAAAATATGTGAGATTCTGCACAAATATGAATATGCTAGAGTTGGATTTTCTATCCACTGTTTTATGATAAAACAAGAATTCTCCTGTAGGCAATTATGCTCCTGACTTATTAATCTTTTTGTCATTGTTAAACTTACCTTTGTCAGATGGACAACTTAGGTTGACGAAAAAAGTTCTTTTGAGTGGTGCTCCATTGCTCATTAGCTTCAAATTGAACTGCTGCTTAGGGAAATTTTTTTGGTCATATTTCACATTTTAAAGTTGGAAATAGAGCTGTGTTTTGTACTTTCCTCTTGGTTGAATGTATCAGTCTACATACAGCTTCCTGCCTGTTTTCATAAGTAAAGAGTTTGTATGTTAGCATATTTAATTCCATTTTTTGTTTGTGTATTGAGCTTTCAGTTCATCTAGTGAATTTCAATGAATGTTGGTTATTTGTCAAGTAGAAAAAATGACTGATTTGTTAGTAGAAAATGCCAAGCCACTTCAGTAATCTTAAGTGAAAATTGAACTGCAGATGTTAAATTTTAAATGTTTCCTTAAAGTAGTTGTTTAATCAAGGTAAATAAATGCAGATAACATGATTTTTCATTGTTGTGATTAATTCATTGTAATTCTACATGACATTTAAGTTTCAAAGCTTTTTAATATTAGTGGTTAGTAATTACATAGTGGAAATACTGGAATTATTAATTGCAAATTTAATTGTTGTTTAATAGAGAGGATTTTAATTTCTGATAGCTTTCAGCAGCTCTTTGAATAGATCCAGTTTACTCAGATATTTTAAAGCTTGTCATATAAGCCTAATGTTTAAAGAGATACCCTGAACAAGGTCGGTGGTTCTGCCTCTGGCAAGCTTGTATTTTGCGAGGGTAATATGTCCCTTCTTAAGCATTCGATATGTTGATATATGTATTAACTAGCTAGACACTCCCATTGACAAATACAGTTTTGTAGGACTATAGATTGCTTGTAGAAAACCAGTGCCATGTGATGGTTATTTTTTAAATTGTGATTAAATTAAGGGAAAGTAAGTACAGGGCATTGTGGGTCAAAATGCTTCTAAATATTTTCATATATCATTACATAGTTTCATATTTCCCTTTGGAGCTACAAGTTGCACAAAGGAGAAGGTGGAAGAAAAAAAATAAATTACTTTATATTCCTTTATGCAGCACCTGGTATATAGCATCATAAAATCTTGTACATCTGTCTGAAATATTAGCAGAATGAAAATGGAGCATAAATTAAAAGAGTTTGTCATAACTAATGACAGGTAATTTGGCTGTCAAATACAAAGCAACACAATAATTCAAGTAAAGAAATAGTAATATGACTAGAAAGAAATGCATTAGCTTTCAAGATTCTCTTTGAAGTTTTCTTGCAGAGACTTAGATGGGAAGAAGAAATATTTGGAATGCATTGAGTACTACATAAAAGAAAAATGAATAGTGCTCTTCATGAAAGCACTGCTTGAAATTCTGAAGTTCCTTAATCAGACCATCATATGAAAAACAATCTTATTCTGGATAATGTTTCATTTCTTAATCAACTTTATTAGGTTTCCAAGTAATTATTTAAAAAAAAACAAACCAAAAACCAAAAAAAAAAAACCAAACCACCAAAAAAAAAACCAACCAAAACCCAAAAAACCCATGGCATCACAATCTGTATGGCTAAAAGCAGCTCTGCATTCTTTAGTGTCTTCAGGGGCACTAGGTGCCTGTTTGCACATTTATTTAAGAAAATTAATTCACAAAGCAGTTTAATTTAAAAGCAAACAAACTTCTTGCTTTGGAATCTTCCATATTTGAACTGCAGAAGTTAAACGGCAAACTTAAGTTTCCTTAAAGGAGTTGTTTAATGAAAGAAAGCTGTTCCAGATATTCCTAAATCAGTTTCAAAATATGTGCAAATCTCTGGCACTGAGCTTTATCGGGATGATGGTGCTGTTGTTGAAGGGTTTAACCAAAGAACAAAAAGCTGTCAATAGATTTCTCCTTTGAAATAAGGAGCAGAGGCTATTATTGCAACAGCACGTGCAGAAGTATTGTCAAATTTCCTTTTTTTCTCCTCTCCCCTCGTTCCCCTTTCACTTATTTCAGACAATATTAAGCACTCTTGTTTCCCTTTCAGTAAGGTGTTATCAAAACCTCTGTAGACTAGAATACTGCATGAGCAAAAGTTGGTTTATGAAATGCTTTTTAAAAACTTGTCCACTAGTATTCAAGTTTTTATGAATTTTTTTTCTGCAATGGATTGGTGTTGTATCTTTTAATATTGAAGAGTACATATTTTAAAATGAAAATTATCATAATGCTATTGTGCTTTTTTTTAAATGACAAATTTATATTCAGGATAATTCTGATGTAACGTGCATTTTGGAAACAGATCAGGTAATAATGGGACTTTTTCTTAGTAGAGATTTCCTCTGGTTTTAGCCCTGCATAGGAATGTAAATGTATTCTCTGGTGAGTACATTCCTTTATGACAAAATAAATAAGTAGTTTTATTTAATTAACTTTTACCTGATTCTGAAACATTTTTTTGTGGTTTGTTGAAAATAAATAGGATTTATTAAAGCATGTACATGCACTTTGGAGAGGCCTGGTTACTAAATTTTGAAGTTTTCATGCAAAACCAGATTATAAAAAAAAAAAAAAAGAGGTGCTGATGTCTCTGAAATAGGGCTGCAGATGGAGATTAGATTTTCATTTCCAGACCATTTTAGACTATATTCATGGTTGGCAGACCTTATTTGGGTTAGATATATCCTAAATCAAATGTGACAACTAATTAATTAATTTTGGGCACATTGTTCTCTCCTATTCTTCTCCTTGCCTCCTGGTTTTCACTCAATCCTTGTTTTTCTTAAAATAAGTGGAAATTTTTGTCTGAATTACAAGTGATCAGAACAATTATATGAGGAGGAATTGGACTTGACACGATGTGTTTAGGAGCTTAAGGGTCTTCCTGTCCTCCTGCTAGTTATGCGTATTGAGACTGATCTTGGACTTGCCCAGCTTTATTATTTCTAAATATTAATGGTCAGCAGGATATTTTTAGTTTTACCTGACAGTTGTTGCACCAAACATCTACGGTGCAGAGAATTGCAGCTTTTATCAATGGAAGCCATACTTTCAGGTGGTGCATTTAAAGTCAGATGTATTAAAATAAAAAGCTAAATATTTCTTGCAACACTGTGTTAATATTTTAAGGTGTTATAATACTTAATTATTGTAAAAAATAATGATAATGTCTGCTTTTCAAACAGCAACAACTCATTCCCGCTAAACTCAGAAAAAGTGCCTACAAGGAGCTGTTTTTGAAAAGTGTAGGATGGTGATTATCCCACAGATACACCACTGTAGTTGTGCTTTTGAGAGATACTTGTGTCAATTTGGAATTTGTATGAAAAATCCATATGTTTTAAGCTTAATAACCTCAGAAATTTTGATTTTAATTCACTTTTTGTTTAAACCAAATGATCACATGTGAAAACTGACTTTTATACATATTAAAACTGTGATAACAGTTTTAACAGCTCCCTTTTGAATACATCTATTCGTATTATCCTCCTGAATCATAAACACACTATGAGTATCTACAAAAGCTATATTTTGTTGTAACTTACTGCTATTAGAGGCTTCTGAATTTATACCATATTTGTGCTTCCTACATGTTTTATACAGACAAGTATATAAAAGTATATTTTAATGAAAGGTGCTGACATATGGGAAAAAATACAGGAACTCCAACAGCACACAAACAGGTAAAAACACAATTGCCAGTATGTCATAAATACACTATTGACTGAAGAGAATGATACCAGAACACTCTTGCATATTGATTTCAAATTCAGGCATCTCTTCATAGTCTGTTGCTGTTGCATAGAAAGAGCTCGCTTCTTTTGTTACCTATAATGTTTCCTATTTGTCATAAATCAAGTTCTCTGGTATGCTGCTTTTATGTAATTTTTCCTCTTTTCTCTTACTTTTTGTTCAGTGTTGTGACTTTTACAGCATGTGTAACTTGTTTGATCCACAATAACTGAAATACACCTGAAGTGTATTTTACATTGTGGTGTGTGGAAAATACATAATGGTGGGTTTTCCTGTGTGTGATGCTATAGGTAGAATTAGGCAGTTTGGCAGAAACCAGGTGTGGTTTCTCTCTTTTCTACTTAGGAGCATTATGTTCTTCTTTCTCTCTTTCTCTCTTTTGGATTGGCAGGGAGCACATAAATGCCGTACAAGGATTGTATCTGTAGCGAAACGAAGTCTGGCCATGAAATTTCAGTCTCTTAATTATTCTCTCTTCCTGTCACTGAACTCACAGCTTGAATGACTAAGTATGCGATTTGTCTAGTACTTCGCAGTGGCTTGTTGCTTTCAGTATTAACTAAGTTTGTTTGCATATTTTAGGATATATCCTCAATACCCATTGGTATCTACACTTTTCCCCTCTGGTTTTAAAATAACTTTTAGAAAAAGGTCAGGATATAAAGATCTTTATGTAAATGAAATAATGATATGGTGAAGGACTTGATTCTTCCGTTTATTCCAAATCATCATAAGCTGTAGATATCTTCAATACCTTTCAGTTAATTTCCATTGCAAGGTTCTATTGCCAGTCTTAAGCAAGTAATGTGATAAATTATTCAAATGAACAGCATAGTGAATAAAGTTGCAGCAGGAAATCTTTACCAACAAATATAAAGCAACTCTACATATATTTTTGTAGGCAATAAATTTTTTGCATCTGGAAGAATCTACCTCATTATAAAAAGAGTAGAAAAAAATTCCCACTCATAAAGGGAATTTCTCAGGTAAAGATTTTATCTTTACATAGAACTGAGTTTCCAAGGAGTCTGATAATCAGAGTATGTTGATACACCTGATCTAGAAATTTAAACTGCAATATTAAATAATTCCCTTTCTAGGACAGAGGCCCCACTTTCAGCTGTATATGTGCCAGATTGTCTTGAAAACATTTTCCGTGGATCTCATGAGATGATGTCCCAGAAACTTGACTTTTAAGGCAAGAGTGACTCACTCTCTATAGGCTGAATGCATAAGACACAAAGTAGGGATAAAAGTTACTTCCTAACCAATTTTGTCAGTGCTTCAGAAATAGTATTTAAGTAGTATTTTGTAGTAAGGTAAAGTAGAACTCTGTTTCATTTTGTTTTGGCAATAGATACTTCGTAATTCAAGCAATTAATTAAAGAATGCAATAAATATATCCTTTAAGCACAAAATTTTTAAACTTCTTTTTCTTTTAACTTTTTATCCGTATTAATTCAGGCCAGTTAGTCTTTCTCAACAAAAATGCTGCTCATCATTAAATGGATATAAGTTTAAATTGCAGCACTTCCCTTTCTCCTGCACTAAGTAAAATGCAGAGACTTCACTGCTCTTGTGGTTTAGCCCCAGCCAGCAACTAAGCCCTACATAGCCTCTTGCTCACTCTCCCACCTGATGGAAAGGGGTGAGAATCAGAGGGGTAAAAGTAAAAAACACGTCGGTTCAGATAAAAACAATTTAATAGGTAAAGCAAAATCTTCACACACAAGCAAAGCAAAACAAGGAATCTATTCACTGCTTTCCAATGGGCTGTGGGTTCAGCCATCCCAGGGGAGCAGGGCCCCATCACATGTAACACTGACTTGGAAAGACACTTGCCATTTCTCTGGACATCTCTACTCTTCCTTCTTCTTCTCCCCAGGTTTATGATGCTATATGGTGTGGAATATCCCTTGGGTCAGTTGGGGTGAGCTGTCCTGGCCATGTCCCCTCCCAATGCCTTTTGCACCCCCAGTCTCCTCGCTGGTGGGGTGGTATGAAAAGCAGAAAAGGCCTTGGCTCTGTGTGAGCACTGTTCAGCAATGCAAAACCCATCCCTCTATTATAAACACTGGTTTTGGCACAAATCTGAAACAAAGCCCCATACAAGCTACTATTGTGAAAATTAACTCTACCCCAGCAAAAACCTGCAAAGAATGAAGAGCCAGCTAAAAAAATTTTGTATTCACTAGGTGCAATGCCTTCCTGTACAGAGGGCTCAGGGGAATGCAGCAGTTTCAATTTTTTTGGTCTGTCTGAAATTTAAGAGCCTGTATGATAAAATGAGATGTTTCATACATAAACAAGAAGATCAATCTAGGCTCTCTAAGGGAAACTTATTATGAATGATAGTGGTTACTCTGATTTTTTTTTTGGTCCGCTACTTTGATTTATCCACTATAAATGTTTGATTTCAATCTATATATATCAGAATTGGACTAGCATAACATAGTCTGCATAGATTTTATTTAATTTAGAAGGCCATAACACCACTAAAAATTTTGGGCTGAAATATTTGCAGACTACAAAAGCCATGGCTATTGTTCTAAAACAAAGAAGTAATTCTACCCTTGAAGAAAAAAAAAAAGGAAGAAAAAAAAAGAATAAAATTGTGTCTTTACATCGTGTAGACATACTAATTGCATTTTAGGACTATAATTCCAAAAGGGTATGATTACCCACTCTTTTCTAGTAGTTTTGAATAAATACATAAAACCTGTTACTCAGTAATTGAATCCTGAAGAGGTGGCAATTTCCATCATAGTTGTACACATAAGTTTACACATTTACAGTACAATATTGCCTTTCCTATAATGAATGGCATTGTAGGCTCAGGGAAAAACAGTACTTTGGATCTGACATTTCTCTTTGTCCTATATACATTTGTAATGCTTATTGTAAATGCTTTCTTGCCTTTTCCCAAGGTAGCCTAGTGAAAAACAAAAGGAAGGTACTGATGGTGCTGAATTTGTGCTTGGTGTACAAATGTGGAAGTGGTCAGAGTTTACTCCTGAGCTTGTGTCTGGCTACAGGGATTGAGGCTTCAGAGGGGAAGTCTGCACTATTTTGACAAAGCTCAGAGCAAGCTTTATATACATTGGGAAGGTTTGATGAGGAATCATGTTTCATCAGATAGCCTAACAAGTAGCTGTGCAGTGCTTTGCTACTCCAGGAGCAGTTTGTAGTGATGAGCATGTATGGTGAAGTCCTTCTAGGGAATTTAAAAAGAGAGTAGGGCAATTGCTAGGATCAGTATCTGGAATCACAGAATCTGTGAGCATGAGTGGTTGGGTCTTAATACTCATTTAAAAAAGCCAAAGATAACAATTTCTTTCATCTTTCCAGTTGTTTTTCTTCTTTTTTCTTATTCTCTGTGAAGTATTAGAAATGCAGTGTTTGAAGATCTGTCTTCCCTGAAGTATAGAAGTAGTGTTACTACCCTCCTTTGCAATGTGATGCTTCTGACTATGAATTCTGAAAATAGTCCCTATTCTTGTCTGAGCCAGACACTCTTGGCTGTACTTACCTTTTTTTTCCTGTCCATCACCAGCCTCATGTTTCCTTGCTCCTTTGATGATTGCTAAAATAGTTTTTCCCACGTAACAACAGACTTTTTATTCTCAGTTTCTTTCTGAGAATCAGCTTGCACGTTTTGAAATAAAAAATTGGGGTATAATTATTTTAGAGTTCATAATACTGGGAATATTAAAATTCTGTGAATACCATTTCTTAACCTTCAGTGGTGTTTTTGTGAATAAATGATGCAGTGTACCAATTCTCTGAAGTTTTTAATGAAAATATTGAACAAAAAGAGGCTCATAATTACTGCATTCAATCAGATAATACATTAATTATTTCAGAAAAATATCATTATATGATAGCTAATCCACTGGAAATACTTTTTGCAAAATGTGTAAGAGTACTATTACAAATGTTTTATGAAACCAAGTTTATATTTTCCATTTTGCATTTCATTACAAAGTAATTATTCTTTGAATGATAATGGAGACAGGTATGCGAGGTTTTTATATTAAACCTCTTTTTCCTCTGTTAATAAATATTTTGTGAAAGGATCCTGGTTTGTTGACCAACTTCTCCTAAACAGTCCCCCCTAAATTAAGTATTTAGTTGTTGCTGCTTATTTTCATAGGTCTTCTCCACTGTTATTAATGAAAACCTCAGTATATGTGATAGATAATTCCCAATATATGTATTTCCTACTCTTGATTTGTATTTCTTCTATTTCAGATTACTAAGAAGATGATTCAAGAAAATAATTATAAGCATTTATTATTTTCAATGTACTAATTGTGTTGCAAGGAATGGAAAGCTTTGAAACCCTAAAAATGCTAGGATCCCTGTTGCTTTAGCAGATCATGGCAAGATTAGTGGCGATGCTGGGAATGGTAGGAATGGGTAGTCTTAGGGCAATGATGAGGTCATTTTCTGTAAAGGAGTAGCTTTATAGCTTTATAGCTTTATAGCTTTGTAGCTCTACCTCAAAAATAGGCTGAAGCTTTTGAAGAATTAGCTTTCTGTAGAGCTGGAGTTCAGCATAGAATGGGCCTGAAATCTTAAGTCACAATCCCAAGTCCACTGATGTTTGGAGCCAAAAGTCTGCAAAGGCTGTATCACCAGAAGTTTGCATAAAGAGAAAAAATAACAAGAAATAGGATATGTCCACCAAAAAAGGATGTTGCTGAGGAAAAATGCAACAATGCATAAGGAATTTTCTGTAAGTGTTAAAACCCCTATTTTCAGGCTTTAATGTCATCTATCAGTAAGCTGGTTGGTCAGAAATATGAAATCAAGAAATTCTTTGTAGAAAATATTCCTAATCAGAAATATAAAGGGGGAATTACAGTATGCTGCTCTGGATTTTTGCAAACTCTGACTTTAGACAGGATCTATTCTGAACACTTCTGATCAGAAGGTTTGATTCATTGATCCAAGCATGAATGGGTAGTTGGTCAAATGGGAGATTCTGGTTCCACCATACCTCCTGCAACTTATCTCTGTCACAAAGTTTATCCTTCATGTTGAGATCCTGGTGAGAGTGTTTATGAATGACTCTTTATTGATGAGCTTACAGTAGCCAAATTAACTCTGAAGAACAACATACATGGTATATAAATCTGACAGATTTTATCTTAAGGAAACTCTAGGGGCTTTCATTTTTTCATAAGACAAATGTGATGGGGTGGTAAAGCAAACTGTGAAGAAACAATATTTTCCCCTTTATTGTTGTTGTTTTTGTGTTGCTAAGAATCTTTGCTGACTCTGGAAATTTCATTAATTTCCTGGATTGTTCTCAGTAAGAGCTGCTTCTTGCTTTTTGACAATCACAGATAGTTTCTGGGATATGCAAAGGTGTTTTCTGCTGATGTGCTAGCTTCCTTCCCAAAATACAAAGAGAATTAGCTTACATTTGCCAATTTGAACAATGAATGCTGGCTTTTTTCCCAGTCCTTTGTTTACAGCAAAATTTGTTGTTTCTTGAGCCACAGCTATGTCCCTTTTACTGGGTTTTGGGGGTTTTTTAAGGTGTTTTTCTACTTTGCACGTATTTTTTGCAACCATACTGATTGAATCATACCAGTCGTCCTCATGGCTCATTTAATAGTCTTTTCCCATTACCCATGGATATCTTAGTAGCTATAAATTCCAGCCTGAATCACTTGTAGGGTTAAAATGGACTTCTGGGGGACATTTTCTCATTTTTCTATACTTTTATAGCTGTCTTCACACTAGTATCTTCAAAGATTGTTTTCCAGTCTTTTTCTTCTTCCAGATCATGTCTGTCTCTCTTTGCTGTACTTGATCTCCCTTGAAGATCCTGTTCCCAAGAATAAGACTGAGTAATGACTTTTGAGGAAGAGTCTCTAACAAATCAAGTGTTTGATATTTGTCAGTTTTCCATTTTGCTGACCACAGGTTCTTACAGGGACAGGCAGCTGCACACTGTCTATTGATAAAGCTGGCTCAGTAGAGTTCCAGTGACGAGCAGTTATTTTTTCCTTCCGTTCTTCCTACTGTGCTTACGTGTGTCTTAGAGGATAAAATGGCATTGGCACTGGCTTCTCCTTCAGTCTCTTAGTACAAAAAGAAGGCTTCATTTGTTCAATTCCAATCAGTCATCTCTTCATCAAGCTATATTGATTCTTTTTTTCTTTTCACAGCAGGGAGAGCACATTTTATGTAGGGTGAGTCTCATTTCATTTTCATTAATCGTTTGAGTGAAGTCAGGAAAAACCTCCACCTGCATTAGACTATCAAAGGATTTAGCACAGTTCCTTCCAGTAAAGGACTGAAGGTAGTTGAATGCAGTGAAGATGAGATGTAGATGACCACCTGAATCTCTCTAGACTTCCCATAGTACTGGAAAGGATTGGATATTCTTCCCCTGGAAGCTGAGTTCACTTCTGTTGTTTTAGCCCATGATGTGGTACCATCCTATTAATTGCTTAAAAACAGAAAAAAAGTAAAAAACATTCTCAGTATTGCCAACTTAGCTAGTTAATTGTAAAGAAAAATTGAATCATTACATATTAAATGTCTTCATTATTTGAAAGTACTTGAATTCCCTCTTCAATAAGGAAATAGTTCTTGTGTGGCTGAGCTTCCTTCCTCAGTGCTTTATATCCTGCTAAATCTGAACGAGTTAACAGTCAATGAATGTACTGCTGCATGCATTTTCCGGAAGAAGCAAATGCAAACAGAAGTAGAACAGAGAAGGTGAAAATGAGGAAATTATGCTAATTATTATGTGTATGATTCCATTTTTGATGGAAAATATTGCTAGGGTGATTCAAGAGTTTAGATCTCCGTTTTGTAATTAATACTACATCTTTATTACTGTTAACCACGTTTCAAATACGATTTGAAAGTATTGTTAAAATCTTTTTCATCTAGGGATCTTAAGTGATTTAGGAGCTTGCAATCAAAACTGTTATGTTTCTTTCCAAAATATCAACTAATATCTGAAAAAAAAGTCAAAGTTCTTTTGCACTTTAAAACACAGAATTGAATTGTTTAGTTATTGAATATAATTTTAAAAGTGCAGTAAGCAATAATTTCAAATAACAAAAAGAAGCAGTTATTGCTCCACTGATGTATTTTTAATGCTGCTTTTAGAGCATTGATGAAGATGATTCTGAAGGTTCCTTTCACTTACAAGTTTAAGTAATTGTGCTTCATGTTCAGCATCTCTTGGTATTGGATTGTTTTTTTGTGAGATGTCATTGGTCATGTGGGTGCTAGAAAGATGAGTAGTCTTTTGTCGCAGTATTAGGATGCCATGAAGGTTGTTTAGAAATAGGCAGGCACAGACAGAAACCACGTTTAGAAATTATGAGACTGCTGATCAGGGGAACGGTTGCATTCATTAGTAAAAAGGAAGATGAAGAAGCTAATTTAAGGGAGGAAATGCTGAAGACAAAAAGGAAAACAAATTAGAGTCTTAGTCCTATATATTATCCTAAATTAAAAACATGTAAACTTAAGAAATGGAGGTGTAATTTCATCTTACATTCCTGGTGTGTGCACAAATTATGTAGGAGTTCTCTATGGCTTTATGGTATCCTCTGAAATACATGGTAAAATTATAGATTATTAACTTAAATCTGTATTCTGGGAGTATTTTAAGTATTGAGTTGTTCATGAGTGTTATCTCAGTAAAATGGTGGTGACCAGAATGTTAATATTTATCCCCTGGTAAAACACCTCTCTTGTTATAATTTTAAAATATTATTCTCTTAGACTGGAGCAGGACTCCATATTGGTAGGAGCCATAAAATTAGAGATTACTCTGTGTGTGTGTGTGTGTGTGTGTGTGTTTGTGTACATGCACATATCTGGTTTTAAACCTAATTCTGACAGTCTTCTCTATCTTCTTCCAGTTAAATGAATACAGCTCTTTTCTGCCTGTACTCTAATCAGGCAGACGGGTGAAATACAGCTTATATTTTTAGAGCTGTGGATAGTAATAAGATTTGATCCATGCCTGTGTTCCTGTAGCACCCAGATTTTAGTTTGCATGTTGATATCATTATGATTACTTATCCATATGTTTGTCATTACTGTTGATTAAAAATATCCTGAAGGGGTGGAGAATCTATTAATATTGGATATGCGGACATTAAATTCACCTTAGGATAAAACTGGTGAAGAAAATAAACAGTGTAGCTTTGCCTATGTACACTACTGAAGAAGCTCAACAAATACAAGTAAAACTCAAAATGTAATAATTCTCTTTTCAAGTAATACTCCTGTTCTTCGTATCATAGCACTTATTCAGTGCAGCTTTTTCTGTACTCTGAAATCTGGTCCATGTTGTTTTAAATTTGAATTAACCGTTATGTGTGTTAGGCCAGAAGAACCATGTATGTGGTTTGAGATCTACAAGTACTGGTTTTCTAGCCATACAGCAGAGTTTTGCTACACATACATGCAAATAAGAGGAAAAGGAACAGTATTTAAAAGCTTATTTTTCATCTTTCTAGAAATTCAGGTTTTCATTAATATTTCCTATATTTCTACTTCTTTGATTGTTGGCTGCATGATTACCCTACCACATGAATTTTAGACTTCAAACCACAGGCAGGAATGAAGTATTTAAAGAACGTATTTCCTCATAGTTTAAGTGTTTGTTCCACCTGCTTCTTCCAGTCCAGCTGAGTTTGGTGATCTGCCACTCTTAAAACTTCTTTTCTGACTCTTGAAGATCACACTTTTGCTACCATCTACTGGAACTGATTTAGCAAAATGTATCATTCATAGAGGAAAATTAGTGACAGTTTTTGTGAAGCTACTGAAATATTAGTCCTGCCATCTTCCATTGATGTGGTTGCCAAGTTTTCTCCTGATTAAATATCCTTCTTCATCGTATCTTCTCGGTGGCCTTAAGAGAAGGAGCTGAACAGATGTAAAGTGATGATCCTAGTGCTTGTGGATATGTTATGCCTTACTGAGAAATGTAGAGAAACAGGGATGAGGGCCCACCAGGATTAATAGAAATGTGGTAGGTTTTTAAAACTGAGATTCAATGGTTTGCTGTAGTTTTCCTGACTTTGTTGCTATTTTAATAGTCTTTTAGAATTTATTCAGTATGACAAATTTTATCTCTTCATCTAGTAGAAGGAATATTTGAGATAAAGTCTAGAAAGCTGTCACAGGTGCTAGGGCAGAATGCTGCTGTATCTTTTCGGCAGTCTGCTCAGCATCTGCTTGTCCCCTTAGGCACCTGCTTTTCTCTAAGACAACTTAGCTATACCAAATCTTGTCTAGCTGTTACTAGACTTCTGTGATCCCACCCAGTTTGATTAGGGTTATTCTTAATAGCCAATGTAGCTAGATAGAACACCTCAAAAAGTTATTCTCAAACACCACATGCAAGTTTAAATTATTATAACGCAAAATAAAGTGAAATAATGAGTAAGCTTTTGAAACTAAAGCTGCTTTTAAAAATACACTGAAAGTGTACTGAAATTGTTATGGTTGGATTTTGAAAATGTTACTTAAAAAGGCATATTTTTTGAGAAGCATCAAGCCTGAGCTGGATTTGAATCCAGCTTCCTTGAGAATTCAGTATAGCACATTATTATTATTTAGAAACATTTCAAGTCACAAAACTGTGGGGAAAATATGATTCTATTCATTACATGATTATTTATGCTTTTAACATGCTGTGAACTTCATTGTGCAGTGAACATTACAATTTAATATGTTAAACAGAACAGCCATAAATGCTCACACTAGGTAATAATGGTAATAGTATCAGATATCCATTTTTGTGAAGTGATAATTATTTTGGAGAACAATATTCAAGAGGCAAACATTTATGGTCCTTATATAGACAATTGTTTCAATAAGTGTTTAGTGATCACTTGCATCACAGGGAGAAAATTGTGTACCTCAGCTGTTGTCCTGCCTGTGGCTGTAATGAAGTCTCTGTAGTAATCTAATTGTATTGACTTAGGAGAAAAATGAAATTTTAATTGTCAACATAAAGCCCAGGAAACTGTCAGTAAAAACATACTGACTTAAGCTTTGTTGGCATTGCTGAGAAAACTATACTTTGTGGCCAAGAAAAAAACCAGATTCTTCTGATTTATTAAACTTCAAATCACATAAATTTTGTAATCAACTGACTTTATGTACATCTTGATACTGAAGTTATTTGCATGTGTTCTTTCCTTTAGATTTTCAAGGGTGCAAAGGGATTTCCAGATGTGTTCATTAGTTTTGGAGCGTTGTGTACAATTCTACCCTAATTTCTGAAAGTTACAAGAAGAAAACAGAAGAAAAGCAGCGGAACAAAAAAGTGCCAAACTCTTAGATTAGAATCTCGAAATCTCTCTGGTTTGATACTATATGACAATATTATTCTGTGATAAATAATTTTTAAATTTTATTGTGAGGCACATTTTGTGTAGTCTCCATCCTTGGGGAGGACTAGGTCACCCCTTTGAAATTCATTCTGTGATTCCATGACATACCCTAGTGCAGGTCTCAGAAGAACCACACCCTCCAAATATTTCTGAGCTACTGAAGCAGTTTTAGTAGTGATTGATCCCAATTACACTAAAGAGAAAAATAAATAAAATCCACCAAATAAAAAATTGCCCATTAGGGGAAATAGAGCTTTACACTGATTTGCATGTACAATACAATAGAGTCATGAGGCTTTTATCATATCTAGCCAATAATTTGTGGCCCAGTGACTGTTTGTAGTAGGTTCAGTCGCTCACGCAGTTTTGGCTTCCTTTGAAAGGCTTGAATGGCTAATACTATAAGGAGAAGACACAGCAGGTGTCTGGTGTAGCCCATATAAAGATGATTTCAGAGGAAGCTGCTCTCTCCATCCAATATTTAATTCTCTAAGAATGCAGCTCTACTACCTTGTCAGTCTAATCATAGTTGATATAATCCCAACTAAATCAAGAGATACAATATTTTCCAGTTAATTTTGAAAGAATTCTAGATTACCAAACACTTGCAGGAGAGAAGGAACAATTCATCTGCTTCAGCACATACTGGAAGGGACAGCAAGAGCTTCGTATGTAGCTGCTTGACATTTCAAATGCTTTCCAAGAAAATTCATCTGTTTATTCATAAGACCTTTTGAAAGTATTCAACCCACTTGCTTGCCATCATCGTATTTGTTGGTATAATGGACTTCTTGATTTCATCCCAAGTCTTGATTTTAGAGCCAAGGTTGGGATGTAACACACTAAGCATTTTTGTATTTGTTACATAAGAAGTGTTATGGTTCTTATGGCACTTCCTGCTCTGCGTGATGCATTTTTCACTATGTATGGTAAACTTTCAGCTAAAGTCTATAAAGAAAACAGTAACTTTTTTTTTTTTTTGCTGTAAGATTAATGCCACCTACTGTGTGAGGGGAAGCAAAATGAATGACCTGCTGTAGTGTCATATGAAAAGAGAGCTCTCCACAGCATTAGCTGCTGGCCAGAGGCTGTGTTACTGTCAGGGTCAGTGGGAACAGCTAGCTGGTTCAGGTAAATCATCTGTATGATGTTTTGAGCTATGGCTGGTTATGACCAGATTGCTTTTTGATTTTTTCTTCCAATCTAAATGTTTGTATGAAGAATTTTCCCTGCTAGCTATAGTTCTTCTTCTATATCTGAAGCTCGACAGTTCATCCAATTCCAATAATCCTCCTTACAAACCCAAATGATTATTGGGTCTAGATGCTGTCATACTGTGAATTTATATTTTAAAGTTCCTTTATGTTTTTCATTCTTTCTGTGAATTAAGAAAATAATGCACAGAGAATCAATCAGTAATGAAAATGTCTAGGAGCAGTGCTGTGTCCCAGGTGACACTTTCAAGAGGAGGAAAACCAGCTCCTCTGCTGTGGGCCCCCTTGCATGGGTTCAGAGGTCCAGACAGGATCCTGTTTCAGCATGGGCTCTCCATGGGGCCACAAACTCTGGCACCTCTGGCTATTCCAGCACGGGATCTTCCATGGGCTGTGGTGTGGATATCTCCTCCCCTCCATGAGCTGCAGGGGATTTACTTCACCAAACCTCACAGAGCTGAACAGTATACAATGAGGGAACTGGCTGAATACTGGTTGTGGTGATGGAATAAAATGGAAAAAAATGCAATTTTATTTGACGATCATGTTGCAAAGGGTCTATTCCATGGGACTATATTCACAGTTTTAGTACCAGTGCTACTTCTGACATTCTAATGATCTGGAAGTTGACTTTTCAACTATTTTTAATGAAAATAATTTTTTCATGGGAAATATAAAAATTTAAGTCGCAAGAAAATGGAAATGGTGTAAAAAAACCCAGTTACTTTAAACCTCAAAATATAATTATACATTGCATTTTTGTTACAATGGCTGGCTAAATAAATGTGTAACAGCTCATTAGAAGGAGAAAGTTGATTAACCTTTCAAGAACTGATTTATGTACTCAGTTTCTGGATTCATAAGGCATTTACACCTTACATAGGATGAAAACTGCCAGGATATGATAAGAAGGTGATCTAAGGCCTTAAAACCTAGTCATATTTTGTTTTGGGAGGATTGAGAAATGTCATTGAGGGAAACTTTGTAACATTTACTACATAAATAAACTGCTAAACATTGCATTTAATTGAAACTGAGAGCAAAGAGGAGCAATCGTGATTGAAAAAACTAAAAGTGACAAAATGCCTCTTTGCTAACTTATTTAAAACCTGCTCATTAAATTTTTTTATTTCTGTTTTGACTTATTTCAGTGATATATATATTGTAATAATGTGGGTGTGTGTTTTAAGACCTGTAGCTCTAATTATTCACTGTGAGTTAATTTATTCCATTAATATCTCATTCACTAAGAAGAATGGTAAAACCTAAAGAGCCTTGATTTGCATAAATATCTAGCAACACAGATGTTTAAATAAATATTTTTGAACTTTACATTTTAAAAATCTTATGAAATCAACATTTCTTTGATTCTTCAAATGAATGTAATCTTTTTTTTTTATTTCTCATTGAATCAACACTCATTTTTGTTCACTTTTTCTTTCTTCAAGTGAAAAGAAAGGCAGCTTTTAAGGGCAGAATTGATTGTTTTATCTGGTTTATAAGTTTGTTGAGTTTATGTTTGTTTTTTTGGATTTTTTTTTCTGTTTTGTTTTGTTTTCTTCTTCCTCCTGAGCACAAAGGCTATTAAAACATTTCTAATGGGCATATTGCAGAAAGAACTCTTACATGAACAGAATGAGACTGCTTTAATTTCATTTTTAAATCACAGAGAGAAGTTAGTATTTTCCAGTCTAAAGGCAATGTGACAGCTGAATATGAGTATAAATATCTGTAAAAGAAAGTTAAGGAGGAATAAGAATTTCAATTGTTTCTTACTAAATGGCATAAACATATTTGTTCTGAAGAAGTTTTCATGGTAAGTTCTTTAAGCGGTTTTCAAACAATTACTGCTTGCTTGTGGGTGAGAAGAACTTAAACCAGTTCAGGAATTCAATATGTTATAATTGTTTCCGTCTCTTAAAGGGCAAAATGAATTTTTGTTTTTGTAAAATGAGGATGTATATATAATAGCATCAATTATTAATTTAGTTTGCTAAGTATAATAAAAGAGTGAAAACTTCATTTGTGAAAGATGTATTTTAGAAAGGTGCAATTTTGTCTTCTATTTGTATGAAAGAATGTACTGGCTACAAGCTGTATGAAGAAAATTAGCTTTACCTCAGCCAAAACCAGTGCAAAACAAAAGGTACATGACTGTCTTTCTCCAGAACCAACATTTCGTGAATGACCTCATAAAGGACAATAAAACAATATTCAGAAATAGTGTTAGATACGTGCATGGATTACATTTATATTTTTAACAGTTTCTTGCTGATAAATTTGAAATGCACATCCAATTTGAAAGAGAAACCAAAAGGTTAGTTTAATTTCACGAAAACCTCCAACTTCTTACTAGACGCCTAGTAAAAATAACACTGATGTGTTATTCTAGGTGAATTCATTTCTTCTGTGCCCATAGAAACTGATTTTCTATACATTCTGTGATAATTTGTATGTAATACTATATGTAAAAAACAGACCTCTCATTTACTTACAGTTACATCTTTCTTTTCCAGATGACACGAGAGCAGTATATATTAGCAACACAACAGAACAGCCTTCCAAGGACTGAACATCCTCAGTTTTACCCAGTAGGGATTTATGGATGGCGAAAGAGGTGCTTATACTTCTTTGTCCTTCTGCTGTTGGTTACCATGATTGTTAATTTAGCAATGACAATATGGATTTTGAAGGTTATGAATTTCACAGTGGTAAGTATTACAGTAATTTTATGTACCCCATTTCTTCAAGTACTAAATTCTAGATTTTTCTTTCTCCTTTCTATGTTATATATATATATATATATATATATATAAATCTTGTAATTTTGGATGAAAAATCATATGTACTGCTTTGAATGTTACTTCAGATATTTATACTTTTTATATATACTCTGCAGTGAGTGGACCGATGCCCTATCTATTCTGATATTTTTGGTTAATCATATCTTCTGAAATTATATCTAGATCTTCGATTAGTTTTTTTGTTTGCCCAATCAAAAGTGTCTTGATGACTGCCCCAAGCATCTTTTTTTTTTTTTTTCACTGTTGAATAATAAGCAAGAGAAGTTTACTATGTCTGTTCTGTATAGTATCTCTCTTGGATTAGTCAGGTCAATTTATTGTGCCTTTTATAGATTTTTTTTGTTCTTAGCATTTTTTAGAGTTTACTGACAATTTGGACTGAGTTTCACCTGGAACTTAGAATAGCTGTTTTGGTGTCAGTAGGGGGGTAGGTGAGTCTAAAAGGCAAGTGCTTTAATGACTCAGTCTCTGGCTGGAATCTTTAGTATCAGCAAAGTGTTTCAGATGTGCACTTGAAAGAACATCTGCATTCAATGGAAACTTTAGTAGAAGTGCATACTAGTTGGCAGCAGAGTAGTGTCTTTTTGTATATCAAAAGAAAAGATAGAACTCTACAGTTTAAAATAGCAATGTTTCTGCTAAGATCAGTGCAGTCTTTCTGTATTTTAACCTTCATAATCCATATTTTGATATAGTTAGTTAAAAAATTCCAAATTCCTAGGTTCATAGAGTATTGTTGTTCTCCATTAGTTTATTAGAAATAAAGGAATAGCCAACAAAACCAGCATAAAACATATGTCCAAAATTGTTCTATATCTGTTGATGTTCTGCAATGCATTGGGTTATCTGAGAATTTTGTCTGGTGGGATGTATTGTGAAAATATATTGATTCTTCTGAATTTGCCACTAGTCGGTGAATATGTTGAATTCATATTTTGACAACTGTTTGACTTTAATATTCATGTACAGAAAAGTTTGGGAGACTCTTTGGGGGTTTGCCTTTTTTCAAAGGAGGCATTATTTTTTGTTCTGTTAATTTCTTTTTTTTTTTTAGCACAATGTGATTTCAAAATAGGACATCCAAATATGTTTTTGCATATTAGAATAATTGTTCATTGTACTAGAAACATAATTAGGAACTACTGTTTTAAAAAATTTTAAAATATAGATGCTTTAAAAAGCACAGAATTTTTCTTTGTGCAGAAGATGCATTCCAATAGAATATTTGAAAGTCCTGCTTCCATATCTAGGAATTTTTGACCTTCCACACTACAAGCTATTCTAGCACTATCCCATTCAAATCTCATAGAGTTTGATCATGCAGTTTTTTTAAAACAAAACCCAAAGAGAAATTTCTAAGTATTTTTCTTTCCTGCGTGTCAAAGTTTGTTAGAAAGTTAAAAGCTTATGGTGAATTACTAGATCAGTAGAGGAATCTAATGCAGGAAACAAACAGATTCTTGCAGCTTTTATAAACATCTTTACCTTGATCATATTTAAATACATTTTTTTAATTTTATGCTGAAGAATGAGTTTACTTCTTCAGATTCATGGAATGGTAGTCTTCTACTTTGAGTAGTTAATATTCACATTGGAATCTCTGTGCGCATTCAAAAATTGATTGCTAGAAGATTGTAATGTTAAAAGTTGACTCACATGTTATGCTTATGTCCACGCATGCACATTTGAGCATGAGTGGGAAATTTGTATCAAGTCTGAAAGAGTTACATTCTTAGGGGCAGATGTTTGAGAATAAAATAATTTAGTTCATAAACCTGATGTTCATGCATTTTGAAAGGCAATGACTTTGAAATATGTATGTAGTTCTTCCAGGTGCATGTATATATGTACAGATATAAGCTAAGAAATTTTATTTGTATAACTGGACAGTGGTAGGAAATCAGAAGTGCAGCTAGAAACCTAAAGAGTATTTGCTCAAAAGAGGAATATAGCCATGATAAAAATAATTGGTGAAATTGGACTGCTTTGACATTATGACATTATTTTAAATTATTTCTTGTTTTAGCATAAGCCTGTGTTGAGCTTTCTATGAAGACAATAGTAATTGCACCACTTCAGGGGTCATGAAGAGCCAGGTCATGGTTTGTCATTGCTGTCTGATAATTGCAACACTCTTAATTTGTTTTAGCTGTTGACTTTCTATTTTTAACTGTAAAGCTACAGCCACTGACAATTTGGCATAATGAAATCCTTTCTGTGATCAGGTTTCTAGCTGGAAAAGTTTTCTGAATATACTGACCTTGCACATAAAAGTCACATTCTGAATCTGAGCTGGTTATCCCATGCTCTTTTTATACTCAGAGAGGAGAAATAGGGGTTCTGGTACAGCTGTTCATCTCATAGTAAAGTAGGCAACTGATGTGAATTTCTCTTGAGGACAAATATTGAATAGTTTATCAAAGAAGTAATTTTAAAAGAAATGGTTTATTTTCAGTTTTGTAAAAGCATAGTACAGGCAAGCTGTGCAAATCTCCTTTTGTCAGATTGTGTAGTATGACTAGGAACCATAGAGAAATGTTCAGGGATACAATCTCTTCTTGCAGTGTACAATGTAAGAAACTTGAAAGGTAAACACAAGTTACAAAAAATTGGCCTGATATATAAAATTTATCAGATGAGCAAAACCAAAAGTAATTAATATCTGTGTAGCAGAAGGAATATTAGATTTGGGAATCAAAGATGTAGTAATCATTTTTTGAAAGATATTTCCCCACTAGTAGCTTACTCTTACTGTCCTTTAATGTCTAGTTGAGCTCTGTTATCTCACGGTTCAATTAGCTGTTTAGAAAGATGTGGCCAAGAAGGCCAATAGCATCTTGGCCTGTATCAAGAATAGCATGGCCAGCAGAACCTGGGACATGATTACCCTCTGTACTTGGCACTGGTGAGGTCACACCTCAAGTACTGCAGTCAGTTTTGGGCGCCTCACTTCTAAAAGAACATTGAGGTGTTGGAGCAAGTCCAGACACAGGCAACAGAACTGGCAAAGGGTCTAGAAAACATGTCTTATGAGGAGTAGCTGAGGGAGCTGGGGTTGTGTGGCCTGGAGGAGGCTTAGGGGGGAACCTCATCGCTCTCTACAACTCCCTGAATGGAGGTTGTAATGAGGTGGGAGTTGTTTTCTACTGCCATGTCTCAAATGAAAGGATGACAAGAAATGGCCTTCAGCTGTGCCAGGAGAGGTTCAGATTAGATATTAGATTTTTTTTTTCACTGAAAAAGTAGTTAGGCATTGAAATAGGTTGTCCAGGCAAGGTGTGAAGTCGCCCTCTTTGGAAGCATTCAAGAGGCATCTGTATATGGCTACTGGGGATACCGTTTAGGGGTGGTCATGGTGGTACTAGGTTGGTGGTTGAACTGGATGAACTTGAAGGTCTTATTTTCAAAGGAGACACACAAAATGTCTTGGAAAAATCAAGCCAGGAACTAAAATCTGTAACTTTTGTCAGCATATAAAATAATAGTCTTAGGGGACTTGAGTTTCATGAAACATTTATAATTTCCTTTCCTGGTATTAACCTTTGCATGGTTCACAGGTTCCCCCATGAAAATGTCTGTCTTTCATTTTCCATCAGCATGTAATTACCTCTCACTTAGTCTACGTTATACATGTTTAATGAAGCTCAAAGCTGTTAGTTACTTTTTTTCTCTCTGTACGATTACTAGACTAGGGATTTGAGGAAGGATAGGACACTCAAGTCATGACTTGGTACTGTAGCCACAGGGTAAGATATGAATGGTTTTTGTGTTTATAATGTCCTGGTTATTTCACAAATGTAATATATATGAATTTTAAAGGCTTGTGAGGTAAGAAATGTTTTTTACTGTGCCTGCACTCTTGTCATCATGTATTTACATGGACCACAGCATAGGTAATTCACTGATTTTTATTTTTAAAGATCTAATCACTTGAGCATTATTCTCTCAAATAATTTTTATTTTGTATCATTTTTAAGTTATTCTAACCTCAATAGAACTATTATTTCATATAATTTATTCTTTGTATAGCTATTAGTGAATAAAGTATATTGAAACTCTGTCAATCTGATTAATTACTTTGTAAAGAAGATTTACCATAAATTTTTATTACTAACCAAATACCAGTGTAGCAATACATGACTGAAAGTATTTCAAATAAGCTTATAAAGGAAATTCAAAGTATTCCTCTTATTGTTGTGATGTGACATTGTGAAATAACATGGAGCAATCAGCATTGAAGCCTAGGTCCAGCTCTTGGTGGGGGAGGCATTTAATAACATCTCACTTCTACATTTTCTAAGATAATATCAATGCCAATTGTGCATGACACTTACTTGATATTACGTTGTTCCATTGCTTATTGCATTACACAAGTCTGGAGCTCACTAAAGCTGAAAAAATGCTAATGTTAGAAAAAAATGCTTACCCCTTTAGTTCTTAGATTTCTTTTTGTGGCCTGTGTCAGCCACATATAGCACCAAGTTATTTTACTGGTTTTGGTTGTACATCTTGTTTTGTGTGTCATATTCTGATTACCCCTAGGAATCCATATATGAAAAGACTTATTTTGTGACCCCCTGTAAGAACACACCCACCTCCTTCAGATGTTTTCTCTTGCTGTAGTTACTTGCAGTGTTGCAGTCGGTTCTGACTGCTGTCATGACAGCGTTGTCTGTATTGATACATGTTAAGCTCCTCTTGCGAGTACTACCATGGGAATTTTAAGATCAGGAACCAGACAACTTATCTGGGTAGAGACAGTTATTTCTCCAGGGAATTTTGAACAGCACTTTAGCTTCAGACATGAGCAGAGTGTAAAGCGCAGTTTGAATTTCCTGGCTAGAACACATGTGCTTCATGCCCACAACTGAACATTCTCTCAGTGCTGGCTGGCTAGTTCTGGATTCACATTGTATGGACAGCAGGTAGCTTGCAGGTGGTCTGCTGGGAGATACACAAGCCAACTAAAGATGATTTCATTGTTACCTGACAGCACATGTAATAAGGCAGATATATACAACCATTAATTCCTCCCTGTTTGAACCACTGCAGATTATCCCAATATTCCTGTACAAGTTTCAGTTTTACAGTTGGAAACTATCAGATCTGGAAAAATCTAAATCTGAATAATAATATTATATTGAAATTACTATAGAGACCAGTAAACACAATATATTGTCCTGGGTTTTGGTTGATGTGCAAGAATGTGGAAATCTTTCAAATATTTAATTTTGTGTGTTGGGACACACACACACTTCTGATCTTAATACCCAATATGGAGACAACACTCACAATTTCTTTAAAAGTACAATTTGTTCATGTATTGGTTTGAAAACAAACCAGTGGGAAATCACAAGTCAAGGTTGAAATTAAAAATAAGTGAAATAATACAAGGAAAAGCACTGACAAAGTCAGATACAACCTGACACCGGGTTAGGGTGGTGGTAGCAGTCCAACTGAAGTAGTTCAGTTCCAGCGGTGATCCTGTGAAGGTCTGGTCTCCTCCTGAAGGTCCACTGGTAGCTCTTGTCCTCTGGGAACCCAGTAGACAGGGCTAGCTCAGGCAGTTCCAAGGCCAGGTTATATCCAGGTGGGAATGCTTGGCTCCTCCATCCTGGGCAGAGCATCTCACAATAGGATGAGGTAAGTCCATGAGTCATGCGGTGGGTCCCTGATGGCCCATTGTCTGTCATCCGTGGGAACCCAGTAGACAGGGCTAGCTCAGGCAGTTCCAAGGCCAGGTTATATCCAGGTGGGAATGCTTGGCTCCTCCATCCTGGGCAGAGCATCTCACAATGGGATAAGTCCATGAGTCATTCGGTGGGTCCCTGATGGCCCATTGTCTGTCATCCGGGGTGCGTCATTAGCAGGTGATAACAGCTAACGGCCCACAGCTGGTGGTAATAGAATACTTAAATACATCTATATTGCAACCTAGGACAGTTCATTAAATTTATAATTTGATACTTAAAGTTTTAGTGGTACAGAACTAAAGCAGCTGTGTTCAATGCCTTTATCTAGACATAGACCAAACTGTCTTGGCCTACTGAGGAGAAACAAAATCTATTTGTAAAACTATGCTGTCATAGTCATCATACATTTCTCAAAAAGCATGACAGTGATATGAACAGTTTGGTTTCCAAGATTCTTTGGTTACCCATATGTCTTTATTTGATGGTCAAAACAGTATGTGGTTATCTCTTCAGTTGATTCTGCTTATCTATGTGATGAAGATAGAATTTCCCCATGACAAGTAATACAATTTCAAATAGAACTAAGACGAGTATTTTCCATTTCTTAGATATTTTTTGAGATATGTCTAATTCGTAGTAGGTTGGCATTTCAAATTTATGAAGTTCTGTAAATGTTGTACTTGTCTCAAAAATAATTTTGTTGTTTGGCAAACAGAAAACTTCTTTCTTTTGACAAAGGCAGCATTTGTTATTAGGTTTTGAATAAATATGAATAGCATCAGTTGATGGATATTTAATAAATACATTCTGTCATAACTGCAGTTTTAATTTCCTTCAATGGCAATAATTTATTGTCAATATTTTTTTTTAACTGTCAAGTATCTCATTTTTAAAACTTCTTTTCTGTTAGCTAGGTTCAAAACTATTTTTCTAGATCCATAAGTATTTTAGCTTTCAAGAACGGAATGTTCCATTTTGCAATGAATGCAAGAAAGTTCTTGTTTCTTTTTTGTTTGATTTTTGTAGTGACAAAGGTCCAGTCCACAGTAGTCAATATTATTAATTTTTAATCATTAAGAGACTTAGGATATGGAAGACTAAGGTTCAAATTCTCTGCAATGTAGATTATGTCCCAGATAAGTGTTTTACTCATAGTTTATTAGTTCTTCTGATTTCTGATATTTCTTGTTAATAGAAGTGTGACATCTGTCATACTATTTCTTAATATCAAACATTTCATATCATCCTTGTAACAAGTTTTATTGAAAATTTCAATGAAATAGCTGTGTCTTGCTCTGGAACATTTTCTGCACAGGTATATAATTCTTTTGAAAATTTGGCTTATAAATGATTTGAAAAAAAATTTTAGAAAATCTAAAGCAGCTAAAATGAGTATTAGAAACCAGATGTGTGTGCACTTGCACATGTATGCATGTATGCAAAAAGTCTTATTTATGTAACTATGTTCTCATATCACTATGGTGCACTTGAAATCAGAAATTTCAGCTTCATGAATGAACCTGTCAGCTCCATGAATAATTAAAAAACTTACTCATAGAATGTCAGCAAATTAATCTTGCTATAAGTTATTTTTGCTAGGACTTTTTCATCCCATTTTTTAACATCCATGTAAAAACAACTTTATAGAGCTGGAGTGTATTTTGTTAAACTTGTGTCCTCCTTCCTTTTCAGTGCAGTAGATAGGAATTAACTGATTTATTCTTACTCTCTTTCGAGCATTTGCTGTCCTGAGCACAATGAAAAATTCATTTAAAGTATTTCTAGTACCATTTCTCTAAATCACTTTCTAATCTCGTCTTGTGTATGTACCTCCTGTACTGTATACCTCCTTTCCTAGCCCTTGTGGGGAGGAAAAAATGAATGTCAGTGTAAGTATGGTAGAGGTTGACTGTATAGTAATTAATATAAAATCTGTTGTGTCACAGTGGAAAGGCAACTAATGTCACATCAAGTTTGTGATACATAAGGCAACAGTGCACATGAGCAGTCAAGCCACTGTTAAACATATTTGGTTAGGTCTTTTATAGTACTAGGCATCTAATGGAAAGACGTCTTTCTGTAAAAAGTAGAAAGGTATTGCTTAAAACAATACTATTTAATAGCCCTTCTCAGCAAACACTAGCTCCTTTGATTTAATGTGCAGATTACATTATTGATTCTGTGTGTCTGAAAGCAGATCTTTATTTATTTTATTTCTGAGACACATATCTGTACATTTTGGGGTTTGTTTTACAACTGATCTCTGATGAAGAAAGAATGGGATAAAATGTATCAATTTTGTATTTGCTTGGTCATTCAGATTTAATGACAGAGAACTATTAAAATTCCCAATAGAAAAAGAGAATTGCACCCTATCTTGTAAAAATGTGATTTAATTAATTGTAGAAAAATGTAATCTGTTTGCACAGTTGTTTAAGCAACTTCAACCTGACCTTGCAGTGGCTTTGGAAAATTGTACTGTAATATCCAGGTCTTGACTTCGTATGGAAAATTGCCTATTAAAAATGTTTACTTTGTAGATATGCATTGAGAACAGAAAGAAGTATTTGCGTGTCCAAGGTCACTTCTTGCTCATTTGTCTCATTGCTTTAGATTTGTTTTATTAAGTGTCAGGACTTTAGATTTGTTTTATTAAATGTCAGGACTGATTAAGAGTCAGCTTGAGGGACACAGACATAACTTGTACCTTTATGCCATGTCAGCAGACCAGCATTGTAAAGGTAGCTTGTCCCACGTTTCAAAATGTGGATGGCCGTATCTTCTACCATTCACTGAAGTGATTCTGATTGTGCATTAAACTGGGATTGGTGCAACCTCTTATAAGGGTCTTCACATTCAAAAAAAGACACAGAGGGTGGCTATAGAATGTTCGGAAGAGAGCAATAGCTTAAATTCATGTGATAGGTTAGATGAAAAAAAAAGTCTGTGTTTATATATGTATTTATGTATGTATATGTATATGTATATACATACTTTCATGTACATATTCAATTTGTGGGCATTTACCTTCTGTGAAATAATCATGTGTATAAGCTGAGTTTACAATGTTTACTAGACAGCTTATTCTTAATCATTCACTGTGTAAATAGGCTGGAACAAGTATCTCAGAATATTTTAAAAAATATTTGCTTTCATGAAAATTGAATTAACCTAATTTCCATTATATATTTCTGTTCCCTTTCCATGGGTATTCTAGCATGACATTATTGTTTGCAGAAAATATGATTTTCAAGAGAATATTATATAAATATAATTTTGAATTCTTAAAGGTTTATCAAGTAAGATAGTTCTGACACATTTGTCCAAGTTCATAGCTTGAATAGCAGATATTTGAAGAATGTTGTTGATGCGCAGTTATTTTTAATGAGGAGGAAAAAGGAGGAAAAAAAATTTGTGTACTAGGGTTCATGAAAATAATCAACCGAGTCATTACATGGGAAGAAAAGAAGGCAAATGCATCAGCATGTTTGTCCCAAGTGAAGCAACTAAATCAGACTGAGTTAATTTTATAGTTCAGGCCAAGCTGTAACATTGTGTAAGTTTATTTAGCAGTGATTAGAGAATATCAAACCACTTGAACAAACTTTAGTTACTTTAAAGCACCAACAGTCTGTATGAATAATGAAGTGTGTCATTCTTATTTCCTTTCTATTATTGGGATGACTTATCTGAGTACAGAGTGCAATAAAAAATAGCATTCTCTGCTTGGAATCCTGATTTTATTTGTAAAAATCTTCCATCTTGAAATAAATACAATTCTGTGTGCAGGAGCAGAATGTGCCATGTAAATCTAACCCAAATTAGACCTAGCACATTTCAGAATTATAATAAAAAAGAAACAGGAAGATAAGATAGAATATGTTGTGATAAACGTCTTACGTGGCAGAGTATTTCCTCTTCTTTCTTATAAGTCAGGATATTAAATGTGTGGTTGGAATCACAGGCAGGATTAAATAATGAATCAAATGTTTCACTGATGCAGAAGCAAAGACATTTTTTAGATAAAAAATGTGAGTAAGGTATTTGTCTGTCTTGCAGCAAATGAGAAGAAAAGTTTTCAAGACCTTTACCCAGAAGATACAACACTGATGGGGGTGTCTTATTTCTGTCTGACAAACACATTTTACTATACTGCAAGGTACAATCAAGGAATAAATAACAAGAAATCCAATAAAAGCATATTATAAATTATATTGCCAGAGACAATGTAGAAGTAGTGGAACCACCACAAAATAGAAGTCAATGTTAATGTACAGTCCCAAAACTCTTAATTGTAATATAAATTTGGCTGCTTTTTCCTGAAAAGGCTGGTCCATGGGAGCTTGCCCAGTGATTGGTTATTCAGACAGCATGATGCATACCCTGCCTGTCACATCAGTATCCATCAGTCAATAACTGATGGTATTCATGACCATTTTACTGTGATTTAGTTAAGTACAATAAATTGTGTACAGCAGTGTGTAAGATCTTAAGAGTTTTGAACCAATTGCATCTTACAAAACAAACCAAAAGTGACAGAACTCCCAGATATATATATTTTAACATCTCTAATAATGAAATGTGCATTTTTGTGATGCACAGATTTGTTTCTAATTACAGATCTTCCTTTTTTCTCACGTCATTGACATCTTTTTATATAGTAGAGCAACATCAAGAAATGCTTTCCAAAAGAGAAATTTCTGATTACTGTGTTTACTTTTCATATTATCTTCAAGACTCAGATTTGCAACAGCAAGGATGTGCAAGAGGGTAACATATTTCTGTCTAGGTCAACAAAGCTTAATTGGAATAAGTATAATAAAAATACAATGTGAATTAATATATATCAACTTCAACTAATTCAAATTTTAACACATCTTTCTTCTCATACACTGGGATGGCACAAGTCAAAAAAGAAAAAGCAATTCTTTTTATAGAATGAAAATAAAAATTGCTATCCTATTCTGCTCAGTTGAGATGATATTTTAATACTAAAGATAGATGAAAGCAGATGTATAGACAGAAATTAAAAAATATATACTTAGTCACCTTCAAATCATTCTTCTATGACATTTTTTAGAGATGGAGCTCTTTCTCATTTCCTTCATTGTGTTCAGGAATACAGAACTCATATAAGCCATCTTTCTGGGTCTGGTCATGCTACATAGAAGTAACAGGAGATAAATATCTATGGTAGCTTGGTTGGATGAACAAGCAATCTGAAAGATACTTATTTTAAATAATTTTTGTCACCTACTCTTAACATTTTAATTTATTTACCAAAAGATTATAATAACTATTAAAAAATGTGTTCATTTTTTTATGGTAGTCAATCAAAAAAAAAAAAAAATGATGCAAACAATTAATAATAAAAAGAAATTTTCCTGTAGATTTTTTCTCCAGCCTGATTGACATAAGCTTATGTGTATATAAACATCCAGATTTATTTTTTCTCAAGGGGGATCCAAACTGTTTATATTTGAATTTCCTGATGGTTTTCATGGTTTTTCTGGTTCTTCAATAATTAAAATGCTAACTCTGAAAGGAGAGGGTTGATTTTTAAGCTTAGTTCTACATTATCTTGCTCTTAATTTTGAATGTCATAAATTATTTGCAAAGTGATTTAAATTCAACCCTATCTACAGGGTGCTACTATGGGAATCCTTTTGTCATGATTGCAAAAAGGTCACACCCTTTTGTGGTTCCTAAGCAGGGCCTGTTGGACAGGAAATAAGGGCAGAGTATGGCAACCCAAAGTCTCTGGCAGATATAAAACTTTGCACGAATATGCTTGCTATAAACTCTCAGGTCGTTTTTGATATTAAGCAGGAGTGTTCTGCAGTTCTAATGTGAACTGTGGAAGAATAAATATCCTATTATGGTTTGTTTTCTGAGCTTTTGTCTGACTGTCAAAGGAATGTTATACTTCTGGTTTAAGATTTAATAAAGCTTGAACCTGGAGCTTGCTGAAGGTTAACAAAGCATTTACTTTTAAGAAAATAAAATTCATTGGCAGATAAAGGCATTTATTACTGTACAAATAAAAAAATTGTTTTTGTAGTCTGAGGGGAAACATTAATGGACTTTGGATTCATGGTGTGTTTGAATAAAATTACTTCAGATACCCTAAGGTTCAGGTGAAACCTGAGTCCCATGTATGTAAAAGTACAATAAAGCACCTGATAGTTCTTAAACATTCTTAAAAATTCTGAACGCACAAAAACCACTGCTTCAATGAAAATAAGTATAGGTTGTACAATAGGACACAATATAATCACAGGTTATCAAAGGTATAACCTCAGCTGAAATATTCTGCAGACTACTACTATTTGTTGATAGAAGATCTCAGGAGTGTATCTAACTAGTCCAGTCATATAAATATTTCACAACACTCTTTCCTAGTAAACTGAAATTTATTAGAGTATTCTGAATATTCAACAAGCTCTCAGTACATAAATTTACACACACAAAACAAGATAACCCTAAATAGTTATTTTAAACATCAAGTAATCTTTCTGTATTACAGAGAACATTTCCAAAACTCTTACTTGACAACGTTGTAGCTTACTGGGCATTAAAATCTCTCACTACCTGGTAGTGTACTCTGTTGAATGTGATTAGAAGTATTTCTATACACCTTTTTACACTTCTGTGTGGTGATTTTGTATACTTTAGCACTTGGTATTTTTTCATACACACAATCTAAAAGATTCAGTTGTCAGGTTAGCTGGGTTTTCAAAAATAATTGTAAGTCAACCTTGATGGCATGTATATTATTTGAAAAATCCATCCTGTGCAGCTTTATGCCTGTTGGTGTTGTAAAAACACTCTCTGGTTCCATTCTATGTGAAATATTTCCTTATTGAGCACAGTATTTGTTGTGTGTAGTGCATATGCATTGTATGCTGGGTGGACTCTGGAAAATACCAGCTGTAAGATAAAAAAAATACTCTGCTATACAGCGTGTTGAAGAGCAGTATGCTCATGCAGGCTCTAAAGCCTCAAAGCATGATGCTGGAAGTACTGATTCTCACAAAGGTGGAGCAGTAAAGTGTGCAAACAAATAATTTTTGTGACAGGGCAGTATAGTGAAGATCAGTAATTGTACTTTAGATGTGTGTGTGAGGCACACAAGTCTTTCACCTTCCTTTTCATTTAGTGACAATTAGAAGTACCAGTTCCAGGGCAAGTCCAGGAAGATAAGGCAGTTAGGAAAAGTTGTCCATATAGTGGGGAAGCAGGCTAAGCCTGAGCTATAGAAAATAGACAGACGTTCAGGTGAGGAGTTGTGAAAAACTGGGAAAAAAAGAAGTGTTACTCTGACACAATCATATGTCATTAGTCCGTGGAGCACTTCACCACATGATGCAGATGCTGAAAAATTTAGATTTTTGAGAATTGAATGGGCAAATACATAAAAGGAAAATGTACCAAAAAGCTATCAAAATTGCCAAAGGCAAGAGATCAAACAAAATAAAGAATAAAAAAGGCCTTTATCTGAATATCTTATTTTAATATTTATGTGTCTCTTGTTATTGAAAATGAGATATTTGGAGTGTATTTTGGTTTCACCCAGAAGGGCCATACTTATGATTTTATGAAAGCAGTGCTGAGGACATGGTTCTCAGTTTATCCATTATATTGATAAACCCATGGTTTGTATTGTATTATACATAACATTGGTTGTGTATTTCAATAAATCACAGTGTGCAGTCAAATTCAGAATTTAAGGATCACATTTAGTCAATAGAACTAAGTGGTTTAGTCCTGATCCCAGGAAATTAGAAGTTAAATAAGGTCTTTACTCCCTCCTATAAATGGATAAGAAACTAAAGGGGTATGGTGAGTAGCAGTGTTGCAGCACAGCAGAAAAATGCTAAAGTAAAATGCTAAACTAAACAGAAAATTGTCAAACTAAATTCTAGATTTGGATCTGTAAATTATTGTTCTCTGTCATAAAAGTGTGACTTAGTTTACGAAACTATTTCTAAGCAATGTTTTGCAAACAGCTTTAGTTAAATTCTGAAGAGATGGTAAAAAGAACAGTGTAAATGCTTGGAATAACAGTTTATGAATTTATTTAGGATGTTTTCTAAGTTAGTATTTCAAGGAGTTTTTTCCTTCAAATTTACAAATTTAACTATGTATTGGTTGTATAAATTGGAAAAAAAAACATCAAAATGTCTGCTGTATGGTCTTGAATAGAAAACATTGATCAGTTGTTTCAGGTTTTGCCTTTGGCTTCAGATAATACCTTAGGCAACACAGTGCGATGTCGCTGTTGAGCCGCTAGCAGAGAGAAGAACCAGACTCTCAGCGTGGCATAAAAGATCTGTATTTTATTATTTAATTCCCAGTTATATAGACTTTTCAAAGGTCACTCAGATTGGTCAGTCCGAAACCTCCCCCTAGGCCGATTGGCCAGGCCTGAACTGCGCACAACTCGAGAAACTGTTTTCATAACATCCAAACTTTATCTTTGTTTATAAAAACACAAGAAAAGAGAGAAAAATTCTCACGGGAAAGGTCTGTGCTAGCCACAGTGCTACACCTCTGTAAATTTGTCAAGCGAAATGTTATGGATGTTCTTTTATAAATAATTTGTTTTCAGTTTACTGGAATGGATTAAACCTAGTTCAAATTACTATACCTAGGTTAATTTTTGTGCTTATTCTCAGATCTCTCTCTTTCACTGCAAAATCTACAAGGAAGTGGCCACTATATGGGTAGCTGAGACCATGTAGATTTACCTTTTTTATTTTCTACTTGCTGTTTATGATGACAATTTGAGAAGCAAAAGCATGTTTAAGCTATCTCTGTCTTCCTAGAATTCATTATGTGTCTGTTCCATTCTGTTGTATGTGTGCAAGCCCTTGTGTTTCCATCCGTGTGTATGAAACATACATGTGTGTACATGAATCATGGACAGCCTTTCTTATGCTGGCTGCATTTTAATATTCATCTGTTGTTTGCCTTCTGACCTTGATCAAGTCAATGTATAAGCAAGGATTGCCAGAAGCTAGACCATGCATTCATATTTGAATATAAATTAGGCTCTAGTTACAGAAAGATAATATAAAATGGTTTTATTTACTTTGCTCACGTGGTTGGAGTTGATTCATCTCTTTGAAATGGAGTATCATCACAGAGTGCTAGACTATTTTTCATAGTTAGTTTTGAAACTAAAAATATTTGAAAAAAAAGCACACCTGCAATAATTTTTTATAGAATGGAAGTTTTTATTTGACTACCATCTGATGGAAATGAAAAATGCCATACTCTCTGTTTGACACACAGGAGGTGAGAGGTATAGTGGCAGTATTTCTGACATCTGAGGTGGTAATTTTCCAAAACTACCTAGAAACTGAAAAACACTCAGTATGAGAGACAAAACAACCTTTCAAATTTAAATTAAATGTAAAGTGAAAGCAGAAGAGCCTTGAATATTTTCAGTAAGTATTTTTTTGTTGTTATTTGACAAAAATGGTCTTTATATTGAGTGCTCCAACATTCTCCTGTTTTTCATGACATTTTCTTGGGAAGCAGAACAAATCTATATGCCAGTATGGAGGCAGACTTCTAAAGTCTAATGAATTCTTAAAAGTACTCAAGTCAGCAAAAACTCCATGAATCTTCAGGTAATGACATAATAAGAAAAACTATATTTCCTTTTATTTGCTTTTGTAAGGGAATCATAGAATCATCATAGAATAGTTTGGGTTTGAAGGGACCTTGATCATCTAGTTACAAACCCACTGCCATGGGCAGGGGCACACTCAACTAAACCAGGTTGCTCAAAGGCCTTGAACAGGGATGAAGCATCCACAGCTTCTATGGGCAGCCCTTTCCAGTGCCTCACCACCCTCAGGGTAAAGAACTTTTCCCTAATATGTAATCTAAACCTACCGTCCTTCAATTTGAACCCATTTCCCTTTGTTCTTTCACTACGTGCTCTTGTAAATAGTCTCTCTCCATCTTTCCTATAAATTCCCTTCAGACATTGGAAGGCTGTAATTAGGTCATCCTGAAGCCTTCTCTTTTCCAGGCTGAACAATCCCAATTCTCTCAGCCTTTCCTCATAGGAGAGGTGTTCCATCCCCCAGTCAACTTGGTGACCCTCCTCTGGACCAAGTGTTAATTGTGTCCTATTTTACCCCAATCCATTGTCTTAATAAGGTTCGTGGTTATAAATTACCCCATGCAGTCATCACCACGTAACTGATATTACGTGCATGTTACTTGAATCTAGTCATATTGTAGTGATAAACATGAGAACAGAAACTCCAAGAAATAAAATGCTTTAACTACTCTAATTTTATGTGAGTGGAATTATTAATGGAGCTATACTTCAGAATTAATTGTATATATTTTATTTTCCTCATGCTGCAAAGTGAACGTTCAGAGATGTACAGGAAAGGATGTATCAGTGAGGGAAGAAGAAATAGGAGGCAGAAGAAAGGACTAATCAAATATGGTAAAATTATGGGATTAAAAAAAGGATTCTGAGATGGAAAAATTGAAATAAAAAAAGGCCATTTGTGTTTTTATATAAAAGACATTTCTTAGTTAATAGATGTATTAGCCTCAGGCAGCAATAAAATGAAAAATAGTACATAGTTTTTAGATCACTAAGATTAAAATTGTGACAGCACTAGCAGATATGACATATTGCAAAGAAGTATTCTAGTCTTCTGAATAAATCATTGGACAAGGACTCCGAAAACCAGAATTTGATTTTTAGCACTCTTTGCAGTTGGCTAGTTGTGAATATTAATGATTTATAACTTCTAAATGGAAGTTTTTGGAAAACCAATATGAATGAGAGCAGCCCTGAGAAGGATGTGGGATTCTGGTGTAGGAGAAGTTTCACATGACCCATCAGGGTGCAGCTCAGAGAGCTAACTGTATCCTGAGTGGCATGAAAAGGAATGAGGCTGGCAGGTTCAGGGAGGTGATTCTGCCCCCCTAGTCCACTCTTGGGAGACCCCACCTGGAGTACTGGTACAAGTATCTAATTTTTTTTTTCCCTGGAGTTTGTCATTCTTGCTAGTAATACACTACCTTTAAATAAATGTTGTTATTAAAAAAAAGCTTTTCTGATAGTAATCAGCTTAATTATGGAAGAAAGCTTTTTTAGCATGTAATTTTGGAAGGGAAATAGAAAGGAAATGAGAGTCAAGAAAACAATGTGGATGGAGCAAGCAACAGAAAAAATAAAGAGGAAAAAAAAGACATGAAAATCAGGACAAAACCAACAACTGTACTCATTTTTTAAAAATGTCTATGCAAGACTACGCAAATTTTACAAGAACAGAGTTGTACTCGGAAATATACCTAAAACTAGGTTCTTAGAGTGATTCTGGCATTTTATTCATGTGGAACTATACTGAATAGACTTTATTACCTTTCAGAGGAAATAGGCACTTAGTTTATTTTCTCTGAAAATCTTTGCTAGAGGAACTATAAATCTGTTCTTAAAAATTATTATTACCTTTCACATCACTGGAAGATAAATTCTAGCATATTTAGCAATATCAGCAAGGTGTTATTTATGCAGGTGTGAGTTTTCACAGTGCCACCATAGATGAAGCATGTTTGTGTTAGCAGAGAGGCAAAAAGTACATGGCACATTCATTTTTATATGATTTATAGGTTTTAATGTATCTTGAAATATTTAAGTATGCTAAAAGTGCTTGAAATATCTAGAAGGTACTCATTAGTTTTCCCTTTATTACTTTGTTCAATTAATGGAGGGCTATAAATTTTATATTAATTTAGAAATGCTTTTGGCCTCTAATGATTATGATCTTTTGTGATGTGGTAGTGACATTAAATAAACACAATTGCTGGATGCTGGAATTCTTCTAGAAATATTTATTACTTACAATAAAACTGTCTCTAAACACCATAATGATACTATAAAAATTACAGTACCAGGAGAGAAAGGTCTTTAGGAAGAAGTGATTTCAGGCTTATACTAAGACAGAACAATACAGGCTGAGTCTTGAAAATGAGAAAAGAGAAAGGAAGGAAAGAGAGAGAAAATAAAGCATCTCTTCAATGCAAATTAAGTTGGCAGTTTCTAGTTGTTGATCTGAGATTTATTACCTGGGCATAGGTTGCTAAGTAAACTCTAAGGAATATAATTGTTGAACTAAAATATAGGTAAAATTTGATGGATTAGCATAGAATTATTGACCCTGACAGCCCTGAGTTTTCCAGGGAAACATTGGTGTGAAGTTAGGAACAGATGCTGAACAATATGGCACATCTGATTTCATGCTGCTTGTGCAAGATGACCCCTGACATTCTGAGTGAGGTCAAAAGATTTCTGAAATTTCAGTGAACAGGGACTGTGGGCATGGAGGATGACAGCTCAACTCAGGTATGTGTTTTGCCTTTCAGCAATTATCTGATGATCATGGATTTAAATAAAATCTAAGGCTCAGTAGAGAATGCCTGAAATGCTAGTTGTGGTAGAATTTTGCTGCTTTTAAAGATGTATTATATAATCTGTCGTAAATTATTCTTAATCTATTCTTATTTTCATTTGAAGGATAGAAACTACTACTGAAAGGAATTCTCACTACTGAAAACTCATTCCTGCAAAATAATTTGCAATGTACAGTTTAGGAAAGGATATACAGAGCTAAACTATTAGTTAGCTAGAATTACATTTATTACCTGAAGTACTTTATTTTTTTAATTGCACAGGAAAAATAATGATTAATCCAAATAAAGATCCAATTTTCATTTAAAACTTAAATAAGTGTTCTCTCTGTCCCAGGAATCTACATGCTGGTTTTTAATATTTAAATACTGTTGCTTAACCAAACCCACTGTTGTTTAGAATCTAGCTGTTAACAGAGACATTTGTCTCTAGCTACTTTCTTTCATGCACTTTTGCTACAGATATGGAGAAAAAGAGTTAAGATAATTGATGGAGAAGTATTCAAAACCTCTATTTCTCCATGACCTTCACTAAAACTAATATTGTTAGGATAAATCACTCGATGACATAATTATCACAAATCAGACGTGTTCAGATCTTATATCTGACAACAGCAAATAATATTTGTGTAGGAAAGCATGTAGACCCCGAGCAAGTGTGTAGCAGTCATTCCCTGCTCTCCCATCTTACTGATTCAAGGTTCCAAGATTTTTAGGGCTAGGTGATAGCATTATGGTAGAATTGAGTTAGAGAAGTACAACAAAGGTTTAACACCACCACCTGTAGTGCAATAGAAGAAGACAAAATTGTCTCTAACCCCTGGCATGACAAAACTTTCTTAGATACTGAAATATCCTTTGATCACCCCTGCTCCTTCCTCCAGATAATGCTGTCATTTATAAATAGGATATCAATGCCAAAGTTCATAATTCAGTGAAGGTTTCAGCTGGCTCATAAATATGACTGTGGCTTCCTTCTGTAAAGTACCACACCACTTTTTGTGATGAGGTAAAATACTGTAATCAATATCAAAATGAAAATTTTGGTTTTCAAAGCATCAAATAGAATAATTCAAACTCCAAATTTTATCCGTGTTTATAAAATTACAGATTAAAATTAAATTATGGCTTTATGCAGCTCTGTAAGAATCAGAACTGAACTCAAACTCTGGATCAGAAAACTACTTTTGATACTGAAAATTTAAAGGAAAGAGAAATCAGTTACCTAAGATACTGTGTTTAAGTTCATTTATTTTTTAAACTGTGACTGAAATCTTCAAGGCAATGTTGGTCATCCCAGGCTATCATACTCATAAAAGAAGAAAAAGTATCCACTATAATTTTAAACCACCTTTTTTCTCAATATGATTATCAAAGTGTCATAGAATTATAGAATACCTGGAGTTGGAAGGGACCCAAGAGGATCAGCAAGTTCAACTTATTACATTTGATGGGAGTATTCTAGAATAGTATTTTTGCTTTCAATTAGCGATGGAGTACAACCTGTTTTTACAACTCAAGAATACGGTATGAAGCCCCGGTAAAGTTTGATTTTTTTCCCCATAAGCCCTAGAATGTATTCACCTTCATTTGATTGAAAGATCTTGCATTTATTTTCTGAAGAGCTTTTACCTATAGATGCCATTAAACTGCCACAAAAGTATTCATTGCTTAAAAAAATCCTAGATTGAAATCTGTATTAGTTTTCTAACAAGGTCAAAAAAAATCATAAACAAAAATAAAATTTAGATCAGCATATAAAACAGTACAGCATATAAACAAAACCGTAAGCAAACGCAATTTTCTTGAACAGTTACTAGCAAAAATAAGCCAATATACTGAACATCTTGTGCTGGACAATTTTATAGGAAATCAAATTGTTTATTATTAAAAAATCTTTCATATTATTCTAACTGCTGTCATAAGAAAAGCCTATGTGTGCTGGTAAATGATAAAACTGGGGAAGGCCTCTGCAGTATTGTAGAATGACGGCGTTGATCCCAGGCTTTCCCTATTGAAGTGATTTATTCATACATTGCTCTGTAGCACTCAAGGACATAAGAGTATTTATTACTCTATAAAGCAGCACAGAGAGGAAACAGCAGGAGTTTTTTATTGTCTACAAAACTGTGGGTTTTTTAATACTGTGATATTACAGTTAACCTCATGGAGCTAGGTGAATAGACCTAGGATGGGAAACAGGAGCCAGAAAGCAGGCCAACAGCACAATGGAAACTCTTGAGAAGCAAAGGAGGCAGTAGATGAAGAGGCAGACTAGTGGTATTAGCTTTCTATTTTTTTTTTTTTTTGCTTTTACAATACTTTTTGTTCGGAAATAGACTGAAACTGCATTGTTTCTGTTTAGACATTCTGAGTTAATAATATATTAAGCAAGCAAGAAAAGTCTGTCAAACAGTAAAAATCTTTAACCTATAAATTGAATGAAATATTTGATTATTTTTTACATAGAGCATATGCTTGTAAAGTCCATATTTGCAATACTGATTCTAGTGAAAAAAAAATACTGATCATATTTTGCAAGGAATATGTTTCTGTGTTTATACTGTGGAACTGGTTGACCAATTCCAAGGAGTATTTACAAAACCCAGTAAGCTCCTGAAGAGTGCATGAAAATAGGGATCTCTACAGACAGAGGAGATCCTGTAAGTATCTCAGGTTAAGAGAAGGCTTTACTTGCCAGGTCTTACAGAATTTGCTTTGGAGAGAGTCTTTCTACAGGTTTGAAGAACGTGGAAGAGCTCCACTCCAAGCTGATGACCCCAATAATATCAAAATCCATCCTCAGTTAGACACAGACTGCAGGATATCTGGAATTAGCAGTCCAATACTTAAAGCATTATTTGGTTTAATGTCTCCTTTTTTAACTTTGCTTTGTCATCACCACGCGTATCAGATTCCTTGACTTCCACTTGCTTATTGTTTCTCTGAGAAAATAATACAACTGTGACTCAGGGGTAAAATCTTTCAAGAATCAAAGAAGTTTGTGTTCACAGAACTCACACAAAGGAGGAGGAGATTGAGATGAAAGACACAGACTCAGTGCCGCACATCACTACAATGTAATTTGTTTAACTGAGTATCCCTCCCCTCACCCCCTACAGTGATACAAGTTAGCAAAGCAAACTCTTGGCGAGCCTGAAAAGGAAAAGTAGAGTTGTATACTTTTTTTGTGGGGGTTCTTGTTTGTTTGCTTTCTTTTTTTTCATTTCTAATTTGACATACTCTTATGATATAGTCTTTAATAAGAAGGAAGAAATGAAGGGTTGCAGTATCCTAATGTACTGCAGCTTGCGATGTTAAAATTACATTGATCATTAAACATATGTTGACACAAGGATACATTTCATAGTGAGCAATAAAAGCGATGTCCTTAGACATAAGTATTCCACACATTTTCCCTAGAAGAGTATTGGAATTGAAAGTCATCACAGTCATCTGCCCAAAAATCAGAAGGTTAGGTTGGAAAGATGAGCTGGATGCAGGGTTCTTTGCCTTGGCCAGGAGGGTTTCTGTGGCAGTGATGCTGTGTATTACTTTGAAAACAAACCAGGGGGAGATCACAAGTTCAGGATTAAAATTTAATGGGAAAAATTAAAAATAAGTTAAATAATACAAGGAAAAGCACTGACAAAGTCAGGTACAACCTGACACCCTGTTAGGGTGGTGGTAGCAGTCCAAGTGAAGTAGCTCAGTTGAAGCAGTGATCCCGTGGAAGGTCCTGTCTCTCCTGTCTCTAGCTGAAGGTCCACTGGTAGCTCTTGTCCTCTGGGAACCCAGTAGACAGGGCTAGCTTAGGCAGCTCCAAGGCCAGGTTATATCCAGGTGGGAACACCTGGCTCCTCCTTCCTGGGCAGAGCATCTCACAATAGGATGAGGTAATTCCATGAGTCATGTGGTGGGTCCTTGATGGCCCATTGTCTGTTATCAGGGATGAGTCATAGCAGGAGACAACAACCAGTGCCCCACAGCTGGTGGTAATAGAATACTTAAATACATCTATATTGTAACCTAGGACATGCTGGAATTGTGAGAGTTTATTATTGCTTGTTTTTGTTTTTTTCTGGAAAGAAAACTGACAGAATTTCAATATATTTGAGGACAATAATTCAGAAAATAATTTCTTATGTAAGATTGTTGGGGTTTCTTTGTTTCAGAATAGTACATCTTCTCCTTCCCATAATTTCTTTGGCGTTTTGACTGTCTTACTAATTATTTCCTACAAGATAAAAGACCCAAATATTTATGAATCTTAAACCGAAATACAAGAGTAGGAAGTAAAACTCTTCATTATCTTTGCTGAAGTTGAAAGCTAATTTTCGCTGAGGTAGTCTGAGAGAAATTGTCAGTAAATACTCAATGAAGTGTTACTACTCTGCATGTTCTGCATTAATCATATGGAAGCATAATTAGTCAGTAGAAGATGATTTCAGTTTCACATCAGTTAAGAATTATGCAGGATTATGAGAAACTGCAGGAGAACTAAACACACTCTAGTGTGGAATGTTAAAATTTTAAATATAATTTCACATGTGTAGATGTGTAACAAATGTACTAACTGAACTGCTTGGACTGAGCAATAGGGTTTTTCTTGATCCTTTGAGAAAAAATCTGTTGAAAATATATTTCAGTCGAGTCAATAAACATGTCTTCTGAATGTGTTTTCAATATAAGTAAAATTTAATAAGCAATAAAGATGAATATATTAATAGATCAATGTAATCTGATTAGATCTGATAGAGATTTCATGATTGATTTTCTTGAAACAAGCTATAGGAATGCCTGACATGAGTGGAACAAAAACTTTGTTCTGGACTGGAAACATCATCATGTAGGAAAATGAGTGTTACCTTTGCAAAGGACTCAGTCAGCCTCTCTGTCTCAGAAAGGTTGAAAACCTGGATGTGGTGACAAACATTAGCTGTGTGAGAGGTTTATTTGTTTACACAGACAGATTTATAAATACAAAAGCTAATTAGGTAATAAAAAGGATTCATATAGAACAACAAAAATTTTAGTATTCTGTATACAATCCAAGGCAGTAAATATAATGGAATGGCACAAAAGGCTAACTCCTGCTTAGTAATAATTTTTTATCATAGATGGCTAATTTCAGGCCTGATGATTTAGTTCATGATAATTATTTTTAAATTTGTGATGCAGTATTACTGTTTTGGGTATACATTGTGTATTTGCTGAAGAAGGTACTTCCTCTAAGTCTGCAATATCTATTTCAACAGCCTTCACAATGATCCAAATAAGAATAAGAATAGTATGCATCCTCAAGAAAGGACTAAAGCTTTTTCTTGTGAAATTTCCAGCATCTTAGAAGAGCATCTTGCTAATGGAAGTAGTTTTGAACCTTTGACTGTGTACTTCATTAACACATTATGGGGATGCGTGAGTATGGTGATGAAAAATCCTTTCTAGTACTGGGAAAACTGATGCCTATTAAGCACATTACACATGATCATTTTGGTGGTTTGGTGGTTTTTTTGGGGGGGGTGTTTGTTTTCGGGTTTTTTTTTTGTTTGTTTGTTTGGTGTTTTTTTGTTCAAATTCTTATGCATGGGGTTTGAGGACTGAAAATCAGGCAATTTGAGTCACTCTGTTGTTTTAAAATCTACTGGCACATCCTCTTTTGGAATAGCCATTCTTAACAATATAAACAAGACAAAAACAATGTATATTAATAATCAAGCAAAACTCTTCTTCATTCAAATCACTCAGTGTTTGCTTTTTATATGCTCCACCTTCTTAATGCTGATATGAGACAATAATAGGTATTTTCAGTGGCTCAATCTTAATTTAACTTTATAGACTATGGAGTATGACATACCTTGTCCGTAAACTGCCAGGCTAAAGTTATAGTGCAAAATATTTGTTAATTTTCTACTGAAAAGAAGGAAATTTTTCAATAAGGAAAATATATTCTCCCATTGTACAGGGAGAATATTGTATATATTGTATATTTTGTGTCATTCTTACACAGGCACTAGAGAATATAAAATGCATTGTACAGTTATCACAGGGAAATTTTATCAATTCAGATACTCAGATACTCCATGTTTCAAAATCATATGGACAATAAAGAACAGAAAATCTAAGTGACCAGTGGGAAAATATTTTTTCCCAAAACAGTTGTTCTATTTCTGACCTTTTTTTCTGCTCCCTAATTCTAAATGGAAACTTGCAAAATATCATCAGCAAATAAACCTTGGAATCTACAGCCAGCAGCACTAAAAAATACAGAGAAAATTAACTCAGTGAAAGTAGTGAGTTTATGACACATTTTCATTTTCCTCATATCTCTATCTCAGATGACCCTTAATTTTCCAAAGATAGTAACTAGCTTTCTCTCTTTTGCTGTTTCTCCAAAGCTTATTCCTTTGCTAATAACTTCTCCTCTGCATGGGTGCCAGCCACGCTTCTCTCTCACATTACCTAGCCAATTAATGTAATTAAGTTAGAGTCAAAGCAGTTGTTGTGCTCAATTTGGGTTTGCTTTTGTTTCAGTGTGAGTTTGTTTCAGTGTGTGAGTTTATTCCTTTAACTATATCAGTTGGGCTAATAAGTGATACTACTTTTTCCTTGTATCTTTGCCTTCTAATTTCCAGGTAGTTACTTCTGAAATTTTTCATACGTTGTGGAGGGAAGGTGTTGAGAAGATGATCAACACTTGCATGTGACCACTGTAAATCTTCATTGATACTGCCAAAGGATCAGAATGTAAACACAGGGGAGAGCCACAAGATAAGAGCTATAGTAGCAATACTGGCTAGTAAAATTCCTGTCCAAAATTTGTAGTCATCACCATTTTAGTATTACAGTTGAATTTTTGCACTGACTGAAATAGCCTGTTAAAAAAACCACAGTTTGCCAGGGAGTACAGCTGATAGAGGTGAACTGTGACTGGGGAGTTAGGAAAGTTACTCCTTCAGGCTGCCTGTATTGCTGTTGAACCTGGTTCTTGCCAGGTTACAACCAACCAGTTGTCCTCAGGGGGTTACTTACAGTAACATCCAGGAAAACTAAGTTTGTTAAAAGCAGAATCAATTTTTTAAGAACATATTTATGCTATTTATTTGGATTTCACATCATGTTGGTCACAGAAGTTCCCCTGTGCCTCTACAACTCTATCTCACTAGATGAAAAACTTAGCCTTATCACATAAATAAAATCTGTTCAATTCCTTGACTTATATGAAAAATAATTCAATCAAATTAATTTTTGATTTTATATTTTTTTATTTGTGTGTCTTGTTTTTCATGCTGTACTGTAACCCGACATGTTCTTCTCTGATTACTCAAGAGCAAAACTGTCCAATTTCACTTACCAGGCGTTAAGTTAACAGCAAGAAAAACCAAAGAGTAATGAGATTACAGTAAAAAAGAATGGAAAGTGGAGGTTGTCAGAAAACTAGAAGAGCATTTGGAAGATGTCAGCAAGGAATGCAGGAATAGGTATCTGTTACATAATCTTATTCAATAGAAACTTTACCAAGTCACGGGAACATTGCTGCTATGTAAGCTGTTTTCTGGGTAGTCATAGAATCAGGGCACTGAAGTGATTACAAGCAGGGAAATACATGTGAAATATAATATTAAACTTCCTTTTGAAATCCTGAAAATATCTAGAGAGAAAAATGGATTTCCATGAATGAAGAAAATGGAGTAAAATATTTTGCGATTTTACAAACTTTTCTTGTTTCCCACTGAAATAAAAATAAACTTTTCACCAATTTTAAGAACTACCCTGTTGTCTGGCACTGGAACTGCAATTATGGGATGTAGGAGACAAAGTTCAAAGGATGTAGTAGAGCAACTTGAAAGTGTTTTATCATGCATTCCAGTACTTCTGAAGAAATCTTTCTAAATTAGAAGTCAGCACATTTCTACTATATTTTATAGTAATCTTGTCAATTAGTATTTTCATTGGAAAGGTTTATTATTTGAAAATTTCGCAGTTACCTGAGTAATGACAAAAAATATATGAGTTAATGGGATGTACTTCTTGGGAATACATCAGTGGAACATGTAATTCCATTTCACAATTTTCTTTGTGAGAATTTGTCTTTATTCTATTTAGTTTCATGAAGAGAGAAGCTTACTATAGTGAGTCCTCAGATTTGAAATGATCTCTGTTTTCTTTTTTTTTTTTTAATGAGATCTTCATGTAGTATTGCTTACAATTTTCACTTGCTGCTTTGTGAGTTGTCTATATGCAGTCTATTCTGGTAGTGGCTATGGCTCTCAGTTCATGAGCTGCTAATAGCTGTAGGCACTCAAACAAAAACTCAGTCCCCAAGTACATTTTAAATCCCAGTCCACCTTTTCTTTCACAGTAACAAACTACAGGCAAAGTTAAAATACTTTTTCTGTTTGCTGGGAAGGCATAGCCAAATTTAAATGTTTTTAAACTGGCATATAGGTGAAGAGACTGCGCTGATCACAATTATTTACTCCTAAAGTGTTTATTTGCATATACGAACACAGTCCTGAAGAAACAACCACTTTAGCTCTTCTCTCATGTTCTCTTACCACTATAATGAGTCCATTGTGCTTGTCATAGTATCTGGATAGAGCTCGGAGGTGGGATGGGGGACAATGTCAAACTGCCATTCTGCTGTCATGGACTGTTGTGTCAGGTCACTCTAGCTTGGCACTACCTTGAAATGGAATCTCTGAAGTGGGGTCTATAATTTTGTATAAAAGAACATGCTTATATGCAAAAGTCTGTACAAGCTCAGTAGTATAAGGAATGTATTCTGTGCAAAGCAATGGAGTATACATATTTCAGTCAATAATTCACAGAGACAGAGCTTGATCAGGAAATTTCTTCAGAAGCTGAAAATAATTCAATGCTATAGCATTGGTTGAAATTTATAAAGAATTTTTGATGAAACATTCCATTTCCGTATGGCAAAAGAAATTTTTCCCTACAGACATTTGTAATGTTGAATAACAGAGTAGTGATTTCTTTATACATGGTTGTATTTATTTGAGTAATCCAATGTTACCTTCATGTAGACTTATGGAACTGTGGTCTTATGCTTTCTGTCAGCTCTAAAAAAATCTACACTGAACTAATGAACAAATTCCAAAACTATTGTAAAATAGTACTCTTGCACACATTTCTAGTGCAAATGGTAGAAGAGAAGGGGAAAGAAAAAAAAAGAAACTGACACTGGCAGACTAACTGTATCTGAAAGTATCAAATCCTAAATAGAAACCTTTTCCTTATAGGTTTGTCTGTCTCTAATCCCAAAAATGAAACTCAGGTTAAACTGCAGTGCAATTTGAATGACAATTGAATCCTACAGTAAGTGTTAGTCACCTTGACCAGAAAACAGAAATTGTGATCCACCACTAGAAGCCAACTTTGCATTCAACCTATCTGTTGTAGATGTTTTATGATAGTTACTCAGATGACATCAGTAAAAACAGGTGAAATGGGAATATGAATGGGTTATAAAGGACTGTTTTTTCTGTAGTGGTGTAAGTTATTGTTATCCAGATTACCAACCAAAGAATTTAGTAGAGATTGTGCAATACAAAAGTGTTGATATTAAAGTTGCTTCAGCAGGAAACAGATGGTCCAGGTTTTTTTCAGCTCTGCAGTTAAGCTCATTAGTGTAACTTCAGTAAAAAAGGGTCTTTATAATGCTGTGATTTACCTCATTACTCCTGGGTAAGTCATTCTTGTTAAAATCATGAAAGAAAAGATGTTGTATGTGTGTGTTTTGATATGGGAGACTATATTAGTGGCTGATGCAATTGCTACATCAAACACTAAGAGGAATATTAAAAACAAATTGCAGAAAATGATCTGGTTTGGATATTAGGCAGAATAAAAGCATCTTGTGGTCAGATCAGAGGATAACAAATGAATATAAAAAATAGTCTTGAGTGAATGAACCTAACTTACTGTTTTTGCCACCAAACAAATCTTGAATACAGCAAACAATTTGCAGTATCACCCTACAGAGTTTCATATGGCTATTTAAATGATCATAAAAGATTAGACAAAATATGTAGTGCCCATGTAATATTAGTCATTTAACTGAACAAATCCAGCAAAATGACATCATATACAAGTTAAGGCAAAAACTACTTCCTATGACATTTTTTAGAAATGAATGGAAACAATATAAATTTGTTGGTTTCCGTGCACACGTAGATGGCACTAAAGATTGATATAGGAGGAATATTTTCTGTATCACTGCAAAATAAATAGATAGTCTTAGACATTGAAATCATGCAGATGTATCAGTTACTTAAAAATTCTCTTTAAATGCTGACTATTCAGTATTCATAAGGGAGAATTTACATTCTACTGTTGCCTTAAGCTGAAATTCTCTATAGTATTTCAAGGCAGCACTAGCGTTATTCAGCTGGTGGAAAAATCCTGAATGAAGCTATCTTAGAATGTGAAGTTTCTGTATCTTCTTGATTTCATCAAGTTTTTGGGGTTTTTTAGGTGTGTGAAATGTTTTTAAAGAAATGCATAAATTCTGACAATTTCTTACTTGAATTTCTTGCAAAATTCTGGCTTGAATTTCTTAATTCTAAATTTCCAGTCTAGATGTAATCAAATGATCGTAAGTGACCATTAAAGCAGCTACCAGAGAACTCGCCTGGGACTGCTGGACAATCCTTCTAGAGTTTCCAGGTGCCAGGATGTGGAGCATGGATCTGTGTGGCCCAGCCACCAGCATTGCTACCATATCAAACAGCTTACGAGTGGTGTGCAGAAATTCCTGATTATATTGTTGACATCAGATGGTGCAGCTCAATTGTTTTTGTTCAATGCCTGGAAAAACTATCTGTTTGCATAAAATTGACCTATATTTCACCTGAGTCTGTGACAAATTTTGTTGCTTCTTGTGGATCTCTTTGTTCAATGTTAAATAGATAAAGTTTGTACAAGTTAGGTTTCCATTTAGTCTGTTTCACAACACTTGTGCATAGTTCAATTTTATTCTCATGTAGAATATTTACACAACCTGCTTTCTTGTATTTTATTACATACAGAGCTAGAAATAAAATTAATTTGGTGCAGTTTTTCATATTTATTCATTTTAATATTGTGAATTGGAAATGTGCTGCATGCTGAAAATATTCATAATTAGTATTATATTTGTTATCAAAATGGATGCCATAGAACCACATAAATACTAGGAAGAAAGATGTATATTTAACCTAGTCCATAAATTGCAAGGATAATATTACACTGGAAGGATTAACACAGAATTGTTCTTTGTCACTAACGTTTTCTTGAAACTCTGCAGTCAGATTTGGTATTCTAAATAAGTGAATAAAAATCTTACCTCATTAAGCGCTGGCTGTTATCTTTAAAGGCAACAGCATTCAAGGTAACTTGAAATTAGTTTAGGTAATGGCTAGGCAAAGAAAGGTAAGAGAAAGAAAAAACCCTCAAAAGACAGTTTCCTACACCTACACCTAGCTTTTCAATTTAGACGATTTCATTGCTTGCTGAGTTTTTTGCTTTTTTCCCCTATTTCTGGCAGTTATCAGCTCACAGTGTAATTGACTGATTTTAATTACATGTAGTTGCTTTCCTTTTATGTAGCTGTTGATGAACTTACACCAATGCATGCAGTGTGGGTAACAAGCGGAAGCACTTGGAAAACATGATGCAATTAGAAATCTATGACCTAATTGCTCTCACAGAAACATGGTGGGATGAGTTACGGAACTGGAACAGTGCCAGTGAGGGCTACAAACTTTTCAGAAGGATAGGCTGGGAAGGAGGGGTAGGGCTGTTGCTGTTTATGTTCAGGAATGGATGGATTGTGCAGAGCTGCCTCTGCGTAACAGCTGTGAACAAGTTAAGGGCCTGTGGGTGAAAGGAAAAAGATCACCAATTCCTTTTAAACACTTCTGTATGACTTGTACATTTCTAAGATTTCCACATCTTTTTATGGCAGTTCCCTCACTGTAGAAAGAATTCCTTTGCTTTGAACTTTGTTGTGTGAGGGTGAGGAGATGTTAAGTCTTTATGAAATGTGACATAAGATGGAGTTCTGCAACCGAAGGAAAAGGTTGTACAGAGCTATCTCTGACAGGGCAGTCACGTTTCCATAGTTTCCATACCTTTTCCAAAATGAAATATTTTCTTTTACTGTCAGATCATGTTACACTCTTTTCTTAGATCCCTACAGTAAGGCAGGTTTGAACCACTGAAAACTGTGAATCTTTAAATATATTTCTTAAAACAATTCTAGACAGTTGTAACAAAATAACTAGTGGAAAATGTAAAATATATAAATTATAAAATGGGCTAAACTATAAGTATTGTTTTCCTAGAGACCTTAAAGGTGCCATTGTCAAGTATAACACAACTGAGAACTCTAGATCTGACTGATAATCATTTCATCTCCTAGTGTAGTACAGAAATAAAAAGAAATTGATAATTTACCCCCTTTTAGCCTCTATATGATAGGTAGAAATAGCCGCCAGCTGTGGCAAAAGGCAGGACTGATTGAATGAGCTAATCTTGGAGGTTTTGTTGTTTTTAAATGCAAAGACATCCCATTTTAATTAAGTGCAAAGAAGTTTAAAAGCTTAAATTTTTCTTTCATTTCCAGAAAGCATTTAAATTTTGAAAAAAATTGAATTTTTGAAGTAATATCAGGATATTTTGGAGGGGAAATGTAAATTTAATTTCTGCTACCCTTAATGATACTTCTGTTTATTGTTTCCATAAAATAACACAGCAACAGCAGCAAGTAGAAGAATGTGGACTATGACAAAATTTGAGAGATTTGAAAAAGATTGCATGACTTGTTTTAGGTTTATAATATGAAGGCATTGTGTTTTCTCAGATTTGCTGCACATAACTGATGGCATTATGGAAAAGATTGCAGTGTAAATAACTAAATCGAGAGGTAGATTTGTTGTGTTCAATCTAGAATCTAAAATGTTTATTTTGGAGCAATGCCTTTCTTGCTATACTAGGTGGATACATAGGAGGATGGAAACTAAAACCCTTCAGCCTTGCTTCAGTCAGCTACAATAAGGTCATCCTACTTCATTCCATTCAGCCTTACCTTCCTTTTCTTCCTTATATAAAAATGAAGACCAAGAAAGCTAACTGTGGCAGTGCTAGAAGAATACACCACTGTCTCCTCAAATTAGACAGTACAGAGCAAGAAAAATAAAAATAATTGCTCAATAATCAGAAATTCAAGCTCAGTGCAGCTCTCCATGCTGTTTCTGCTCTGTGGAGAGCGCTCAGCACAGGTTAAGTAATAAAAATCAATGAAATCCTCCGCAGTCTTGCACTTCTGATATGAAAGCCCCTGAAACATTTGGATTTACTATTTTTCTCCCTTGAGAAGTCTCAACATCATGCTTCAAAGCTGTAGTCTGAAACCATTATTTGTCCATTGTGTTTCTTTGTTTTCAAGACGTTTCTATTATTTTTTTTCTTTGTTCATCCTAACGAATCTGGCAGTGTGTGGATGAATTTATACCTTATGATGTACTCTTGACAGAATTATACTGCAGTCCTATCTCATGTTCCTCCATAGGGAATCCCAGAAGTCCACCTGAATCAGCCAATGCATCCATTGTCTTTCAAATTATATGTGACGAGATACATATGAAGAATGGATACGGTCAGTTCTATTCTGTTACTATAGTGAAATGGATGTTTATCAGGTTCTATGACTGGGCTTACTATAATTATGTCATGAATCCCAAAATACTTATTTTAGCTGAATATGAATCTTTAATGTGAACTCACCTTAATATACCGTGGCATTTATTCTGTTCCTTAGTGCTACCAGGTCATTCCTGAATTTTATCAATAGAAAAAAAACATATCTAGTATGTGTGCTTGTCTACAGCCATATATGACCCTTCAGAAAGGAGCTTATTTAAGAGCAAAGAATCTAAAATGAGTCTATTTGGTTTTAAATGTATATTACTTGCCTCAAAAATTCTAAGCTTTTTGCAAAAGAATGCATCATCCTCTGCCCCTTTTAGTAGCACATTGATACATGCTGTTGACTTGTAGACTGAGTTCAAATAATTTACTTTTGCTCTTTGTTAAATATTTTCATTTCACTACTGAGTTGAAACCAGCTTCTCAACAATATTTCTTATCTGTCACCTGAATGGGAACTAACAATGGTATATCAGGAAAAAATCAGATATTCTGCAAGACATAATTTCTGAGTATCTTAGCATAAAGCCTATGACTCATTTTCTGAATTTTTCCTCTTCATAATCCTCCTCATCAACATGCTTATAATTGTGAAACTATGAAGGAAAAAAAAAACCCTTTTATGCCTTCTTTTAGGGTGCTCATAAAAACCCAGAAAATGCTGGTATTCAGTGACTCAGTGCATGGATTCACACATGCAGTTGGACTTACCAACGTTTTCTGTATAAAACTTATTATAATTCATGTCAGTAGAAACCAGCCTAAACAATGAACTATGAAAAAATCAATTTCCCCCCCAACTTGCAGTGTAGAAATGTGTTATAATGAACTGCATAGTGTTCATTAGAAGATATTTTCCTGAAGAAATACAGTACAGGTTTTTGCAGTTAAGAAGAAATCTGTTTGACAAAAGTAAACATCTCATTTTTGCATTCATTGAAATGAATAATGATGCTTATTTTAAGAGGTCTGGAAAATAGCAGAAAAATTGCTCAAGTTCTAGTCTAGTAACCTTCACATAGTTATGTGTCTTTCCTTCCTGAATGGCACTGGTAATTGATACTGACATACAAGAAAAATCCAAGTTCCATCCTTCCTAGCACAGACAAATTTTATCAAGGAGTACAACGAGCTTTAGCTTCATAACTTTATTTGCAACCAAGCACTGCCAATCTTATTGAAATAAAGAAGAATGTTCAAATTATTGCAGGTTAACTGGTATAAAACTATCTTTGACGCAAAGGTAGATGATGTGAGTATTCTATTTTGAAAATTAAGTTATGATAGTGAGGTATGGAAATACACATTTTCATTTAATCTGGGAGTACCAAATGCCTTAGAAAATGTTGATTATGTTTTCTAAATTCATTATTAGAAGTTTTGCATAATAGGTTAGTTATCTAGTAGGTTACATCAGTATCTTACTAAGTTCTCAGTGGAAGCATGCTCTAGTGTCATTGCTGATGGTGCTGACCCCTCCTTCTCTCCTGATACATGAAAGCATCCATAAAATTCTGAATCATCAGTAGACCAGGAATAAATATCCACATTGAATTCAGAAAAAAATCTTAACTTGAAATAAAAAGCTTAGCAGAGATTCAAAATGTAAGAAGTAAAGGCTGATGTAATTTTTCATTAACATATAGAAGATTAACTTCTTTGTTCTGTAGAAATTCTTTAAAACTTTTAAAACCAACACCCCACCTTTCTCTTCTTCAAGCATTCAAGTGAAAAAGATAGTAATTTGGGGATTTTTGGGCAGAAGTTTCTTTCCATTTTGTTTCTTTACATTACAGAGATTTATACTTATTTTCTGAATAAGGCTGATAATGTAAAAACTTAGAGAAAAACATTTTCTTAAAAATATTCTACAACGTACTATGCTACATCACTAGTGATTCCCAGATAGAATCGCACAGAACGTTCAGTGAAGAACCATTACCGAGACCTGCTTTGGATCAGAAATATACATATATATATATGTAATCTATCTATCTATCTGTTTATTTGTCTGTCTGTCTATCTATCTGTCTTTCTAATATATCTATATTTCAAATAGAATGAGGAGGGGGGTAAGCTGCAGAGTGTTAGCTGCAAGACATCTCAAATCTTCAAGATATATTAGAAGCCACATTCAAGATTATGTTAGAAACCATATTTATGTTAGAAACCATATTTATATTAGAAACCACACTGAAATGTGAGAATGAAGCAAATGTGATGAATTTCTCATCAATGAAAACCACAATTATTTTTATACTTCACAAATTACTACAGTATTTTATAAAATAATGCACAAAAATATTTGAATTGACTAAGCAGTAGTAATATAATATACCAAAATAAGATTTAAATACAGACTTTCTGGTGCCTTATATTCAGAACATTATTTTCGTCAGTGAAAAGAAATGGTTTTGCATTTACTTGTGAAATCCAGAGGTTATAGTGAATTCCAGTACAGTGGAACTCAAAATTATGTTATATAGAAATAAAAGATTACTGGCAGCATCAAAAGGAGAAGAAACTTGGAAACTTAGCAAGCAGTTCTCATATGTAAGCTCCTTTTATTGTGCTCTGATAGATAAAATCAGTACATTGTTACACGACACATAAGAATAATGTAAAGGTTCTGGGATGTGGTCTTTGTGATACAAACTATTGAAAATAGATGTGATTATGTTGTCTGATGCAGGCTTGTATACATAATACTCAGAAAATATGCTTTGACCTTGTTAGTGGCATGTTTCCCAACTACCATAACCACCACCTTAATTTTCAGAACTTGTACTGAAGAAAGAGTTATCTCTGAAAATGAAAAGTTAAAGAGATCATTGCTATTTTGGGGGTAAATGGTGTTGCAATGAAATAAAAGATTCTATAGTCTAGAAAACTAAAAGCAATTTGAAATCCAAATAACTTTTGGTAATAGAGATGTAGTTAATTTACACTGTTTCAGTGTGTATTCTGGACAGCTATTTTTTTTTTAAATGTACATATTTAACTGCATTCAAACATCAAAATCCACTACAGAAAATAGCAATTTAAATACATTAACCATATCACACCAATGCACAGACCTGCACTCTTGGAAAGCCTTTATTGTTTGGCAAGGGCTTAACTACAGATCACCTTACATGAGAGGTATTAAAGGAATCTGAGGCTGGAGACTCACAAGATTATCTGTGTCTGTTTCTTTCATGTGATCAGACAGGAACTGGGGAAGAGGGTGAGTGGGGGCTGTGGAGGCTTGGCATTCAGCCACTGATAATATCTGACATGACATGGTGATGCAATTAGGAAGTGTCCAGGACCAGCAGAACTTGGGCCAACCACAATGTAAAAATGGGGTGTTCCTGTTACATCCCATAACCTGTGCATTGCAGTCCAGATTATACTGGAGAAGTAATCTTGATTCTTAATAGAATGTCGCAATCAATTCCTGTCTAAATCAAAGTCTGTCTGACCTTAGAAGGAATAAACATGCACTTATTAGAAGGAATAAACATGCCTCTTATGACAAGGATGTTGTCATTTACAATTTAGAAAAATATTAACAGTTTCTGCTGCCAAAACCAATATTTATTTACTTACTTACTTACTTGCTAACAGCACTCTAGTGTAGATGTGATTTTCCAAAATGCCTTTCTATCAATATTCCCACAGCATGTGTGTGAATATTCATGATGCTGCACTTTTCTGGCTGTTCTTCAATAAAGCCAGTGGCTGCCATTGAAAGGATGATAAATTCAGAGACCTTACTGAGGTAAGGTTGCTGCTTAGTGAAGGCCAAGGGACTGGGCTTTATGAGTAGGGATCTCACTTCTAGTTGTATAATCGTGTTTTAAGTCAGCAACTAAAAAAATATACAGTATAGGAAACTAAAATAGAAATGAAACAGAATCCTACAGTTTGCACGTCTTTCATGTGTAAACCTTAATTTCATTTTAAGGCTTACAAAGCAGCCTTTTACAGTGCTATGACTGTTGCATCTAAATTATTTTCATACTGATTATGCTTGAGAAGTCCAAGATTTTTATGACTATGATCTTGAGCTTAGTAAAATAACAACTAATGGAATAATCTGGTGACTGCATGAATTATGTATTATTTTAATTGCTCTTGATGATTGGCTCAATTCATACAGATTAGTGCTCATGTAAACTACAATTGCAACAGTGAAAGAGAATAGAATATGGACACTATGGTATAATTTTCCTCTGTTGTTTTATTTGTATGCTTTTAGAGATTAAAATATTTGCATCTGGTATGTGACCACATATGAAAGCTGTGTATTGATAATGCACATAGACCATATTTGAGAAGAAAGCATATATTCCAAAAGAAAAAGATACAAAACAATGCTGACAAAAAATATTCCATTGTTCACCCAAGTACTGTTATTTACTTTTTAAAAAGCTTTGCACAAATTTTAAAGCTGCAATTTTGCATATGGGAAGATCATTTCTGACTGATTTCTCCAGACTGGATTTCTTGCTGGTACCAGAGAAGTATCTTTGTGTAATCCTGTGCCATCTTAGGTAATGTGCCTCAGCAATGGATTCAGTACCATTGACTACTCACAAGATGTGCTTGGCAGCAGTAGACTACAGATGGTGAACTAAAAAACCCTGCTTTTCTGCAGCAGCAGTAGCATCTGGGTATGTGGCTGCCTTTCTTGTTGTTTTCTGTTCAACCTACTTGGCTCACTTCCCTGTTTTATATCATCGTAGATATCAAACTATTTCTGGGAAAAAGCTCTTTTTAGGATGCATTTTCTTGTTAATGGCAAGTGATTAATCCTTCTGATCTGCTCCAGGAAGTTAAAAGTTTTGGGGTGACAGTGGTAATGTACAAAGCATGTTTTTATTGTCCTGAATTGTATTTCTTATGGACTGAATACCCTTTAGTGATTTAGAGCCCATCTAGTTTCATTAGAAAACACTCTGGTTTTTATGTATTAAGAGAACTTAGCAGCGTAAGTGGGAATGATCTGGAGATAATTTTCAACAGATTCACACCTGAACTAAGACTATAAATTTAAACTCACCCTCAGAGTTATTCCTGAGGTTTGTGCAGGCCTTCAAGAAATTCAGAAAGTGAGGATCAAGCTAGATAAGGATTGTAAAGCAAGCCTGTTCCGCAGTAAAATTTTAGGTGAAGTAATTTAGAATGAAGAACACCTATCAAGTTTTGTCCTGCTCTGTCAAGAGCTTGATCTAGATGAAAATAAGGATGTTTTTTCTGTGTTAATAAGAGGAAGCTGTTAATCACCTTTTCACATCAGAGTGAAAACTAATTCTGTAATTTCTTTTTTTTTATTGTAGGGAAAAAAACATGGAATCTATTTTTTGGTATTTGACAGTGTTAAAAATAAGGGACAGACAATATTAGTCACTCTGTGAACTTCAGTTATTGGTTATTGGATGTTTTGAATATGCTAAGATCATCCATTCTAGCAATCCAAGCAAAGGCTGCCTACAGTTGTCTGTAGGCACCACATCAGATCTCTTCTAAGATAAGTCATATAAATAATGTTGTTTAGATACAAATGTAGGGTGAGAATAGATGGGATATAGCCTGACAGGAGGGTGCCATACAACTTGCAGAGGTGGATGCAAGCTCTCTGAAAACCTGTAAACCTTTTCTGTTAATAAACATGTTAAATTGCCTTGGTCTTAGCCAAATGTTTCCTTTTGCAAGTTTATGTAATTTTACGTGCCAGAAGCATGTAAAAAAATAATTCATAGAAGTATTTGACTTCACAGTACATTTAACTGTCTTTTATTTATTCTGTGTGTTGCACTGGCTCCAGTATTTCTATTTTTAAAGAGTTTGGTTTTTTAAAATTTTTCTGTGAGGTTATATCTTGCACTGTACTGTAGAGAAGTGGAAGTTTTCTAATTGTATTGAAAATTAATTCATATGGCTTGCATACATTGATACTGAAAAAAAACCAAATGCTTCATAGGTTCTGAAACTTAGAATATAATTGCAGTTATGTAAAAGTAAGTTAGATTGTGATTTATGACCACTGGTATTTTAAAATATTCACTTGCATTAAAGAACTGTTTGTATAGTAATAAGTCCATGGTTTTGAATAATGCAGGCAAGAGTATTTAAGATATTGTTCTCCAAATGATCACAGCAAAGGAGATAGACTTCCACAGATAGCTCCAATCCCATTCATATCCCATTCCTTTCATACAACAGGTGCTTGTCATTTCTCAAGCCTTAAACGGATTGAGGCAAAACTGAGAAGACCAGACTGTGTCTAAATATGCTAATTTACTCAAAGGATTTGACAACCAGTAGGGAGCAAATGCTATAGGCTGTAGAGGAATGTAAGAAATAGCAGCCTATGACTCTGCACTACTTGACCTTCTGCTTCTACTTTAGGAGGGCCCTTCCTCAGGAATGAAGTTGTTTTCTCTCATTTCACCCATATTGATTTGCTTTGTGTAATGCTTCCTTGTACGGCTTTTGTAAGCTGATAATTCAATTTGCATTTCAATTGTCCATTTTAACTGTGGTAAGGGGAGATTTGGCAAAAAGCATTGTGCAGTGCAAAAACGCAATTAGTCATGAGGTTGGTCTTAGTGCTTCGTTTTTCTGGATAATGAGTAGATTATCATAAGTACCTTGTTAGTATTGATTTTGGTTTTCAATTGATGTTTGTAGTCTTTTGGGGGTTTTTTGATAGTTGAATAATGCATATCCAAACAAAAGTCCACTGCTTAAAATTCTTGGATGTTCAAGGAATCATTTTCAAAGGAGTAGCCACGGCCAGTGGTACTTAAAATCCCTTCCAAAGGACTTATTTTTGTTAGTTACAGTAGGATTCATCTAGTACTGCTTAAATTAAATTCACCTTCATAAAAATTCAAGTACAATAAGCTGTCTTACTAGATTCTGACAACACAGACTTTTCTGTTAGCTGTGCTTTGTTGGGGATGCTATGATAGCAATTCAGAGTATCAGAGTATCTACATCTGGGATTTACATATGTGTAATTTGTAAAGTAACAAACTATATTGGATGGATATTGTGAATTTGTGTTTTATAAGTTTAGGTGCTGCTTGTTAAATTACCTATTATGCCTTTTCATGATGCCCTAAATCAGAATTGTTAAGTTCAGACCATGTAAAACTTCCATTCTGGTCAACAATGCCTCTTTTGTTCACATACTCTTCAACATATCTGCTGGAGAGGTTTAATTATACACAGTATTCTGGGATTTTGGCTATGTTATAGCACGCTTTCCATAAACCTATACAGAACGGTCTTATTGCTTACAAGGGTATGGTTGTTTTCAACTCCCTAAAGTGGCCATCAGCCAACATATCTCTGTTTAACCAGTTGGTAGAGGAGATATTTCATTGTAATCTCTCTTTCCTGTTGTGCTAATTTGGAAACATCAAAAAAAGTGTTGTTTTTTATGTCTGTGTAGCCGCTATCATAATCACACTAACATGATTAGCTTCTCTAAGCAGCACTGCAATTTAATTTAAAAAAAAAGAGGAGAGGAGGTGGAATTAATTTATCACATAGCTGGTAAAAGATCCACTGTGGCAATTTCATCTAACTTCCTATGTAATATTAACAAGAAAGTACATTCATTTGATGGTACAGTATGTATGGTACCCTGCTTTTATATTTAGTTCCTAGATACTGGATCAAGATCGTTATAGAATTTTTCTTTCACACAACGAGTGGGATTTTTTAGATTTTACTTCCTTAACTTTGACTCCTGTCTGTAACTTTAAAGATGGAGCTCCATGAATCTTTCAAAATAAAGTATAAGGCTTTGTAACATTTTCCCTAGTCCTCTAATGGTTCATCTCATCCCTAAACTTTCTCTTCAATTTATTAATGTACTTCATGAGTTTCTTTTGACCTTTACACTTTGAATTTCATATAAAGATGAAAGACCCAATATTTAAACTCCTAAATCTTGGCAGGTGCCTATCTATCTGATCCACCATGAAGATTCAGAATAAAATTTTCACTTTTTAGATGAACTGTTTTCAGAAACTAGCCTCCCATCTTAAGATGTTTTTAACTCTGTGTTAGGTTTGTGTGGCAAAGTCTTGGTAATGGGGTAGAGGAGGCTACAGTGGTCTGTTGGGGTGGTGTCTCTGAGAGGATGCTAGAAATTTCCTATGTTTGTGAAGAACCCAATGCCAGCCAGTTCCAAGACAGACCCCAAGGCAGAGCCCATGGCCAATGGTGGTAAAACCTCTAGGATAATATATTTAGGAGGGGGAAGCAAGCTGCAGAACAGCAACTGCAGACAGAGAGAAGAGTAAAAATATGTGGAAAAACACAACTATGCAGACACCAAAGTCAGTGCAGAAAGAGAGGGAGGAGGTGCTCCATGTACCCATGCAAAGGTTCTCCTACAGCCCATGGTGATGACAATGGTGAGGCAGCTGTGCCCCTGCAGCCCCTGAAGATCCATGGTGGAGCAGAGCCACCTGCAGCCTGTGGAGGAGCCTCCGCCAGAGTTGGTAGATGCTTGAAGAAATCTGTGCTTCCAAGAGAAACTGCCATGGTTTAACCCCAGCCATTGACCAAGCCCCACACAGTCACTCACACACTCACCTAACAGTGGGATTGGTGAGAGAATTGGAAGGGTAAAAGTAAGAAAACTCATGGGTTGACATAAAGAGAGTTTAAAGGGAAAGCAAAAGCGCACAAGCAAAGCAAAACAAGGAATGAATTCACTGCTTCCCATGGGCAGGCAGGTGTTCAGCCATCTCCAGGAGAGCAGGGCTCCATCACATGTAACCGTGACTTGGGAAGACAAACAACATCACTCCAAACATCCCTTCCTTCATCCTTCTTTCTCCCACTTTATATATTGAGCATGATGTCATAGGGTCTGGAATATCTCTTTGTTCACTTTGGGTCACCTGTCTGGCTGTGTCTCCAATTTCCCATGTGCCCCCAGTTTCCTCACCAGCATGGCAGTATGAAAAGCAGAAGAGACCTTGGCTCTGTGTAAGTCCTGCCCAGCAATAACAAAGCCACCTCTATATTATCAACCTTGTGTTCAGTACAAATCCAAAACACAGCCTCACATCAGCCACTCTCAAGAAAATTAATCCAGCCAAAACCAGCACAAAAGCCCTCGCTGGAGCAGGCTCCTGGAAGAACCTGTAGACTCCTGGAGAGAGCAGCCCACTCTGGATCAAGTTTGCTGGCAGGACTTGTGACCCTGTGGGAAATCTGCACTGGAGCAGTCTGTTCCTAATGTATTGCACCCCATGGAAAGGGACTCACAGTGGAGCAGGTCATGAAGAATAACAGCCCATGGGAAGTGGCAGCCCATGTTGGAGAAGTTCATGGAGGACTGTCTCCCATGGGCCAGATCCCCCACTGAAGCAGGGTAAGAGTGGGAGTAGGGGTGGCAGAGACAACATGTGAACTGACCATAACCCCTATTCCCTGTCTCCCTGCACTACTGCAGGGGAAAAGGTAGAGAATTCAGAAGTAAATTTAAGTCTCAGAACAGAGACTTCATTTACTTTAATTTTTTTTTTTCTAGGCCTGTTATTTGATGCAGAACAATAATCTCCCTAATTGTCCTAAGCTGTTAAAAGAGTAATGGTTGTAGTAAAAGGTGAACACAGAGCATAGGTGCCCATCTGATAGTGTGCATATTTTGTATAAAGTATATATTTTTTTACCAAGCGAAGCAAGGATAATTATTTCCAGAAAACCCTTTATTCAGTCATATATGGGAGTTTTTTAACTTCTTTAATTATGAATAGATAAATTTTCAGAAGTATTTTAATTACGTATCATTCATCTTGTGCTTTGCTTATTTAATGCTCAAGACATTTTAATGACTATAGAAATATATACCAAATACACAAATGAAATCGTAACAATTGATATTATAACTGGATTTATTAGTGTTGATCAATCAGAAAGGCCACATGAGACATTTCTATGCACTGAGTGAATGGTTCCTACACTTAACATAGGTAAAACTTAAAGAAGAGGGTATGATTTGTAAGAAGAAAAATGGAAGGGAAGAGTATGTTCATATATGACCAGTAGAAATGTGCAAGAACTTCTATAAAAACACTGCAATAAATACATTTTAATGATATTTTTTTATTTGTGAAAACAAAGATTGGTTTAATTTTTAATTGGTTTAAAAATTTTACCAGTTTATAGGTTAGTTTTTATAAGCCTTGCATAAAAGAGCTTTCTTACATTTTCCAGCTCCTCAGTAGAAGTTATACAGTCCAATCGTGTTTCTCCAGAGCTGAATTCAATATGGTTAAGCTTTTCTTTAGGTAGTTTGCTCTTGGGGTAGCTACTGTTTATATGAGTAGGTACACAGAAAGACACATATATATCTACATGCAGATTATAAACTGAAAAATTCAGAATTTGTCCAACTTTACAACTATATCAGACTAATATTATCTCAGTAAAATGTCTTGATAGCCCATCTTTATTGACTCCTCCAAGTCATTGATAAAGACACTGAAACAAGAGGCCCCTGTGGTACACCATTTGTCACCAGTCTCCAGATAGGGGATGAACATCAATCACTATCCTGTGTGTCTAATTATTCAGCCCGCTTTTACTCATATATTTATCCACCTATCCACAGCCTTGGACTGTCCTTTTGCCCCCTTCTGCAGATGGGTGCAACTGCTATCTTTCTCCAGTTCTGGGAGTTTTTCCTGATCTCCATGATCAAAGATCTTTTCAAAGATGATAGTGAGTAGCTTGCAGATATATTAGCCAGTTTCCTCATCACCCTCATTCAGCCTGTTGGGTCCCATTGATTTGTATGAGTTGAATTCTCCCAAGTAGTCCTTGCTTTAGTCCTCATCCACCGCGGGTAGCTCACCTACCTGTGAACTGTTCCTCTAAGCAGTGAGGCCTGGAAGACTTAGGTGGTGAGGAACCCACTTAGGTGGGTTCACACATTGTGCAACAGTTACTTGAAGGACTATGTGACATCACATTATATGCAGCAATTATTATGTCATATGTAATATTAAATTTATCTCTAGGTTTTCAGGAAAAATGAATGATCTCCTGTGGTTTTCCTCCCCTTTGTATTATCAGTATTTGTAAAAACCCCATAACTTTACTGTTTAAAATTTAACATTTACTATTAAAATTCAACATTTTGCAGCTATGAAAAATCCCTGTTTTGATGGCTCGGGTCTCTGAATTTTTCATGTAACTGGCTGATAAAATAGCTCACCTAGTAGAATCTAAGCTAAATTGGAATTCATTACCATTGTTTGTAGGATTAGGCTTAAATAAATAAAAGAAGAAAACAGATTCTTCTTATTCTTTTTTTTGTATGCTTTTTTTTTTTTTCCTACTTTAACGAAGTAAATCCTCATCAGAACCCTGCTGTTAGTGATTGCCAATTACCTGCAACTGCAGGAGCACTGGTAAAGCATTGTGTTAATTAGGGAGGCCTAAAAATGCCCTTGGGATCTAAGCAAGCATAAATGTAGCTGAAAGGTTCTGTTTCTCCTTGACAAGCACAACATTTTGTGCGGAAACCACTGATAGGTATTCTTGAAAATACCTTCACTGAGCTGTTCTGAATATTGTGTTAGTCAAATAAGGTAAAATCACCATCTTGATATTAAGGTTTTTTTAATGGTGCTTTTTTAAAATACTGGTTTTGCAGTCATAGGCAGGTATACAGTTCCCTTTCATTCAGATTTATTTGCTATGAGGTATTAACTAACTTTTATGAATGTGAAAAGATTATTTCATCTGATACATTGTAATAGACAAAAGAGCAGTCAACTTCAAATCAAAAAGAATTAAATTAGTTTGGGTAGCATAAAAACCTGAAACCATTAACATTTATGTTGGTTTTAACACCATCAGGGAAATCAAACTCCGAGTAAGCCACCCCCCTTCCTCTTCCCCTTTTGGTAAGGAAAGGACAATAAATGAGATTATGAGTTGAAATAACAATTAATACTGCTGTTAGTATGTTTTAAGTAAATAGCAAAAGTGTACAAAAGTGAAGGTGGGAGCTGGTGGGCAGCAGAAATTCACCAGGGGTTTTAAGGGGACTGTCTGCTCTGCTCTGGTGAACCAGGTGAGATGACAATGTTTTGTTTTCCAGTGCCCAGCGTTTCCTGCTGGTACCATTACCCCAGCAATGACAGCTGTGGTATTGAATAAATACAGTGCTAAAAAACTAAAAACTCCACCACCTGTCTCTGTAACTAGGACAACATTGCAGACTTATCTGGTTTTGATTTCCTCTTTTCATGGTGTTATAAATCTATGATGATTAAGTATTTTTTTTTTTTATTTTTGCTATTTACTTCTCCATCTTTATTTGATGGTTGGTGGTGAAGTTACCTTTACATGTGACTACTAATCATTTTAATGTTCTATTTGCTGCATTATAACTATGTTTCAAAATTAGCATTAAGGAAGGTTTTGGCATAGTTGCTTTTAAAGATAGGAAACTTTCTTTGTTTTAGTCTATCCAGAAATGAAATTATGAAACTTGTTTGTTTACCAAATTGAAAATGCCTTTCAAATTCATCTTTTACCTTACTGTAAGATATACAGCAAAAACATATTTATTAGTGTTGGCAAGAGATTTTGTGATGGTCATTTGCAATAGTAATTAATTTAGCTGCTCCTCAGTTATTATCTAGATTTAGTGTTCTGGATGATAGAACATTCATATTAGGTTGTTTCTTTCAACTGAGATGTGAAATGTATTCTTCTCCTTTACTCCCCATTATAATATACAGCCCTGCTAGCATTGTCTAGGTAGAACAATGGTCACTTAAGAACAAGTATTTTGGGGTGTTTTTACTTTCTTTGGTTTTGAATTTTTTTTTGTCTGCTTGTAGGTTCTTGCTTTATTTATTTTTTTAACTTTCAAGACTATTTTTTTCAAAACTCAATCAACTGTTCTCAAAGTATAAATTAACATCTTTTCAGTATAAAGATATCTAGATGCCATGCAGTGTTCAGACATTAATTTCTCTTTCATGTCAACAAAATTATGCTGGAGGTGAAGATTGTTTCAGGGTGTTTAAGCTTCCTGTGGCTCTAGGAGGAATGGTGTGAACTGAATTTGGAAGAAAGGTTGTGAAGGTGGAGGATGTCAGCTTGATTCTAGAGAAAGCAATGCCTTACTTGCTAGGTCCTAAAATAAGTGTCTCTGACTCTAAAGACAGAAACTAAAAAAAAAAAAAAAAACAAACACAAAACCAAAAAAACAGCAGAAGATAAATATCTACACTAAGTGATTGAATTTCACTAAAACATTAAAATTACTGTAATGTTATTTGTTTAGAACTAAAAAAAAAAAGCTACCTGTTGTCTTTTCTGAGTACTTCTGTGGTTTTTCTGTATGAATTGTATGAACTGTGAGCTTTTTAGCCTTTATGTTTCTTCATGGTTTTAGGTCTTTTTGTCTCTACGGTACCCTTTCATTTCCAAAGCATTGTATCTGCATGTTTCACATGGACATTGTTGTGACACACTTCACTGGAACAGTATCCCCAGATTTCAACAGTTCTTACTTTCTGAAGAGGGGATTTAATTTTACTAGGCTTTTTGGAAAAAGAAATTGGATTCTGGATTTAGTGATACTTTTTATGGCTTCATGGCCACAATGTACAGCACTGCTGTGCAGTGGTAGAAGAAAATCAGGTTGTGTTGAGTTTTTTTCTTTTATTATAATTCAGTTGGGTGGAGTATTGATTTACATAGTAGCCTGTGCTTTGCAAGTAGTTGAGAGTCTGGTGTCCCTCTGAATAAGAGGGAAATCTGCAAGTGATCCTCCTAAGTCTCACTGAGTTTGGAGGAGGGAGTGTTCTTGTGTTCAGCTGTTATTCTCTCTTATTTGTTATTTTACCCTGCAGACGGATAGCATTTCTATATTTTATGCATTAGAGTTATGAAAAATAGTAATACTTTTATAATAAAAAAACTTGGAAAACTGGAGCTGGGATGACACAAAAGTATAAAAGAGTACTGCTGGCACAGATTCGTCAAGTGAAGAATAGGTATCTGGGCTCGGCGTTAATTTTGCATAATGCAATTGAATTTAAACAGGAAATGTTCACACTGAGTATTTAATTAGACTCTAGGTGATCAGTCTTGGTAGGGACTTTGCTAATTATCAAGTGGCTGAGTCACTGAAGAAAGGCAAAGTAATGCTTCAGAGGACTGTACTTCACTGAGGGTTTGGATGTGAGCAGAAGTTTTTAAGGTGATAAATGTTAAAGAAGGTTAATAATTAAAGTTATTAATGGAGTTGCAGAAATAATAGATGGAGGCACAGGTGTATGAGAGACTGGAACTGTAGCCTACAGTAATCTGTATAAATTATAATTGATCTTCTAAGAAGTATGTAGAGGTTAAAATCCTGAGCAGAAATAGTTAAGAGAAAAGCTGTACCTCTCCTGACAAGGCCATGTTAGCTCTAAATTACAACATTAGGAATGATTCTGTTCTCCTTCCTGCACATCTCTCTGATGTATTAAGTCGGAATTGCATAGACTTAGCTATGTTTTTGCAGAGCAAGCCAAATGTATGAAGACTTTGTCCCAAAATGAGATAACAGTTCCACTAACGCCAAGAAAGGGTAGAAGAAAGACTTAAAAATCAGCATCTCTGTTTCTCATCTCTGTCCCTCTTTATCTAAAGATTTGTTGCATTGCCTTAAATTGTGCTCTGTTTCTGTATGGCTTCTGTTGACGTTTTGCAATTCCCCACCATTCCAGGATTTCCTGAAGTTTGTTATTGTCATGGGTTAGAAATGGTATTCTTGAATTTAGTATTCCCTCTAAAACCCCAGGCAGATTCCTTTCCCACTTCTCCAGCTAGAGGCAAAAAAGGCAAAAATCATGGGTTGAGCTAAGAGCAATTTACTGGAAACAGCAATGAGTTAAGAGAGTGAACAGTAACAGCAAAAATATTAATAACAAATCGTATAAGAAAAGAAACCATTCACAAGGAAAACCCATGACAATAAATGATACTGGGCATCTGCCCTGTCTCCCCGCCATTTTCTCAACCATCAGGAACTTTCTCCTCTGGTGAGTCCCTTTCCTCCCACCCTGAGCAAGGACCTGAGGAGGTATTGGAAAACCTCTGTGTCCTAGTAGCCACTCTCCCTCCTGGCTACTGAAAAAAATTAACCCTGTCCTGGCCCAAACCTGGGCAGTTATTCTGTACTGTTTAAGAAACACATAAAATGCTGGGTTCGAACACATCTCATTTCTCAAACTTGGAGCTCCATGCTCTGTGCCTCTACCAAAAAGCTTCATATCCATTGAAATCTGTAGCTGAAAAACCACTATGATCTTGACACCCCACCTGGGTTTTTTTGCTATTGGTTCATTTGTTCAGCCATCAAATACACAGTTCTAATTCTTTTGTAGTCTGGTGTAAATCACCCTTCTTGTATAAGTAGTATCAGTTTATCACCTTGTTTCCAGTTACTGTGCCTGGCTGTCAGTCTAGGAATAGTGGTAACTGGATTTCAGTAGCAGTGACATTAGCTTTCAGGTAATTAATTTGAATTTTATTTGGAACATAATCACATTTTGAATGTAGTTGTGCTTGAATTCCTGCCAGGTTTTTTCAGCACTGCTAACACAAATCTATGTGCATTCCTTGCTTCCCTGGGATTCTCTTCCTGCAAGACCCTGTGGTAGAGCCTGCTTTCTGCTTAGAAGGCAACTGCTGGTGCCAAATAACATTGAAATTTCAGGGGTTGTTGTTAAAGTATGCTCCGTAATTATGTCTGTTTATTTCAGTATTTAAATTTGTATACTTAAAGCTCTGTATGAATAATTCTACTGTACCTGTAAATTTAAGTTCTTAATAAACTCACATAATTTTCCATTACTTGTTTCTTGTAGTCACATTCATTATTCAATGCCTATGATTTATTACATTAGGAGGTTTATGTTATAGATAGCAGCAGGTTTTGTATTATCTTTGTACAATACTAAGCACAGTTAGGTTTTTACCAGGTAAACTGTAACACAAGTAATAAATCAAATGTACTAGAGCAGTCATGGGATAAATAAAATTAGTTTTGAAGCATTTATGCAAATAATCTGTTTCAACAGTCTGTTCTTGCACGTATAGTCTTCTACTCTCAGAGTACTGATATGATTACTCAAAGTATTTTAATGTGTATTTGAAGACATATAGATGTATATATTTATTTTTAAAGCCATAAATATTAAAAATTTTCTTGGGAAATATGACAACTTCAGTAAGAACAGCAAAAATCAATACAGTGATAATTTATGTGGAATGTGGAGTTTGACTTCATGGGCTCCTTTTAGAAGATGGGAGTCCACACTTTTAGCTCTGCACAGTTGAGACAGCTGGGTGCTTTGCAGACTGAAAATAAGTCCATTGGCATGATGAAACTATAGTGTCTCTTTTGTGTTCAAAAGGAAAATATTTTCATAAAGCTACAAGTGGGATGCTAATTTTTCTAAGGTTTTTTTCTCTGAAATATTTCTGCGTGATTTAGCCTCCTTACTGTCTTGCCTCACCAGTTATTGTTTTACAAGGGTTATTCTGATCCTTAGCTGCTTTAGTAGTTGCAGTGCAATAGAGAACACATATCCAGGAATGTTTTACAGAGAGTTATGAGGTTCTGGTGGGGATGGACTTCACAATTCCAAAGCCAAGAACTGACTATGGGTGGAGTGTGGTGCATTTTAGCTGACAATGTAGACAAATATCTTGTGTGGATTTTGGTTTGATGGTTTGGGGTTTTAATGGGGTTTTGGTTGGGTTTTTTTTGGTTTTGTTGTGATTTGGTTTGTTTGTTTGTTTTTTTTGGTTGGTTGGATTTTTTGTTTATTTGGGGATTTTGTTTGTTTTGATTTAATTTTTTTACCTTTTATCATAACTCATGTATGTCAGGGACAAATTTGAAAAAAGACTAAAAGAAATTCATAGAAGAAAACTTTGCTGAGTATCATTTAACAGAACAATATCTCCTGTAGCTCAGAAAGTAGCATTATTTCATTGTCTGTTGTTTCACTCTCTGCCATCCTAACCGCTCTAGTAATCAGACAAATTATTCTCCCATTTGCCTGTATTTTTTTATGTTTTCTGTGAAAGTAATGTAAAAATAGATGCTAAGTATGATTTGGTCAGAACTCCAGTAGTGTTTTGTGAGGTTGTGTTGGGTGATAATGAAACCAAGGTGAGGCAAAGGTAACAGTTACGATGTCTGACTCTGTCTACCTGTGGCATTTAGGAGCTCAAGGATATTAGCCTGGAGTCAGCTGGTTTTTTGTTTTTGGTGTTTTTTTTTTCTTTGAGATCATAGCCCCTCTCTACATAAACTTAAAAATAATAAATCAACTAAACAATGTAATTTAATTTTAAATAATGAGAAAACAAGTAACCTGTTACTGTCATTCAAGAGTATACAACCACATGCCAAAGTCACACATTGTTTCTTTCTTTTTAAATATGCGTACGCTAACAACCCACAGTTCTCCTGAAAAAAGGAATTTTTCTATTTCCTCTTATCAGATCCTTACACCAACCATTTAAATAACCTAAGCTTCTGTCTTGGACACAGGGCTTAGGGTTGTTCGCAGAGTGTGAGTACCTCCTCTTCAATGGTCATCATTACAGACACACAAAGTATTTATTTCTCAAATAATTTGCTTGTCACTAATATTTAAAGTTCAAGACATCTGGCTTACTGTCTTAGTAATGTTCAGGTTTTGGGAGGGGGAAAAAACACTCAAGAAAGCAGAGAGCAGATGCTAAGTTCTCAATTAACCATGTGAAGTTGCCTGCTCAGTGGCAATACCTTGCAAGCTTTCACTGATCTTCCCAGCCCAGGGGCATTTTGGGAAGCAGGTGAGTGTGTTACAGAGAGTGTGTGTGAGGCTTGTAATGAGGGACAAGAACTTCAAATGTCCCAGCAAGCAAAGGAGTGACACTTAAGCATAGAAAAATATTATAATTGTGGCAAAAGAACAGTTTTGTCAGGCAAATTTTTTTGAAATGTAACCAATATGTAACAAGCTAATAATTAAAATTAATTCCCCACATAAAAATCATTGTGAAAATAAAAAAATGAACATTTATTTGCATGGAAAGAAAAATGCATCCAGGAACCTTTGTATTGCCCCAGCTTACATACTTACTGTAAGATGTTGATTTTCCCAGGGGTGTGTTAGAAAAGCTTAAGCTGAACTATGATGCTGCCTGTCCTGTTAGAACAGGTATAGTTGATGAAAGATAAAAATTAATAAACGTGTGGACACCTTTGTAACAATGTGTATTCCACAATCATCATTCATTTCGATCTAGAATGTTAAAAGAAAACATGCCATGGGTTTTTTTTAAATCAGTTTAGTTTTCTACAAGGTTCACCAGACCTAGTGTAGCATTATACATGACTACTGTAAAAAGATAAAGCTCTATAGTAATGTGTTTGCTTCTCAGTGTCTCTTTCATACTCCCACTCTTGGTGGCCTGGGAAATTCACTGCCTCTAAATTTTTGAATGGCTGAAAAGTATAATTTTATGCAACTTAATTATGAAAAAGCTAAGCATTGAGGTCATCTTTCTATCTCTTTCAGTGTCACAATGACTAATATTTTTCTGAAGATTATTAGTTGAACTCTGGAATAGAAAATATTTCCTCTTTGAAGTATTTAATAGATAGGAATACCAGTCTTTGTCCCTGTGTGCTAAAACAATTTAACTGCACTCTGCAGAGGTCTGTCCCCTGCTAGGGAAACTGTAGTTTTTAATTATTTTTAATAAGTTATTTAATGAGAAAATTAAACAGAGTAGGATTAATTTATTTTGTAAGTGTAAGCACAGTTATTGATGTGACATTTATTTTAATTTCTTGACTATATTTTCTTTTTGTTACTTTTATGAAGTATCCCTAGTGTCATGACATATTTGAAAACTCAACATTGTATTGATGGGATGAGAATATTTATTTACAGGACAGAGGATGTTATATAGGTACACTAGAACTTCCAAACCTATATATGCCCTCCAACAACACATAAAGGAAAGAAGATTTACAAGCTCCACGTAAGTGAAAAAGTAAGGAAGGCACTTAAGTCCTTCGGACCTTTAAATGTTTTTTACCATATGAAGGAGATGGAAAAGATCCAAACCCATCTTTCTATGTCCTAAAGTTTTGGATTTTTTACTGCAGAAATTAACAGTAAATCAAAAAATAATCCTCCAGAATCTTATTTCCATTAGCTAAGTAAATTTATTTTTGTTAAGAATGAAAACAATCCAGTTTTCATCTACAATGGATGGTCTTTTGTTTTCCACTTACTGTTATTTTGATGAAGGTAGTATGCTGTCTACATTTATAATGAGGCATATGTTTAGAACTTCTGAAAACTTGAGGCCAGTGGCTTAGTTGAATGACTATGAGTTTGGAGTTTATTATGGAAGTCCTGAAAACCTGAAGTATGCTATTATCCTACTACATCCATCTGTACCTAAACTACCACTTCAAATATACCATGAAACTCTTCTCATTGCATTTGGAGAATAAAATATTGGAGAAATGGATTATAGCATGGAAAGTTATGCTTTATAAATAATGGCTCTCAAACATGGAAGAATAGATAGGAGCTATAAAATTAGGAGTGGAAACATTAAACACATTATTTCAAATAAGCACGTTTGAACCGTGAAGATCACAGCTGGGCAAATGTATGAACAGATTTTTTAAAAAAGCCTAGACCAACTAAGAGAAGATATATTCATCATTGATCATTAAACACAATAGTCAATTCTCACCTCAGAGCCTTTGCAGCTGGGCAAGTATCATTTTGCACTGGTCCTATTTTATTTTTTTTCTAATCAAATGCTGCTGACAACTGTCAGGTCAGGGTGTGCTGCTGGACAGACCCTGGGTCTGAGCCAGTATGGCAGTTCTTGAGATCTTGAAATTTCTTTTAAGAATATTAAAATGTTAATTCTATGATTATGCATTGGATTTTTTAGAGCAGTTTCAGAAGTCTTGGAGGGATTCTTTTACTTTGTTTTGATAAATATATATTTTTAAACAAAGCCCTCTTACACTCATAACTAAATGTGTTAGTTTTTATGTTATTACTCAGAAATGTTTCTAGTTTTGGGTTGTTGGTGTGTTTGTTTTCACTTTTCTGATAAAATCTTTTGACTCTGATAGATTAGGATTTGATCAGAGCAGGATTTGGTCTGGCCTGCAGGGCTTGCTAGTGACCAATCTGTTCATGGGCATTTCAGAATGAAGTGGTGAGCTGCACAAATTACTCTGCTGACATTAGTCTGCTCCTGATGGGTACAATTTCTGGGGATTTCCACAAAACAGTGTTTAAACAAATTCTACAACTCACTCCTCTCTGCTTCTTCAAGGTAGAAATGGGATCTCCTGTTCATTTTGAGTCTGCTGTACTGTGTGTGAGCAATGTGTGTGAGCAACAATACCTGCGTGATGTGAGCAGAGGAGTTCTTGTGTTCAGCCCTTCTCTGCACGTGTAACAAGTGGTATGGGCCGTTCAGCTATAAGTATTGGAGATCAATGAACCACGCAGAGACTATATTTTTAGCTTAGCTGTTATATTTTTATCTACTGGGGTCTGAGATAATGTTAGAACATTATACCATCATCCAGGATGTCCCATATTGAATGTTACTGATAGGTCCCTCACATATTTGAGAGTGATGTAATCTTTCATTTTAGTCCCTGGTGTGAGAAAGTAAAACACTTAATAGTAATAATAGTAATGTGCCAAAAATACTGGAAGGACCTTTAAAATATCTTATTTTTTTTCATAAATGATTGCTTCCCAAAATATCACGTTTCTGTTTGGTAGGCATGTCTGAATTCCACTCAACTCTTTTTCTATCTTCCCTTCTATAAAAATATGTGTATATATATATTTATAAATTTATGTAGTTTTATATGTATGTATATCATACTTTTTGGACTTTGTTCCTTCCTTTTGTTATGAAATAACATAGATATAAAAAAGAAAATGTTGGAAACTAGTGTAAGTGTTCAGTGTTCACATCTTCCATGCTTCAGGCAAGTTACAGTGATACAGTACAAACAGAACATAATGTAATTGGTTTTCAGCTCAAAAATAATTAATCTAGTGTTTTACAGGATATCGTTTTCTCAAAGCACTGGAAGAGAACAACAAAATTTTTAATTAAAATTCCTTTCAATATCTGAAATTCTTCCTCCAGCAAATATTGTTGAACTTTCTTTTTCTCCTTTTGAGAAGAAAAAAATAAAAGTGTAAATACTGTGTTAGTCTCTTGGAGGTACTTCAGTACATAAAGAGAGACTTTTATTTTTTTTTTTTTTGTGAGACTCATGCTATGCATGTACTCAGATATGTGTTAGGGTCATCCTAATCATCCCTGCACTCAGTTGAGCAAAGGATTCCTCTTTTATGGTTGGTCTGGTGCTGTAAGAAAACCCCAAAGAGACTTGATGAAAGCATCACTGAAGTTATTCTTGAGTCTGCCATGCAGCATTCATAAGGACGACTATGTAAAAGGCAGTATTGGATACTGTTTGATAAAATAATGGTTGTGATCAGTGCAATTAAAGGCTTTTAATATCATTTTATATTACTTTTTCTTTTTCAATATAAAGTGAAATAATAAGAGAAGTATTTATGAGTTTAAAAACTGTAGTCAGTCTTTGAGCATAAATGGATATCATAATCTCTTCAATGATTTTATTGTCAGTATTTTTATTGATGATCTGTAGTTAATGTAGTTAATGCCAGAGATTATTATTAAAAGGAGATGTCTGCATATAGGGCATAACAAATACATTGAATGTGTGAACATTTTTGAGGATGAAAAATTGCTAACAGTACATTATAATATCATGTAAGTCAAACATTTATATAAATGCCATGTTGAAACACACAAACAAAACTCAAAACTCAAACCCAGACCAAAACTTGAATGGAAGTTAGCTAGGGACAAAAACCATAGGCTTTGAATCAGGTTGAGGGATGTTAACTTGAACAAAAGTCTTTAGAAAAGAGTTAAAAGTCATAACGGATAGCCTGCTGTAGTGTGGCAAGAGACTGGTGCTATTGTGGAACTTGTTTAAAGATAGAGAAAGAAAAACCCAATCCTAATAAAACCCCTAAACACTCCAACACTTTAAAACCCAACATCAACAAAAAACCCTTCAAAAGGAACAAATCAAGAACTTTAAAATTTGCTCACCCACTCATGCACGCCCAATGATTTCAAATTTAATTTGGAGTTGATGCCTCAGTGGAAATACTGAGGTATTTCTTGTATTTTTACTACCAAAGGAATAACAATGAGCCAGAAAGAACTTTAAGGCTCAACTGTGTACATATGCAGTGATTTGAAAATAAGTTTTAAAATTAAATACTTAAGAAGTTCAATTTATTTCTCATAATAAAGGGTGCAGTTGTTTGTTCTTTAGATGTGCTGTCTCACTTATTGAAGGCTACGAGATAACACACCATTTAATCAAAAAGGTGAATACCATTAGAGATCTTTATGCAAGGTTGCTCTGTGTTATTTTAGCAAGGAGAAACCTGTACCTCTCTAGATACACTGACTATGCAATCTCTGAAAATTGTACTTTTTACCCCAGGATTTAGCAATTTGAATTCCCTGAACTCTCAGTACTTGTTGAAATCATTACTTGTGAAAACCTGTATTGTCTTTAATTGTTTTTATTGCCTCAATTGTCTCATAACTGTGGCCCCATTAAAAAACAAACAAAAAACCCAAACAAACAAACAAACAAACCCCCCCCCTCCCCAAAACCCCCACACTCTGTAGCATCAGTCTGGGAAAATTTTATTCTCTGCCTTCTGGTAGGAAGGAGTATATTTCTTCCAAACTCAACTGCTGGTGCTACTTTTCTGCTGAAATGGCTGCAAATTCTTTATATTGTTGTTGTAATCAAATGACATAATTTAAGGATATTCTTTGTATAACCTGACTAGTTAAAATGCCTAATACAGATGCATCAGACACGTTACATAAAGGGAATGTATAATCATCATTTTGTAATGACTGTATGATTGAAGTTCTGCTCTACTCTTTCTAGCTCTAACTAAATCTCTGAAATAACATTCTTGATAGGCAAAGGTAGTTCATGGTCAACCTATTTACTGATTTGTTTATTCCCATGAAACCTGCTGAGTTACATTATGCAGTGCTACCACTAGATTTTGTTAGGATTCTTGGGTACTTTTATTCACCCCTGATCTACAGTCTAGTCACATATTTTTGACTATGTAGTTATTTCTGATCAGAAAAAAAAGGGCATTTGGAAGTTAATTTAAAAAAAAGATGATAATCTAAACTTACAGAAGTATAATGTAATAATATATATCATATATAAATATAAGATAATAATGTAATAATTTTCCTCACCTTTGAATAAATTTGGGGCTCTTCCCGGGCTCCCCTTTCCCCCTCCCCAGTTTCTAGTTTTAAAAATGTTATTCTAGATTATAATTGCTGCTAAAGCTAAATATTAATGTCTAGAAAGTTTTGGGTTTTTTTTGCCTGATTATACTTCTGCTTATTTAAAGAGGTCATCTAGAATTATTTAAACTTTAACAAGACACCTCGCTTAATGTACAAGCCAGACTGATTCTCATTTTTTATAGTTTCTATCATGCTTTAGAATATCAAATACTTCATGAAACCAGTAATTTCTAATATAAGCAATGTCATACCTCTATGAAGAAAACCTTGATGCTTTGTTGTCTTGATGGAAAAGGCTTTTTGTGTGTGTTTCCTATACTTACAAGCACAGTGTGCTCTTCCCTGCGAAAGCTTTTACCTCAGTTGGCAGTTATTCCTCTCTGCTTCAAAGTGAGCTCCAAAACTAGGACTTTGGAGTCTGCTCATATAAGATGCTTTCTGTGAATTGCAACTATCTAATCTTGTTGCAAAGCACGTTGTATTACCTAGTGAATAGGTGGCTTACTTAAACTGAACAGTACAAAGCAGTTCTGGTAAGTTCATATCATTTGATCAGTTTAAACTGGAAAGAAACCCAGCTGGAAGATTTATGACACTTCTGTGTTTCAAAGGGTATCCATCAAAGGATACTTTGCATCCTTATTTTACATTTTAATAGTTGAGTTGGCTTTGCCCTATAAATAATTAATACCACTAAGAATTTAACATCTGAAGTGATAAATAGCATTTGGCAGTAATAATGTATTGTTTTCATGCTAACAGGACATAATTCTACCAGCTGGAATTCAAAAGGCATAGTAGAATAAATTGTATCACCACTTGATTTATTGTTATGGAAAAAAAGGAAAGATCAAACTCCAGGGTCTGGTCACATGGGTACTTCACTGCTGTCAACCTTTTAAAAGGTAGAGGCTGCTTTGTACCTGTCTTTTGTGTATGTGAGGTTTTCCACCCTTCAAAGCCTTTTCCAGGGACACCAGTGAGCTGTCTTGCCCTACATTCTGGCAGTAGCCAGTACAGATTGCAGGAAATATTTCAGAAAGTCTGTTAGTGAATGCTTGGTTACTGAAATCCTAACGTGATGGCTTTCTCCTCAGCTTCAAATTTCTATTACTTAGACCTGAGCTCATCTTTTGAATCACAGAGATTTAGTGCTGAATTGTGGAATGGACTTATAAAATTTAGTTGCATAGCTAGACTCCTTTTTTTTTTAAGTTCTAATTTACTTTTCCTCTTCTCTTTAATTTTCATATGACAGCTATCTGTGGCACTCACTTTTTCTCTGTTCTACCTCTAGCTGTGTTTTATCTTGCTGCTGTGTACCACCTTCATACCATCTCTAAATTAAATAATTTCCTTTTATATACCTTGATTTTTATATGCAAGGCTTTAATTTCTTAATCATATTTTTGTTCCATTTCTACATTTTTTTATCTTACAGAAAGTAACATTTTCCAAAAGTGTATATCTCTTTTATGGCAGTAAATCTGTAGAGATTCTTCCAATTCATTTCTTGCACACACATATTCATGGGAATACTGGTAGAAGGAACCTCTGGAAGTCCTCTGTCCCAGTCTCCTGTGCTAGTCACCGAGAACAACAGAACGAGTTCAGCTGATTTCCTGAAAACCTCCAAGTGTGGAGCTTCCTGTGGTGCTTCTCAGCATTGTGCTCACACACTGTCCTCCTCTCCTAGAGAAATGGATTTTCCTAATGTTCATCCTCAGACTAGCAGTATACAATTTGTGATGATGCACCTTTGTTATAATTGAGGCTCCACATCTTTGTAACAGCTCTCCATGTAGTTAAAATTTGTATAACTTGACTATGTAAAATGCCCTAGTCATCACATCTTCACCAGACTAAACAGCTCCAGCTCCCCCAACATCATCTTGTGAGTCCGGTTCTCTGGGATGCTGACCCTCTTAGTAGTCCTGCATAGAACTTTTTTTTGTTTTAATAGTCACTCTTGTCGCTCTTGAGCAGGGGTGGGGTGAATGCAGAACTGGCCATGTGTTCCAGATGTGACCCTATCAGGACCAAGTAGAGAGAGATAGAAATTTCATTCAGTCTCATAGTTGATTTGGCATCTGCTGTGACCCTCAAATGCATTTCAGCAGGATTGGTACTTAGATGATTGTTTACCAGCCTGTTTACATGCATGCCATTATTCTTCCCATGTGTGTCTTGGTAGAAATTGTTAGATTTTTGTTGCCCCTCTCTGAAGCTCTGCTATTCAGCATTATCAGCTCCCCACTTATCTTTCCCATTTAGCATAATCTATGGATTTGTTGGGGGGCGATTCTGTCTCCTCACCCAAGTCTTAAACAAAATTTTGGAGTGTATGACATGTTATAGAGTAGTTTGGGTTGGAAGAAGCCCTTAAAAATTAGTTAGTTCAACCTCACTGCAATGAGCAGGGACACTTTCATCTAGGCAAGGCTCAAAGACCCATCATGCCTGTCCTCCTTGAATGTTTCCAGAGATGGAACATCCACCACCTCTCTGGGCAACATGACTTTTCAAATATGGAGAGTGGCTTGGCAACTACATTAGCCAATTCCCTCAGGACTCAGGGATGCATGTCTTCAGATTCCATAGATTTAGCTGTGTTCACAGCTGTGTTTGTGTGGTCACAGACTAGATTTTCTGCTACAGTGGGAGGAACTTTCCTACCTCAGTCACCATCCTGCTGTCCACTCACTGGAGAGATGTGGGAAGAAAGGTTGCCAGTGAAGACTGGAGGGGAAAAAAGGTGTGAAGCATGTCAGTCTTCTCCTCATCCATCGTTACCGGGTTGTCAGTCTTGCTTATCATGGGGTATGCCTTTTCTGACCTGCCTGTTCTGGCTGCCGTACCTGTAGAAGTCTTTATTCTTCTTCTTCTCGTCCCTTGCCAAGTTAAACTCCACCTGCACCTTGGCCCTCCTGACCACATTACTACACAACTGGGCAGCTTTCCTGTACTCCTCCCAGGAGATCTTCCCTGCTTCTACTGCCTGTGCATTTGCATCTTGTCCATTAGTTTGATCAGCAGGTCTCAAGGATATGTTTGTCTCTTTCCTTCCTTGCCCGATTTCTTTCAGTTGGGGAGGAGAATTCTTGTGCTCTATGGGAAACATCTGTAAAGGTCTGCCAGCACTGTCCTTCTTCTTGTCCCTGAAGGCAGTTTCCCAGGGTGTCCTATTGAGTAAATTCTGATTGATGCCTTAGACAATCCTCTTGAAAGTGGATACTGTGCACCTAGCAAATCTTTGACTGCTGTGTATCTAGGGGAAGGCATCTATGTATCTAAAGAAGGTGAAGCCTTCTTTACCCATCTAGTGGTTTGTTCTTGCAAACAATTCACAGTTCCTCAGGTTCCACAGAAATACATGGCTGGCTGTGTCAAAAACATTTTCTGAATTAGTGTTTGTCATTGTCTGCATACCTATACATTTCCATACAGAAATCTCTTGCTGACTACACAGAGTGTGGAGACATTTTGTGTATAGGCTGTTGAGTTTACTGAGCCATTTCTTCAGGCATATATGACTCAGAACTGTCATTAGTCACACTAAAATTATTGTCTGCATAAAGTGACTGAAGTATATTGAAAATTGAATATAGCTCAATGTTCCTGTTAATCGTTATAGAATGCTCTATAAGTTATATAATTGTTCTATATTTTAGGCTGCTATTAAACATCAATCAAAAATAATCTGCTTTTAATGAAATTTTCAAAACATGCAATAATATTGAATAAAATGTTATGATAGAGTTAATAGAGAACTGCTGTGGAATGTGTAGAGGTTTTTAATTACTATATTTGAAAGGAAAATAATCTAGTACGGGTAGAAAAAAGGTTATTCCACACAAAAAACCCAAAATCAAGCCAACCAAACAAAAAAAAAAAAACAACAAAAAAAAACCCCAAAACCAGAAAACACAACAAACAAACAAAGCCACCAAAAAACCAAAAGCCACCAAAATTTATCCAAAGTTTACCCATGGAGACATTTTTAAACCCAGCAAGTTTAGTCTATAACATTGCTAAATAAGAATGAAGAATGAAATGGAAAGAGACTACAGGAATGAAACAACAGGGTTCAGAGGGCATAGAGTGGCAGCAGAAAATCATACAGAGGAAAATAAGGGTGAGAAATGAACAATTAACACATCAAAGTCCACATTTTTAAACTAATTTTTAGGATCTAGGGATTTATGGAGTTTTTGTTTGGTTGGGGTTCATTTTTTTAAACTATTTTTTACTATTTTAAAAAATTGTTTCTAACTCTTATTCTTTGGTTGTTTTTTATTAATTGGGGGTGTGCAGGGGAATGTAATGTGCTTTTTCTGCTTTGTAACTAGAATTTAGCAAAAGTATCCTGACTTCATAAACTTGAATCAGAATGACAACTGTTTTATGTATTTTTTATTTTTTTAGGTAAATTATCATACTGATGTATTCACACTTTTTTTACAGTTTTTATTTCATTTTCAGGTAACAATACTTTGCAAAGAGGAGGGTTTGGGGGAATACTTACAGAGTTTATATAAGCAAATATTATTTCTGTAGTTTACTGTTCTCTTTTTATTCCCAGAATGGAAGGAAGAGGGAAGCTGGTTTAAGGTTTCTTTTGTTTTTTTTTTTTTTTCTTTAATATCTGTTCAGTTTTATATATAGTAATATTGAAAAACTTGTCATATTAATCATTTTTAAAGCCAGGCCTTCACCTATTCTCAGTATTTCTAATTAATCATTAGAATGTACTATCGTTAAAAAGCCATTAATTTTGACATATACTAATGTCAATACAAGATTAAATTAATTGAATAAAATAACATGTAATCTATTCCAGACCTGTGTGTTATATTTAGCCTGTGCCAAAGGGAATAACAAAACAGATGGACCTGCCAACAATATTTAGTTATTTAAAAATGGAATTTGTACGACATACCTATGCAGAAGAAAAGAAATTCTGAGATGCATGCACCTATTAACACTTTGTCTTATTACTCTTGCTTTTAATTTCTTAAAAATGTAAACTTAGACTCTAATCTCAGAGTGGTAAAGCATATATTTTATCTCAGAATCTCTAGAGATAAGGCACCAAATTTCTTGAGAAATGTGCTAAAACACAGTGTATGTTAGTGATAAACAGGCAAAAGAGCTTTTAGGATTCTCGTACCATGTTCTTTTTTTAATGCAGTCCTTTACTACATGTTCATATTTGTTTTGCAGGTTAATTTGGATTTTTTTTCATCCTTCTAATATCATTCAGTGGCAGTTTTAATTCATCATGCAATTATTAAATATGTTCTTGAGATATACTGTGGAGTATTAGATATCAAGAAAACTTGTTTGCAATGGAGGATACTTCAGCCAATGCAATCTGAGTGCTATAGAATAGTGCAGATACTCAGCATTATGTGACTATATCTGTCAGTGGGATGCTTATGAGATAGCAATGAAAAATTCAATTAAAATCTGAAAATACATTCTGGGAAAGGTGCCTTTCTGAAAATGCTGAAGTTCTTGATATAATTGAGTTCTTTAAGCTCTTTATGGCATTGACAACCAGGAGCTTGGAGACAGAATACTTTGATTGTGGGACTTGAGGTTAACAACACATTTTTCCTTCCCTTTTTTTCATTAATATGTAAATTGTTTATGGTGGACCTAGGGATTAACATGGCTCTAAATGTGTGCCAACTTTGGATTTATAAAAACAAGGTTAGAAATGTAGGGTTAGGATGCTTTGCAGTCTGCATATAACATTTATCAAACCTCTTAAGTGTACCCTATTGAACATTTGTAGAAAAGTGTGCATGATGCAGTGGAAGGTAGTACCAACCTAAATTATGACTTACCTATTTCTTTGAATCATGGCGTCAAAAGTCAGTATCTATCTGAGAGAAAAACTTCAAAGCTCTGGGAAACCTCAGTGTAAAGGTAACTAAGTAAAATTTAGTTGCTGAAGGAATCAGCTCAGGTTGCTTATGGTCTCCATTTCTTTGTGAATATTGTGATAACTCTTAGGCTTCTATTATAAGAATTTGAAATAAACTTCACAATTTACCAGGTTGTCTTCATAGGGTTGATTTTCTGTAGGGAGAAAAATAAAAAGACAAAGCACTGGATCTCATTCTTTGTCACATTTATTTTATTTGAAAACAACTTTTTTAGGATATTAAAACTCAGATATTGAAAATTATCTTGTATATATTTGCTGAAATAGTGACTAAAAATTGATGTCAGAAATCTCAGTGCCTTCACCTGACTCATGATTTCCTTTGCAGCAGGCACTAGGAACATGTTCATTTCACTGTAGGAGCCTCATGTTAGTTCTGTATATTCCAGGTTTGAGTCTGGCTCCTTGACAATATGTTCTGTATCTTAATATTTTTGTAGTGCAAAAAATTGAGATAAACTCTTTAGCTTTTCAATTTAAATAAAGTGCACCTGTTTTTTTCTGTGAGGTTGGCACGCTTCCAGGCACTGGAAGAGGTTGCCCAAGGAGGTGGTGGAGTGCCAGTTCTTGGAGACTGTCAAAGTCCAAAGTGGACAGTGTCCTGAGCAAGCTGCTGTAGCTGCTCTGAGTACCCTGTTTGCTGGATGAATCAAACACCGGAGGAGCAGTCCATTTTCAATGATTCTGTGTTTCTATTGCTGTTTTAATTGACTGAAGAAATATGTGCATTACTACTGATACTGCATGAAAATATTTTCTGTAATTCAACACACACTTTTAAGTTTCTGTGTTTTTTAGACCTCTTTTTCAGCTGGGTATAAATTGATAGGTTTGCATACCAGGCAGATCAAATATTATACATAATGTCTTTGAAAGTTTGATGCCCTCTTCTGTGTTTGAGTAATTCTTGCTGTTATTTGACAGCTGCGTTATGTTTGAATATGTCATACGGATATCTTTATTTTGCACTGTGCACAGTAGTACACTACTCACAACTGGATTTGTGCTTTCTGGGGTTTCATTTCAGTTTTCAGTTAAAAGAACATAACCAAACAGATTGTTCTCAGTCTGTTGTCAGCCCAGTTTTCAGAGCCTTTCTTCTTTTGTCTTCCATACTGTAACTAAAAAAGGACCCTGCTCACCCTTCTCCTGTGAGTGTTGAGGAATATAAGTAAATGAAGTATGTGAATAATTTACTGCATATTTAATTGCACTACAGAACAACTTATGTAGGTATTTTTGAAACTGCCTTAACTGTCTGCACAATAAGAAATTATGCTTGTTCCAATGTACCACTACTTCTTCCACAAAAAACACCCCACCCATATAGATTATGTCAGTTATTTAGACTAGCAAGAGGTACTTTGTATTCTTGCAGTCCAATAGAACTTTGTCAGTGCTTATTTGTGATCATTACAGTAATTTTATTATAATCCTGAAACAGTCAAGGCGAAACACTTGGATAGTTCTTAAGCCAAATAAGTGTACATACATTTTGCTGATTAATGAAATCAGCAATAGGTGTTGAAACTTATGTGTTAAATATGTTTCTGTTTGGATTCAAGGGCAATGTTAGAACAAGTTATGGTGCCTGTAGTAACCAAAAGGGCAATCACTGAAAATTCAGACATACTTAGTTCTTCATCTCTTAGAATATGTATATATATTTTTTAATATTGAAAACTGTTTGGAAAAATATGCAGAAATGCTGCATTTGGATATCTGTAAGATGTATGAAAACAACATTCTTATTTCTATTTGCCTTGGAATATGCTCAGTAAAAAACTGTAAAAATAGTAAGCGTGGTAAAAATATGTTCTGCAAAAATAATAAAGTGTAAAATTTAATCTATTCTACCATCTTTTGATTTTTCTTTAATTGTGTGGCTTAGATATTTTCAGTGTATAGAGTGATTTAAGTGGTGATTTAAATGACGATTTAAATGATTAAAGAGAGTAAATGCATTTTGTACAAGGATTTCCTCAACAAAGATGAAGCATCTTGTGAAGATACATACAGTGTGTAATAGTTTCTACATAGAAATTCAAAAAGAATTATAGAGAGACTGTCAGGAAAAGGTTTCCAAAAGTCACCTTCACCCTTTGATGCAACATAGCTTAATCTGTGCATCATTCTTGATACTTCTGTCCAAAAAGTTATTTAAAATCTTTTTGAATGGATATTGGACTACCTTGCAAGGTCTTTCTGGTCCAGTTTCTGGAGTCTAAATATTTTACTGACAACCATTTGGTTCTCCGCTCCTTCATTACAAGTTCACTGCTTATTATTTAATTATCAGTAGGTGTGAAGAAAGTGTTTTCATACTTTATTATTGTGTTCTTACTTAATTTCACTTCACTAGTTTGAACGTCATCAATTTTAGCCCTTCTTTGTATGTCTCTCTATGTTTTCCCCCTCTTATTATTCCATGTTTATTTGCACTGCCCCTTGTGTCATCCTTATCCTGTTTTGGTTTCTCATTGCTTTTGCATCTCATAGATCTCATGGGCATCTTCCAGCTTCCTACAAATAGCTTGTTTGATTATCTCTTCTGGTAGAGTTCATGATATTTTTCAAGGGATTCAAGGTAAGTTGATCTTTACTGCAGTTGTTTTGCCTTATAAAAGATAAATGCCAATTCTGCCTTCTAGTTCCCACTTTTACATTTTGCTCTCATCCATCCTTTATGAGCTCTCACAGACTTTTTTCTCACAGGCTGTGTAATTATGAGCCACACAGCAAAAACTATTGTGGTGCAATATGAATAGATGAGTAGAAAAAAACAGTTTGTACCAAGGACCCAAAAGCTAGGCTATAGGTGTGCACTTTTATTTACTTTATGATTACTCTGGCACCCTGGGAAAAACATCCCTGTTGTACATGTTGCTCAAAGATAGCCTAAGGAAAGCTGTTCTACAAACTCTAGCTTTCAGGTGTCCAGGCTTCTCTGTGTTGCTTCAGCAAGTGTCAGAGCATACTTTCATCTGTTTAGTGGAGGCGACAGGAGCACATGGGTCTTCTTGTGCCCATTTCCATCAAAGCAAGTCTTACTTTAGTTGTTCACTTAAATGTAACACATAGTGCCTGTTGCTTCCTGAGTTTGTGTTTGGGTATTGGCTAGAATGGAAGAGATGGTATCTTAAATCTTGTGGCAGGGACAAACGATTGAGGTAGAAACCATGAAATTATGACTTTCAACCTCTCAGCTGTTCCTTTGTATGAGGAAGAGGCAGGAAAAATGAGAGAGGAGGTGCAGTTTCACATTTGGACAGATGGAAGTTCAAAGTCTTGGGCACAACTCACAGTAGATGCAGAACTTGCAGATGCAAGGTGACATAGCTAAGACCCTTGGCCATGAGCTGGTACTATGACTACAATGTATTGAATCTTCTATGAGACTGAAGAAGTTGATTGGAAAGGAAGGATGGAAAAGGGGAACCACTGTTAATTTAGGGGGAAAAAAAAAAGAGGGAAATAAAAGGCAGGCAGGTGAGACAAGCAAATCAGAAAAGTGCTGAAGAGGGATACAACAGCTGATGCAAGAAGAAAGCATATTCAACCATAGGAGGTCTTGGTATAATATAAAAGAATACCCTTAGCTGAGGGCACGTGTGTGAACTGGTTACTGACATCAAGACCTTTAGTCTTTTAAGTGGTACAAGAAGCAGAAATACACAGGCGGTCTCTGGTTTGGGAGCATTCTGTCAGTGCACGGTACTTGCTGCGGGACTTGCTTGTGCTGCAGATCACACATTGATTCAGACCTTTCTGTTCCTTTTAGAGACTGTTGCTGCACTTTGAACAGATCTTCTGATTTAATTTCATCCAAAAGGAATTCCCTTCACATGCAGAAAAACTGCCCCACAGTCTGAGACATCATGGAGTAAGTGGGGAAATGAGGGATTGCTGCACTCTACTGCTCTGAGCTCTGTCACTGTTTTAAACATCTTTTAGCTAATATTTTATCATTTGCTGATTTTCTATACCTCAAGATGAAGTTCAGTGGGCTTGAAAACACCTAGGTTATACAGTATTCATAAATGCATTCATCCTTTCCTTGCAGGATCTTAATCCTTTATCGCTGGTACACCAATTAAAACAGAAAACCAATTTATGTTGACCTTTTGACTAAGGAAGAAACTTAAAAACAGGAAAAAAATGCATAACAAATGCCAATATTCTTCAGTATCTATCAGAGGCCTTTCTTCTCCTTTGAGTAAATTAGTTTGTTAAAAAGCTACCACTTCACTCTAATTCTATTTTCACCTTAGGCAAGTCTCCCGGGAAATTTTCACTAAGAATCCTTTTACTAGAGTTTGCCTTCTTGAAACACACTACTTTTAGTTTGAATTATTTTCCTTCTAATCTAACTTTCAAGAATTTTGTCCTTTTGTGGCCAATCTCAGCTACATTACCACTTAATCTTCCCATTCACTGTTCATTCTCTGTAAATTGGAAGCCAGTGGGAAGCAGCGCCTATCCACCCTTATTATTCTTCACGAAAGCATTGTAGGAGCTTCCTCTTCATCCTGTCTCCTGCTGTATTTGTAAAGGATTTCAGTAACCTATATTATCACTGAGGTCTCTGTTCTGGTTTACTCTTCACAACTACATTGTCTAATTGATCCTCCTGATCTTTGAGGGAAATCCCAAAGTAGTAATGTTGTTTGGGGTTTATTTTATTTTTTTTCCTATAAGTTTGTACATGTCCTTTGCAGTCACTTAGCAGTTCTTTCTCCCTTTTGGTCTAAACCTCAGAACAAGTGGATTCATCCATGCTCCATTACTGTTTTTCCTTAATAAGACGTACTACAGTAATTTGAGTTCTTCCACCTCCTTCTCTCCTTATATTGTTATATTATTACTATCACTACAAATCAGCTATATGAGGTAATAATCAGGTGGTTGGTGAATCTCAAATACAGTTTAACTCATGATTCTTTGTATTACTGGTGTAAAGCTTCTGTTCCACTAGCACTGAGATTGGTTCTACCTTTGCTGTAGGGGATTGGACCATTTGCTTCCCAAATCAGCTGCTTTGGAGGCTGTCCATTTCATTCTCCGTGTCTGGTGCTCCTGCATTCCTTTCCAGCTGCTCAACTACTTTTTCACTGGAACTCTCATACCTAATGTTACTGATATCCTTTTGTATCATATGGGCTTCTCTGCTTCACCACTTTTTTTATATGTCTTCTGTAAACTTCTTTCAGTTTCCTAAAATATATGTGCAGGGACTATTTCATTCCTGGTTTCTGCTTTTGGAAGATACTGGCCTGCAATCCCTGGTTTCAGCACAGAACGTGAACTGAAGAATTTCCCTCTGAAGTTCCTTTGTGGGCACAAGAGCAGGTAGCTGCTCTGTGTCCAGCCTGCATCCTCAGAGCTGTAGACTGAGAATGATGTGATAGCACAGGTGATTCTGATGCTGTGCTTTCAAAGGGATGAATTATGATACTATACTTCTTTCTAAACTCTCTTACTCCAATCTGTCTCTAAAGTTGCCCTGTTATGAAATTCAGCAAGACATTGAATGTTGATTCACAAATACATATCTTTCATTGTGCTTCTGTGATCAGTTTAGTCATACCATAGGAAATTTATGATATCTGAGAACATGCTATCATCCCTTCAAATGATACAGTAATTTTTTTTTCCCAAGTTTTCTTGTGAAATTATCCCTTTTACAAGACTTCTCCCATTTGGCAACATAAATGATAACTTCTCAATGACTTCTGCCATGCTGAGCTATATGCAAGGAGATTAGGTAGGTCCCTAGACCATTGTGGTTTTAACACTCCTTGAATAACTGAAGGTTAGTATTTTTACTCCCTTCAGACTGCAGAGAAGGAACTGGAAACTATCATTTAGGAGATGAGTGTTCTATTGAGCAGGCTGTTAGATAAAAGAGGAGTTATTTTCAAGCAGCTCTGTGACATTTCTTACACTTTCATTTCCTTTGCCCGGATAGCAAAAGATGGATCTCTACAGTAAGCTACTTTGCTCTTTGTCCCATCTATTTTATTGAGTGTGTCAATGAAGCAAGGTGCTGTTTATTGAAAGATGTATAGAAGTTCTTTAGAAAAGCATTCAGTGTTTGAACAGGAATACTAACTGTCTAAACTTGGGTAATATAAAGACTGCAATATTATATTGTCACACTTCTTGAATAGTAAAATTCTTCAACTCCCCAGTTTGATACAACACTATTTCCTCACAGGAAAAGAATGATTTTTTGTTTTGACAGTAATAGGTTCCTTAGACTGGACTGCTTTGAAAATTGATTTCTTTAATGCTCTTTAATGCTATGCTGTGATCAAGGAAGCAGTGTAATAGGTCCTGCTTAATGATATTTGTTTTGTCATAAGAAAAGTGCACTTTGCTGAATATAAGTGCCAGTCCAGGGAGCTACTGAAGAATGTTCTTGGCTGTGGGTACTTCAGTACCTCCATGGTATGGCTCATGAGGTTATTGTAAGTTAAGCCTTTATAATGAATATGAAGTCACAATATGACAAAATATTTAGGAAGATACATGTGCCTTAATACAAGCAAGTAAAAATTAAGAATCAAATTTCTTTGGATGCTGAAATCTATATCAGGGAATATTTAAATCTAGGCCTCAAATTTGCAGATGAGAGTCCTACCTTGTGAAGCTAGTCTTCAAAGGGCTCTCAGTTACAGAATCACAGAATTAACTAGGGTATAAAAGACCTTTGAGATCATCAAGTCCAACCTATGACCTAACACCACCTTATTAACTAAGCCATGGCATAGAGTGCCACATCCAGTCTTTTTTAAAACACCTCCAGTGACAGTGACTCCACCACCTCCCTGGGCAGATTATTCCAGTGCCCAATCACTCTTTCAGTGAAGGACTTTTTCCTAATGTCTAACTTAAACATCCCCTGGTGCAGCTTAAGACTGTGTTGTCTCATTCTGTCAGTGGTTACCTGGGAGAAAAGACCAGCCTCCACCTGACTACAACCTCCTTTCAGGCAATTGTACAGAGTGATAAGGTCCCCCCTGAGCCTTCTTTTCTCCAATCTAAACAACCCCAGCTCCCTCAACTGTTCTTCATAGGTCTTGTGTTCCAGGCTCTTCACCAGCCTTGTTGCCTTCCTCATGATGCATTCAAGCATCTCAACATCCTCCCTAAATTGAGAGGGCCAGAAATGGGCACAGCACTCAAGGTGTGGCCTAACCTGTGCCATGTGCAAGGGGAGTCCCTGGTCCTGCTGGCCACACTATTGCTGGTCCAGGCCAGGATGCCATTTGCCTTCTTGGCCACCTGGGCACAGCTGGCTCATGTTCAGTTGGCTGTTGACCAGTACCTCCAGGTCCCTTTCTGTCCAGCCACTCTGTTCCCAGCCTGTAGCGCTGCAGTGGTTTGTTGTGGCCAAAGTGCAGGACTGGGCACAAGTTAAACCTCGTATTATTGGACCCAGCCCATCTATCCAGTCTGTCCGGGTCCCTCTGCAGTGCCCTCCTACCCCCCAGCAGACTGATACATGCTCCCAGCTTGGTGTCATCTGCAAGTTTGGTGATGGTGGACTCAATCCCCTCATCCAGATAATTGATTAAGATGTTAAACAGGACTGGCCCCAGCACTGATCCCTGGGGGACACCACTAGTGACCAGATGCCAACTAGATGCAGCACCATTCACCACCACTCTCTGGTCCCTGTTTTTTCTGATGGAGCAGCATGGATTCTCTGGTAATATTAAAAAAGTCTTTTGGGACGAATAATATTGGTGTTAAGGATTTTGAGGGCAAATTACTTCATTTTTTTCCCATAAGTTTTTCATTACTTGTATGAACTGGATTGTTACCGGGAAAAGAGGAATCATTAGAGTTATGTGGATCTACTATTATATCAATAGACTAGTCATGACAGACTAAGGAGATAAAAAAATACATTGGCCCTTTCAGATACAGGGTAAGTACTCTAATAAGTACGTAAAAGAGAAGCTATTTTCTAGGCAGTTTGTGGAGTCCACTTTTAAAATTCATTTGTTCTGATGACAATGTCTGATTTTTAGCATGTCATAAATCAGTAACAGAACAGTATTGCAGAAATAACAGACATGCTGAAATAAACAAGTGAGATAATTTTTTTTGCTTAGCTATGGTAAGTGTTCACAAGTTGTGCTTGTTCTGTTTTTTTCATTCTACTTAGAGAGATATGGGTGATAAAGGGAGATTAGGAGCAATGTGAAACATTAAGATGCAAAATAACACAAAGGAAATGAATGGTGATTATTTAGTCTAAGCAATAATGTAACTAAGAACAAACAGGAGTAAAGTAATTGCATTATAGCACTTGAGTTGCTGTAAGTATGAAGAAAATACTTTAAACTATAAAGATAGTGGAGGCAATATAGTAAATTGTCTAAAGAAGGTATAGAATCTGCCTTTAAGGAAAAGAACAAGAGAAACCTAACCATTATGTCAGCAGTAGCTAAAGTAGAGCTGATTTTGCAATAATACAAGAAAATAGTGTTTACAGAACCTCTCTACTAAGCCCATTGGTCAATTCAAGACATGCTTTTTTATTTTTAATAGGTATAGATGCTGCCAGAATGGTTACTAATGCTTGTTTAGCTCTTGTTTTTTCAGCTTCTCCAATTAGAGATCAGTATCACAAGAGCTGAAGTTTTGGTTGTGTCAGGTTCATTGAAACAGTAAGGTGCAAACATGAAAAACACAAAACACATTAACACAACCTATTTTGTGCATGTGACTGAATGAATTGCAAGGCATCTCCACCTGAATAATTTTTTTACTTCTCAAAATCTAGATAATACTGCATTAGTTCAGTGTAGTTCACCAGAATACACAATAAGATTGTATACAAAAAAATTGTTTTTAGAAATTCCTAGAGAAATGTGAGAACCTCTTTTCTAATATTTTAATTAAGTCATATGTGTACACAACAAACCAGTGGGACTGTACATTGTTTTTTTCTTATAGATAAATATTTTTTACACTTTTATAAACAATGTTGAGTGCTTCTGTAGAGTGCACATTTGTTTATTGTCCTTTTGTAATAGTTTTTCATTGTTTTTTCTGAAGTCAGGCAATCACTTATTTGAAAAATAGAAGAGTAATATATGATTAAATTTTCAGCGTGACTGAATTATCTTCAAGATTTTGTGCCAGAATTACAACCAGGACTCAAACACAGGGAAGTGGATTAAATAAACTGTGCAATCTATGGGGATAAAATAAACACATCCACACTCAATACTGCTGGCTCATGGACAGCTTGTTGTCCACCAGGACCCCCAGGTCCTTCTCTGCAGAGCTGCTTTCCAGCAGGCCAGTCCCCAGCCTGTGCTGGTGCAGGAGGTTATTCCTCCCCAGGTACAGGACTCTGCACTTTCCCCCACTGAATTTCCTTTCTGCCCATCTCTCCAGCCTGTCGAGGCCCTTCTGAAGGGCTGCACAGGTCTCTGGGGTATTGTCCACTCCTCCTAGCTTTGTGTCATCAGCAAACTTCCTGAGGATGTCTCTTAGAATTCTTTAGTGTTTAAATAATTTAATAGGAAAAAAAAAAAAGAGAGAGCCACAACAAAAGAAAGCACAACACTACGTGTTGCATTAGATAGCAATACATGTAGTCCAGGACTAGTTATAGTAGTTTAGATTGTGGATAGGCTACACTAGATTGTAGTTTTAGCCAACTTCCTGACTTGTTGAGAAGTATTCATAGTTGTAGCATATACTTTCTCTTTTCAGCTATCATAGAACATGTTACTGTAATAGTTTATTGGGCAGAAATAATACAGGCTGTATAAGTAATACACCATTGTAGAATTCTCAGCGCATTGTGATGAAATAACTTGATCTTTTAAAAGATCGTCCTGCCTGTTTAAAGACAGTGTGAATTTACTTCTAANCTTTCCAGCAGGCCAGTCCCCAGCCTGTGCTGGTGCAGGAGGTTATTCCTCCCCAGGTACAGGACTCTGCACTTTCCCCCACTGAATTTCCTTTCTGCCCATCTCTCCAGCCTGTCGAGGCCCTTCTGAAGGGCTGCACAGGTCCCTGGGGCATTGTCCACTCCTCCTAGCTTTGTGTCATCAGCAAACTTCCTGAGGATGTCTCTTAGAATTCTTTAGTGTTTAAATAATTTAATAGGAAAAAAAAAAAAGAGAGAGCCACAACAAAAGAAAGCACAACACTACGTGTTGCATTAGATAACAATACATGTAGTCCAGGACTAGTTATAGTAGTTTAGATTGTGGATAGGCTACACTAGATTGTAGTTTTAGCCAACTTCCTGACTTGTTGAGAAGTATTCATAGTTGTAGCATATACTTTCTCTTTTCAGCTATCATAGAACATGTTACTGTAATAGTTTATTGGGCAGAAATAATACAGGCTGTATAAGTAATACACCATTGTAGAATTCTCAGCGCATTGTGATGAAATAACTTGATCTTTTAAAAGATCGTCCTGCCTGTTTAAAGACAGTGTGAATTTACTTCTAATTTTCTTATATACCATTTACAGGTTCATTGAAGAACATTAATTTCTGCCAGTTTGCAAGCAGGTCAAAGCTTGAAAAAGCTCTGAATGTCAGTATTTTTGGTTTGCCTCCCAGAATATTTTTTGCGGGGGTGGTATTTTTTGCTCTGATTCAACGTTAAACTCTCATTATTAGAGATTTATAGCAAGTATAGTTTACTATACTTCATCGACTTTAATGTAGTGTTCAAAGTCAGTGAAACTGTTCCTAAATTGCTGCAGTTGTAAGACAAACAGCATAAAATAAATGTTTAGGTTTTCCTGTTTTAATAGGTGCTTATTTGAATTTCTGGTTTGAATAACTGAAATATGATGCACTCTAAGAATAACATACAATATTGATAGTGATTTTTTTTTCTTTTTTTTACAATCTCTATAAGACATATCTATGGATGTAAAGTTAAGGGTTTATTTTTCTTAGTTGCTTAGGTAGGGAAAAGAGCAACATAAGTGAAAAAGGGTCACAGTTAGTTTGTTTCATATTATTAAATTAGAAAAATGGAAAGTTGTGCATGGCATAAGAAACAGAATAATAATAAATATTGAATAATAATAAAGAGGAAATAAAGTGATGCAAAAGCAATCACAGCCTACCACAAACAGATTGATGCCCACTCTGTCTCCAAGCAGTGGCCACTTCCAAAGACAATCCTTGTTCTCTCTGGCCCTCCATGCCTCCACCCCCCTTCTTCCTCTACCACCACTTTTTCTTGCTGAACATAGCGTTACAGTTACGGAATATCCCTTTGGCCACTTGGTGTCATTTAGCTTAGCTGTGTTCCTTCTCAGCTCCTTGGCCATACCCACTCTACTTATTGGGGGTCAGAGATGGGGGAAAAATGAGAAACGCTTGACACTGTGGAAGCACAGTTCAGCAATAACCAAAGCATAACACACCAATGTGTGTTATGAGCACTGTTTTAGCCAAAAATCCAAAGCACAATACCATACTGGCTGCTATGAGGAAATAAAACCTCCATCTCAGTCAGTCCTAGTACCTGAACTTGGCATTTACTTATCTTAAGAAAGGAAATAAAACCTCCATCTCAGTCAGTCCTAGTACCTGAACTTGGCATTTACTTATCTTAAGAAAGTACTGGACTAGTTCATTCAAGTCTATTTTTGCACTTGAATAAAATCAAATCACACCAATTGGATAATCTGAATATTAGGTACCTGGAAAACCTAAACTTTATGGAGTTTATTTCTGAAATAAGCAGAAGGACCTTCCTCTGAATAATCTTTTATAACATTAATAATTTTTTGAACAAGTTGTGTTACTTCTGAAAACCCTTGAATTATTCTCTGTAACATAATTTTAACTCAATGAAACAAAAAACCTCTTATTCCAACCCCTGTTTAAACTTGATGGGGAGTTATTGATGAAAAGTCATACTGGAAACTAATTCTTTGAATGGGGTAATCTTCATTAAACATGTAGTACATGTCAGACAATTTATTTTAGTATTCAACCTTATTTCATGTCAGTCATTATACACTTCAGGAAGTTATTGTCTAGAAGATTATCACACTTATCAGGCAATTGAGGTTACAGTCACCCTTCTCCAGTTTTATAACACCTTTTGTGACTTAAGCTCCAGAATGTAGTATCTGTCTTCTTGTGTTGAATAATGTAATTTTACTTAAGCTATAGTGTTTCTGTCTGTGCGGAGTCTGTCTGCAGTCAATCTGTTGGACTCAGGTAAAAGAATATCTCATTGCTGAAGGACTAAAGAGTGAGTACCTAGAAATGTCACTAAGAAAAGTGAAAGTCCTTATGGATACAGTAAACTCTATCATTACTTTGTTTCTGAGACTCTGACAGTTTAATCTTGCTATTCAAATTAACTTCCCATTGCTGAAAATAAACAGACAAAATATGATAAATATAAAAAAATGGTGAACAAATTGATTTTTGTGCTTTGGGTCTCTATCAGTAGCATCAGAACAGTGCCACAATATAAAGTTACTGAAACTATTTTGAAAATTAAATAATAGTTGTGAAGAAATGTATAACTTCAGTAATAAACACTTATGAGAACAAAAGTCAAGGAGAAAACTGACAGTACTATTTTCAAAGCAGAGTTTTAACAGAGTACAGTAAATGAGGAGCAAAGAGAATAAAAAGGTGAAAGCAAAACAATGAGTTGCTGCTGACTGAAGTTAGTGTCAACCTGGTATGTAATTAGCTGAGATTCAGGAGGGTAAATATTACATATAATTGTAGAATTTTATCCTACACATACTTGCAAGGTAGAGCAGATGGAAGTTTCCTAGACTTTAATTTTAGCATTTCTAGTTTTCTGAAAGCTTGACGTTATGTTTTTGTATATATTGTGTTTATTTTTCACTTCCTCCTTGTCCCTCCTCCTCGCATTTTTATTGCAAATATTATTTTATGTGTATTGGTTGCAAACATTCCACAGAAGCAGATATAACAAAATATTGAATTTGCCTTTTCAGTTAGAAAGTGTGCTTATATCCAAATCAATAAATCAGTACCTAATTCTTGTTGAGTATTTATTCACTGTCAAAAACTATAGCATGGTTGTTGTATTTTCTCAGGTTATCCTTTCCTGTTAAAATTTTATATTCTATTACTATAGGATTGGTCAAATTCAGAATTAATTCTTATTAATGCAGATTGCACATTCCAAAACAAACTTTTAATTTCTTTATCTTAGTTCCTTTTAAAAAACAGGCATTACAATTTCATATTGCACTTTTTTTTAGAAAGCCTACAAATACATGGGGTTGTATATGTGAAATTGTTTGTATAAACATTACTTGATTTAAGATAAATACTTTAACGTATGACATCACTCTCTTCAGAAGCATTATTTGACAATTCAGCTATAGCAGTCGAGGATTGTTACCTAGCTGTTTACCCAGTAGGAAGAGGTTACTTGTTTCACAGTTCAGCCAGCAGAGCAAAAGTGCAAGTTCTCACTTTTCCAGTACACTAGAATCAACAATGGCTTTGAAATGTGTAATTAGCAATTAGATTAAATTTGCTTATTTTACATTTAAGTGGATCAAGTTGAATCCCACTGGCTGTACAGTGAAAAATTATTTTTCTATCAGGAATATAGTAACAAAATTCTAGGGATAAAAAGTCTTCAATTTCTATCAGTGTGAAAACTGATTTTGTCTCTGGTGTATTGAGCATGCTTTATTGTTTTTTTTCCTGTAAGAATGCAGTTGAAGCCTTATTATGCCACTTTTCTATGCTTATATCTTATTGAACATCTAATCATGTGATTTGCTTGTTTCATCCAGACTTTTACAATGGCACCTTTCATATTTCTAGTCTGATAAATAAAGACAAGCAATCAAAAATAACCCTCAGCATTTTTTAAGTTTTTCATCAGCAACGTGCTCTTGGTAGTGACAAGCAACCACTAAAAACTATTTTCATTCTTTCTGCATGGTATTTTCTTATGTATTTTAATTACTGGGAAAAGCAAAAATACTGCATTTGAGATATAACAATTAATAAATTGCTTTACCAAATGTTATACATATATATAGAAAATTAACTAGTTTTTTTACTGAACAATTATAAAATTCAGGATCTAGTTTCACCTCTACACAGGGAATAATGAGGATCTGCAGTTTTACTCTGGCCATTAAGTGCAGCCTGATGAAATAATGAAATAATGTACTCAGGTCACCATCAGGTTGCACAGTTAAATACCTTAGTCCTAGGTAAAGCTTTGGCTATAAATGTGCCCATCAACCTCCTGCCCAAGATCATGTGGAAAGCTGGAGACAATGGGACATCACTCATTATTTTTAGGGGTTAGGCCAACTACTGTGTTCTTTTTAGCTTGTTCTGGATAAGGTTATTTCCTAAAGTGAATATATATATATATTATTGATTGTAGGATGGAATGGGAAATTTGAGAGTCACTAAAAAAGGAATACGACTTGAAGGAATATCTGAATTTCTACTTCCACTATATGTGAAAGAAATCCATTCCCGAAAGGTAGGTGTTTTTCATCTTTATTTCTTAATTTGCAGCTAATATAAATTGATCTCTTCAGTCTCAAACTACAAAGTTTAATTCTCACACCTCCTAGATTAGCAATCAGTAGAGGTTTGCTTTGAGAATACCTTAACATTGAAAGCTTCCTTCATGTCAGAATTTTTTTTTTCCTGAAACCTTGCTTGCCTCTTAAAAGAAATGTTTTATCCTAAAGAAAGGAGATTAAAAGCATGTATATTTTATACTTCAAATGACCTTACCGCTGGGAATGGAACATTTGACTCTCATTTGATGTGAAGTCCAGAAAAACAAGAGTATTGATAAGTGCAAAATGCAGTGAAATAAGTAGTTTTGTTCTTTCTGTCACTAGCTATCATGATTTCCTTTTCTTTTTCATTATTTTTGTAATTTGAATGTTTTTAGGGTTTATTTTGCTCATTAGGTAGAGGAAATCTTGCTATACTCTGTAATGTCTCTAGGATTTAAATTTTCAAAGCGAACCCTTTTAAATTTTGTTTAAATTCAGTAATCATATAGCATCAGTTTATTATAGAGGAAGAAAGAAAACCAAGTTATTATGTCCTCAGAAATTCAGTGTAGCTCAATGTTTATATTAACATTGTCAATGAATTTTTAAAAAATTTAAATACTGGAAAAATCTTCTTTTTACAATGCAAGTGATAACCTATGATCAGAGAAGAATGTTAAATTGGTTTTCAGTCAATCATCTGCAAAGAATTTTAATGTGCATACTGCAATATTTGACAGAAATCACAGGTATGTTGACCCTAAATGCCTTTGTGGAAAATTTTGTCTGTTGAAATCTCACTTCTATATATATAAGATAAAGTCTTGAGTACACTCATAAATGAGATCGTGACAATTTCTCATTTCTCTTAATTAGTTCACTCTTGTCTTAATAAATTCTTCAGGTAGTCTCTTCACCCTCTCTTTCTGTAAAGCCAAGATCTTTCAATTTTTAACAGACTAGCAGTATTGTCCTAGGTAAAGGAAACTTTTATAATATTTAAGTAACCTCGTAGGGAGGATAGTTTTCCTTCAAGGCTGCAGAACATTAGTCATGATGTGTGTGTTTTCCCCATTTCTGTTTTGTGAGTGGACAGTGTGTATTACTGTTTCATGTCCTGTTACTGTACATGAGAGTTATGATTTGGAATATTTTCTCGTCCAGTTCTTCATATTGCAGAACATTGGTTTCTGTTAAAGTGAAGATGGAAACTCGTATTTCAAGCGATAGTAAAGAGACTCGGGTAGGGTCCTAATTTCATTTAGCTGCTACCAAATCTCAGAAAAAAATGCATACAAATGTAATTATTGCAAAGGAAAAGGATGCAGAATCTGCCAGATGCCTAACATAAGGTTGCACTAGTCCCGTGAGGCTTATGAAAAACAGATACTTGTCAGTAAATGTTCTTAAACCAGCAGAAGATGGAGTTGATCATTAATTGGACAAAATAACTCAAATAAAATATTTTTGGAGTTCCAGGTCTACTTATATGTGCCAGCTTTAAGACACGTGCCACCTAGATAAAAAAGTGGTATTTACACAGGTTTTATTCTCATCTTGCAGCACTTGTGACCTAGTTTCACTTTCCAGTCTTTTGCCAACTTGCTCAGTAGTTGTTGTGCTAAAGCTCAGTAATTTGTGTATGCAAATGTGAATGCTATGAGAGAATGATGAAAGAAACCTCTGGAACTGTATTCAGCTTAGCAGTAGATTTTTATAATGTCTCTGCAGCATGTTTCTACAGCTCTGTAGCACCTGCATGTGACATTAGCTGTTTTGGCACTTACAATAGTGCCCACAGTGCTATAGAAATCTAAAAGTAAGCTAGGTTTTCTGAGCACTCACCACAGTCATTAGAAACCTAGTCAATACTGACAGTGGATTCTGAGCAGCTATCCTGCTCGACAGCTATCAGTGTTCACTTTGAGTGATACAGAGTGGAATGCTTTTGTCTACCTTTTCCATGGAAGCAATAATGATTTAGGTCTGATGTAAACTGGAGTTAAAATGTTCTGTGAAATTAACAAGTCATTGCTTGTTTTCTAGAAGGAGAGTTAGTTCTCTAAGCCAATTTACTCATTCCCCTATTAAAGAACACATCCATTGAAGTGATATTGATTACCTCTTGACATGATTTGTAACATATTCAGTAGTAGCTTTGCAGGACCAAGATCTTTCCTCTGCACTGGGGAACATGGTTTGTGGAATGGCCTCTGAGGGATCTCCATGTCAGGCTCTCAGCTCAGGAGGTCAGGCCTTCCCTGCTCTCCCATTGCAGCACAGAGCAGAGTGAGGTGGGAAGGACAATGCTATTGGCAGTGAGGTACAGCAGCAGGTGTGCTGGGCTATGGCTAAGAGCTGTCACTGGAATTCTTGCATGTTTGGTGCTGTCTTTTAGTTAGCTGGATCTGAAGGTGATAAAAATGTTCACTGAGAGAGCAGTGTTCATCTCTGATTCTGAGAATGAATTACTGCTAGTAAGAGTGCCCAGCGGTGTGTTGAGTAGGTAGGCTGAGCTGAGCTCTCTTTTTTGCAGACTTAAATTGAGCTGAGCTCAATTTAAGCTTGCTGAGCTACAATTTAAGTCTGAGTGGCTAGATTTGCTAGTAAACTTCACATATGGTTACAGATGCTGAAATCACCACTTGCCTGCTGCATACATGGATGCCCAAATAAGACCATTTATGCAGTGTTAAATGCAGACTTGATACTGGTTTTCTCAGGAGAATGATATTGAACTTTGTGTTTAGGTTGAAAAACTGCCTTTTATCTTGTGGTTGCTTCATTGAAACCTTGACTATTCAAAGAAAATGCTGAAATACTTAGATTCAAGTCAGTTGGAGAACAAACATATGTGAATTCTTAAAACAAAAGAAAACTTTAGTGATATTTTCTTCTGACAGTATAAAATTTTCCATCCCAAGGTAGTAGTGAAAAAATCCGGGTCTTGACTAAAAAGAATATTTTCTGTCTGTAGAAGCTGTGTAAATGAGAAGGCTACTCAGTGTGCTGTTTCCCTAGCCCTGCCCCTCTATTTACCCTATCCAGTTAGTGGTGTCCGCAGAACTGTGGGTCCCTTTCTGTCCTCAATTCAAAGCTTACGCAGAGAAGAAACTTCTGTTTTTTCATCAGATGGCTTCACTGCATGTCAGAACTTGAAGTGATGCATCAGAACCTGAGAAGATAAGGGCTTATTTGATCCTGAATTGATATCTTTATATCCCCAAAACCAGGGCATGTATACTCTATGACCTGAATTTTACAGAGAATTACATTGTGACTATGAATGGTCCGGCGTATACTTTTGATCAAATTGCTAGTCTGAAACCAGTAAGTTTCATCTAGATCATGTTTTATTTCCCATGTTTACATCATTTGCATTGATACGGTGCAAACTACATTCTTTATAGTGTCTCATTAATGAGACGCATGAAATCAAATAAAACATAATGCAACATCCTGAATTATTTCAATATTTCAGTTCTTCGTAATTAAATGTTTTTATATCATGCTACTATACCCATACTACTGCACTTTTGAATGGAATCAAGGTAGTCTTATTAGCTTGTTTTATAACAATAAAAGCGGTTTGTGGTGTCTTCTTAAGAATGTATTCCTGGATTTATTAATCAGTTTCATTTGCACATGCAGTTCTTAAGGACTGAAGAAAATCCAGCTTTCTTTTTGTTCAATTGTTTCCATTACATAAAACGAAGTAACTGATTGTCCCTTAAAGTAGAGAGGATTACTTTGGGTTTTTTTCACAATTAATAAGTTTAAAAATGCATACTCTGAAAGTAAAATGTGTTTTCCAGTGATATCCTTAGAGAACACAGAATTTAATAATTAAGTTAAAAGTCTTTGGGAAAATGTCAAGAAAACAAGAAAAAATGAATATATATGAACTTCTTACCGAACATGGGAAACTCTGAAAACTCTCTGTGTATCTTGTATTTTAAAATATGTGATTGCATATGAATTAAGAAATTTTAAGTGGGGTTCAAAGTGGGACTTCTTTCAGGTATTTTTTTCTCCAGACTTTTTTTTTCAGATTTTTTTCAATCTAGAGACTGACTATCCTTGTAAGTATATAGAGAGCTTTATTTTTCATTGTTTTCTTTCCAAACCTGGATGAATCTTGACAAAAGCAAATCTGCTATATATTTCTTCCATCGCTGTTTCTCTGAGTGTATATAATCATCAAAATAGAATTAATCTTTACTAATTCCAGCCATCTAATTTCATATATTTAAGTTTATATCTGGGCTCTGGGTTCCTTTGTGAGAACCTCAAATTCTTTTTCTGAGACAATGTCTTTGTTGAGCTTCGCTCTTTGATCAAGTTATAAAGATGCAGCATAGGAGATCCCATCAAAGCCTTTATGAAGTTGAGGAAGGACATACACTCTTCTTGTGTATTTGAGACAGTCTTCTCTTTTTGCAAGACCAGCAAATCAGGTGCTCGTTGCCTTTTCCTAACCTCATGCTCATTTTTTCCCAATTGCCTTCCTTCCCTGTCTACTTTGTATTGGCCTCTCCTCCATAATCTTGCTGGGAACCGATGTGAGATTGACTGGGCTGTAGTTTCCAAAGTCTTCCCTTCTTTCAAGATGCTCATACTTTTCCCTAAGAGCCTGAAAGGATGTGGTTTTTGTTGATTCTGGAGTCGGGTAGGAAGAGCATATTCCCCCACATTCCACTCAGACATGTTCCCCCAACATTTCAAGGCCAGATTTGCTATATCCACTCTCTTTTCTGCTCTGTGAGACACCCCACTGCCATGCAGTCAGAATCATGCAATATTAGCACTAGTGAGGTATATAGGTATCAGAGAAGCTCCATTTAGGAGATGTCATTGCATGCTTTTTTTGTAATATCAAAAAAATCACAAAGGTAACTAAGAATCTGCCGCTGTTATAGCAAAGGATGAAATGCAATACTTGGTTCTGTATCTACATGTCACAATCCACTCAGATAAAACTTGAAGTGCTTCCCAGTTCATTTTTCTGATACCTTTTCTTTAAGCCTTGCCCTTTGGGATCACTCACCTGTCACTAAGGATAAAGTCACTATTATGGCATTGTCCTGGTTTCAAGAACTAGGACAGTCAGAAAGGACTCCTTAAGTAATTTTGGCTCTCAACACAATGTAGTTCCAATAGTGTCACTTTTATTGGTATGAACAAGATATAAGGTTTTCTTAATCACAAGCTTTGCCAAAGGACAAGTCACTCCTATATTTGTTGGTGGTCTCTGGAGGGACTTCCACTCTGAAATTGAGTTGGCTTTGCTCGCTCTTTCCTGACAGCTGATAAGAACTTCCATGATTCATGATTTTGTCCTTGATTTGCTATGCTCCAGTGGAATCTGTCAGGGGAACATACAGTTGAAGAACTTTGTCTTTTGAGCACGTCATTTTTTTCATGTCAGCCTCTACTCCTGTTATTATTGGTGTGACTTTTTGCTCAGTCAAGGAGGATCTCTGCTTTTTACCCTGAAAAATCTGAGTTACTATTACCCAAGAGTTTTTCTTTGGTTGATTATGGTTCATGAATAAAGTCATGAGTGGCCTAAATCCACCCAATTTTATACCAGCCTGAGGAACTGAATTTGATTTGGGAACACTCCTTCAGATGGATGTGGGAAAATTATTGAAGTTGGAACTATTTTTCTAATGGTTGGTGGTTGTTGTTGGCTTCAATTGCATTTTCAGTTTTCCAAGTACTTTTTTCATGTAATACATCTGTGTTCTGCTGAAGAAAATTTCAATGAAACCATGTGACATTTCAGTTTGATGTTCATAATGTTTTGTATCTGGTCGTCATGTAAAGTGTATTTAGACCAGGCTGTTTTAACTGTATGGGCATCTTATGCTGAGGAATGACCTTTTATTTCCTGAACACCTTTGAAAAAATTTAGTTGCAGTTTACACAGGCTAAGTAATTAAAGAAATCCTGTGTAGTTAAAAAACCAAATAGATTTTCCATAGAAAATCTGATCCAACACAATAAAGTAAAAGCAGATCACTTGCAATTGACTTGTAAAGGGGAAAAATCTCTGTCTTTATCTCTTTGTGCATGAATTTGCTTATATTTCTACTTGAAGAACATTTATACTTTGCGTCCTATTTTATAATGAGGAACACCTTAGTTTTTGCTCCTATGTATAAACTTTAGGACTAAGGATGCAAAGGTAAAACAAAAAGGGAAAAATGGGAGTCATTGTGGCAGAAAAATATCCATAGAAACCATTAAGGACAAACAAAATACATTAGCATAATTTCGTCTTCCCAAAATACTGATAGTTTTTTAGCCCTGACTAGAGGGCTGCTGAGATAATTGGAAATGTATTTCTTACAAGCTGAGCTGTGCAATATCCTCACTTTCAGGCCTTTGGTAGGCAAAGACATATTTCACAAAAACCATTGTAAATAGGGTGTGTCTCAAGTTAGGAGATAGCTCATAGCGAAAGACTCAGTGTATTAAAAACTACGAATATCCATGTAATAAAATTACAAGTCGATGTTGGAAGTTGTCAGCATGGATTTCTGAAGGAGAGACCATGCCTGCCCAAGCTGACTGCCTTCTACAACAAAGTGTCATGCTGGGTGGATGAGCACAACTTACACCTTGCCTTTAGTCTCCCCTCACATATTCTTAGACAAATTGATGATGTACAGTCTAAAAGAACAGTGAAGTGGTGTGAAAACTGGCTAAACTGCTGGGTTCCAAGGACTGTGACCAGTGGAGGCCAGATCCTCATGGTATAGTCATGGGATCAGTACTGAGGACAGCGGTGTTTAATTTCTTCATTAGTGACCTGGACATTCACAGTGCAATCTCAGCAAGATTGCATGTGATACATAATTAGGAGGAGGAGTATACAAACAAGTAATTTTTAGAAGCAAAAGAGAACAATAAAAATAATGAAAGCATTGCAGTTTTAACTGTTCAAAATTTTAATTATTCCCAACTCATTATTATTTTTTCTTTTCCTGCTTCATATTGGATGAATCTCCAAAGTAATGATCAAATCACAACTTCAAAGATAACACTTTGAAAATGAATAGAAGAAAGATTCTCAAGGTATTTATTCTGAAACAGAAGTAGGTGTCCTAAAGTTTGACTGTGTAAATTCCAGAAATGCAAGTTAACTGACAAAATTATTTTTATCCATTATATATCTTTTTTTTTAATCTTGAAATAAAACAGAGTTGTTACAATCTTTTTTTGCTCAGTCACTTTTGCTTTCAGAATCCTTTTTGTCTTGCCTGATGTTTCTCACTTTAGAAACTTTTGTAATGAAATCATATAAAGTGCTCAAGTCATCCATAATCTACAAAAATAAATATCAATAAAATTCCCCAAATTCCCTGAACCTAAAGTCTGCTTGTTACTGATCAGAGCCATGAAGTCCTGAATGAATTTTTGTTTTGATGACATATGTGACAAAGTTATAGAAGCTTACTTCCAGAGTTTCATGAGACAGTTTAGAAAAAATAATTCTTCTACCTATTTAAGTAATTTGTCAGACTGTATTGGGTTAGAACAAGGGCTGTTTGGTGTGGGTGTTTTTTTTTTTTTTTTTCTATTAATATTCTCAGAATTTCTCTATCAGGAAGAATAAATGTAACCCTGAGCAAGGAAAGAAAATTGCCTTGCAACTGTTAGGAAATAGTCAACATATTGGGACACTGCACACAATTTTGTGTCTGACGTCATAATAAAGAAAATTAATGAATATTTCAAAGTTTAGCATAAAAAAATAAGAATGAGTCTCATCTCGACAAGCTGGAGTGAAATTCAAAGGATAAGTTATGGCATAATAATTATGACAGTGTCTTATTAGGACACCATTGCTCTCTTAAAGGGAGAAATTGCTTATTCCATTACAGGTCCTGGTAGACACTACAAGCAAATATAATAAGGATTTCATTTAAAATAATGTCCCTCTCCCATTCAAAATGAGCTTTGTATTTTCTTGCTTTCAGAAAGAATTACATTTTGCTGCTTCATAATGAACAACATTTTTTGTGTGAAGACACATGTAAGACCTGCTTGGTCAGTCTTAAGAGCTGGACTGTTTTATTCCAGATAGCAAGCATGCTTTTTGATTTTGTACTTTACAGCCTTTGCTGTTATAAGAAATACGTCATGGTATAACCTCTAGTTTCAGAATCAACTTTTCTCCAGGAATGAAATTTTCTGCTCTGAAAATGCATTCACAGAGTAATTTTTGTTTGTTTTTTACCATTCCCTGAAGGAATTTCCTGTCCATCTGGTGCTGTGACATAAACTTCCATCTCCTTTATATAGTTCTGAAATCCCTCCCTCAATGACAAAAACTTCATGGGGTTTTGTGCTGTCAGATCAATTTCTCAGGAAACGTGCTGAACTTCCATCAATTTTAGGAGACAATGTGGCCACAGCATTATCTGTAATGGGGAAGTATCAAGTTAAAATAAGGTAGAAAAGGTAAAGAGATGCAAGAAGTGCTACAAGCATTTTAATGAAATAGTACAAATTACTAAAACATTTTAGAACAAAAAATACCTTTTCCTCTTTCTCTTTTTAGGCAGTGCAAGAAATCAGTTCTATTTTTTTGCTTACAGATCTTCAATACGTGGTTAATTCAATTTCTCTTTAAAAAGAGGCAGTTAGAACAATCATTCTCCTTTTTAGATGCAAAAGAAATACCACATTGCATCATCTTATGGATTAAATTCTCTAGTTTTTGCTAATGTTACTCCAAAGACATTGGAAATTTATTATTTGAGGAAATTAAATTGAAGCATTGATTATACCACAACAAGGACTATGCTTTGACATGGGCCTCCATCCAAGAGTGATTAGTAATTCTAACATTAGTTGAAAGCCTCGTTGACTTGAAGGGCATCCTCAGGAAATAATTGCACAAAGCCAAACAATTTAGATTCTTTTCATTACCAAGTGTATGAGTGACTTCCTTTAATCTCAAGCTATTATGATATGTTAAAATTTCAAATAAAAGAATTACCTAACTTCTCATCTTTAACAAGTTATATGAAGTTAATTTTTAAAACTCACTTTTGATTAGACTCTGCTGGTTCACTAAAATGTGATATTTTTTAAAAAGCCTTATAATTAAATTTCAAGAATAATTTTTAAGGTGGTAACTAAGTGTGTAGGTTATTCAAGGCTAAATGTCCAAACTATATGAAGACCTCACATTAAAGAAGGGAAGCCTTAAAACAGCAAACTAGTATATTGCTCTGTGGTGCATTATTTCTGTCTCATAGACACAAAGGGGAAGGGGTTTTTCTGTTGGAAATTCAGTAGGAAATGAACACTAGCAAGAACTTGAGACTAGTGCTGGTGAAATCCATGGGTCAGATTAGGACAAAGACAACTCACAAGTAGAATTCTTATAATGGAAGCAGCTGAACAAGTTAGCATCCTGTACTGGAATTGGTAATTATGGCTTCAGCATTATGATTGTAAAATAACAGCTGGGGATTCACAGTAAAGTTGGCTCTTGGGCTTCAGCCAGAGGCTCATTTGTATCTTTCACTGAATTTAAATCAGCTGTTCTACAAAGGAAGTAACTATAGTTCATGAAGTTTGTTAATTTAGAGTGGCAATCTGTCATGCATAATACTACAACAGCTACTACAGTACATGCTCCTGCTCTTGCAATGTAAGTGGTGATTGCAGTAGTATGGCTGAAGGTTGATGCTGAGTTTTCTTTTGGTCTGAAATTGAGATTATTTTTAAAAATACAAAGTTATAATAGTAATTTTACTTGATTAGTAAAAGTGAAATCTTTACTGATACTAAACTTGGCACTCCAGTGGTGATTTTGCATGAAAGCAGCTAAAATCACTTAGTAGAAAGGAAAATTGAAGTTTACACTGAGAATATAGAATGGCTAGATTTTTTTTTTCTCTTGCTAGATCAGTATACAAATTACAAGGACAAATTACTTTGGACAAAATTTATTTTTGTCTCTGAGTTTCTCCATTGGCATCCACCTGATTAGAATCTTCCTATAAATCTGTGGTCTCTCCTTCTGAGTAAACTACAAAATCCCAGAAGGAATGTGATCCATATTTCCGTTGTTATTTTAATAAAGTACAGGCATTTTGGAATGTCAATTAACTCTCCTGACAAGCTGAGCAAAAACACTGGCACAGAAAATGCAGTAAGTGGATTGGCTTTTTGCAGAAGAAACTACTTTACATTCTACAAGCAGCAAATTAGTTTAAAAAATATTGTAGTAAAACTATTATTATGACTGTTTAGATCAGGGATACTACTGAATGTTCTTTTAAGATGCAGGTGCTGCTTCTCTTATAAAATATTCTCTACAGGGATGCAGTTGTTTTTTTGAAACAGTGTAGATCGTATTGAATAATATGCTAATTCCGGAGTGCTTCACTAGTTGTTTGGCGTGAATAAGGGCAATAAACTTTTTCTGTTCTAAAAGTGAGGAAAATTATACATGAGCATAATAATTGGTGGGAATCTTATACTGTTCAGATAAGGTGTTGGGATTACCTGAAAGCATCTGATGTTAGAATGAAGTGGTGTCTCTTTATCTTTTATAAATTATGGTGATTGAATACTAGGGAAAAATACAGTTAAGTATGTGGAAAAGAGAGGCATGTTGTGGCAAGGGAGGGGAATTATCCTTATATTTAGCTGTGGCACTTACTCTTCCTTTAGGTTAGAACAGAGGACAAAAGGTAATGGCTTTAAACTGAAAGGGGGTGGATTTAAATCATATATTAGAAAGAAATTCTTTACTGTGAGGATGGTGCGGCACCAGAACAGTTTGCCCAGAGAAGCTGTAGATGCCCAATCCCTGGAAGTGTTCAGGGCCAGGTTGGATGGGGCTTTCAGCAATGTGGTCAAGTGGAAGGTGTCCCTGCCCATGGGAGCTGGAAACCAGATGATCTGTAATCCCTCTGACATAAACCATTTGGTGAGCCTTTGATTTTTATTTCCTCAAATTTTTTCTCCTATTGGATGCAAAACAATATCTTGAGATGTTTCTAAAGCTGTCATATACAAACCACTGAAATTATTAGCTGAAATATTGTCAGTAATGTATGCAAGGAGTCAGGCTTATATTCTCCCAGTTGAAGACTGCATTTTTTCTTAACTCCGTATTTTGCTCTTTGCATTTTAAAGCATTCATCAGTTTCTTTTTGAAGTCAGAAGAGCATTAAGAACACTGTTGTTAACTAAAAATAGAATTGGTGTTAGGGTTTGTGTATTTATGGCTATTCTGTACCTTTCTAAGGCTTGCAGGTGTTTATTGGTCTGAGTTTTTATCTGTGGATTTCTGCAATTAGATGTAATTGTCAATCAAAACATTGGAAGAAGCATCTGATGAGCATGGCACAGATGCTTTATGTGTGTTTCCAGTAGTATAAATCAGAATTTACGAGGCATTCTACAAAGAAATCTGTTGCATGTGTTTATTTTTGTTAGAGTAACAGGCATAAATCTGGTTTTGACCTTGAGTTTGGCATTCAGAAGATGGTGTCTTTGTTCATCCATATTATTTAATCTCTCCACCCAGTTCCCAGTTCAGGAGCTATGTATTTCACACATGGTCCTGAATCTTAATACGATGAGAAACAGGTGGGCACCAATTACCCCTTTATTCCCCAGGTATCTCAGTTTCTGCATAGGAACCACCTAAGCACACACAGACTACAAATATCTGGTGTTCGCGACAGTTGAGCTGTGATTACAAGGTGTGCTGCATAATTGAAAAGGAGTTGCAGATGCAACCAGCATAATATAACCTTCCTACTAAATTTTCTTCCATTGAATAAACCAAGTTCAAACTTGGATCACAAGCAAGTAGAGTAAATAAACATAATTTAAGCCTACACTGTGGATACTAGAACCTAACTCATGCCTCAGCCTTAGGCTGAAACAACCGCCCTGCCTGGGCAAAAGAGTCCAAAGGCCTTCAGTTCTAACACAGCAATGAAATCCTTCATGAGGTACATAGAGACACTTGCTTCACACCATCTGAGATTTTCTATGTGAATTTCAGTGTGAATTGACGAGACGCATTTAATTGCATGTTTGGGCAAAATTCTATATCATATACAAGATTTTGTTGTAGAATCACTTATCCCTTAAAACAAACTACTCTTTTGTCAAATAATTAAAAATATTAAGGAGTGTTTCCCTTATTTGTATAAAAGCCCATAGGCACTTTTATGATTATTATGATCTGCAGATTTTTGGTTTTGATAGTTTTTGAATACTTATTTCATAATAATTTAAAAATAATAACCCCCCAACATTTTAATTACTTATTCCTTTATTTTAATAGACCAGTTTAACATTTATTCTTGAAGACAAAGTGCAGGTGAAGGACTTACTTTCCAATTGCTGGGAATAGTCCCTCAGAATTTCACCTTGTAGTCCTTTTCAAATGAGATTCTAGCTCTTTAAAACAGAATCTCCTCTGATCCATATAATAATATTTAGCATTTCAGTTTTTACCAAAAGAGCACTTCTGTAATGCCTGTCCTAACCCCCTCCAAATACTGTCCTTTGGTACGTGTTATGGCTTGGTCTTACAGCATGCAAAGTTTATTTCTTTTTGCAAGGCTAAGCTGGAGTATGCAGATGAACTATAACCTCAAAAAACACAAATAGTATTAATGCTACTTCCTAATGCTATGTCCTCAGCACTGCAAGCCTCATTGTAAAAGTCTGCTGTAATTGAATCACAGTGCTGTAGGTATAACCAATTTCTCTCTTTTGCTAATCAAGCTATTCCCTTTTACTTCCCTTCCTTAAAATGAAGCCAAGGGCCCTGCTATTTTGTCAGCCTGCCTGGGGGTTTAAGCAGAAGGCTTAATTAATGTCTTCAGCTGTGATCTGGAAAAGGCACTCTCTCACAGACAATTTGGATACGTCCCCACAATTAAAATAAAGTAAAACTGAGAAATCTCTAAAGGCTGAAAGTTCCAAGTCAAAAATGTAACTGAGAAACCATTATCCTGAGAATGAACAAAAGCCCTTTTTTTTTTAATTTTGACCTTTAGAAGTTCATTACTTTCTTAAATATCTTAATTATGTTAGACCTTGAATATCTAGTCTTCTTGCTTATGATCCTATTGTGCCTTCCTGTGCAAATAAAAACTATTTTGACTAAATTTTAGTCGGCAGGGAATCTGTATAGAATTAGAATCCACATTTCTCTGTGCATATGCATATGGTTTTTCAGAAGTTTCACAAGTACCTCTGCAGTTCATTTTTTCTTGCTAAAAGATTTAATATTTTTTCTTTTTTTTTATTCAGTCACTTTTGAATTATTGAGTATCTAGTGTATGTTTAGAAAATTTGTTTAAAAATTTATTTTACAGGTCACTGTAATGTCTTAGGATCATAGTATCTTGAGAATTTGCTATATGTGCCTGTTTACATGTTTATTAGGCCTCTAGCTTTATTCATTTTTCTTTCTCTATCTTGGAAGAATCTTTGGTGATTAAATGTTTTATTCTTTGCTTTATTTATTTTACAAAATTAAATGCCACTCTAAACTGGTTGTGGTTTTGTCAAAATATGAAAAAAATGTGTTATTAAAAAACCAAATCATTATTGTAGATAGCTGGAAAACTGAACTATCTGCTTCATTTTTATATGTTTTGGTCTTCGACTTTAATATAAGAATGAAGGGTAAATTTGTTAAGACTCTTTAATTGTAAATAAAATAACTTTTTTTAGACTGAGAGAACCCTTTAAAGATAAAAGATGGCTAGAAAAAATATCTTACCCTCTAGTGCCTTCATGTTTCATACTGTTTTTGAGACCAGAAGGGCCCATTTCTAGGCAATACATGAATACTTAGAATTTAGTTTTATTACCTTTATGCCACTTGTGTCTTGCATGATGATGGAGTACAAAGGTAAGGAGAAGCAGACCTAGGATCAGTATTTATTTCTAAAGGCCCATGAATCTCTCCAGCATTTAAGAAAGATGGTGGTCTCTGCACCACAATTTCTCATCTGCAAAACAGGGCTAACAGCACATACCTATCTCACAGAAGGTCATCAGCTACATACATGAAATGATTGTGTCAGTTGTTGGATAACATAAGCAAAAAAGATCAGGTGATGGGGGTATTAATAAAAAGAAGTATTGGTATTTTCATGGAGTATTCTATATCAAGTGTACTGTGATCACCCATTAATATTCAGTGCCCTCTGTTATTATTACAAATATTAGTTTGTTTTCTGTCATGAAGGTCAGGCTTGTAGGCATCATTCTAAGCTCATCCTTCTCTTATAATTTATTTCCTTTGTGTGTTGAGACTGATGAACTATATATTGCTCATGAGGTGTAATGAGTTTTCTAATCAGGAGCTGTAAAGAGTAGAGCCTGGCATTATTTTATTGCTTTACTAAACAGTTTTACTAATGAGGCTACTATTACAATGTCCCCATTAAAAGATGAAACTCATTATTATATTTCTCCTGATTGGGAAAGAAGGATAAGAAGTTTTATTGTGAATTGTTTCTAGAAATATCTTCATCCATTGAGATGTTTTGGGGGCAGGACAACTAACACTAGAAATATGAAAGTAAGCATTAGCTCTGTCAAAGATGGAAAACTAGGAAAGATTTAATTCATCCTGCTTGCCTCAAATATTTCTTTCCAAAATAATGCAAGGGAACTCTGACTCTCAGCAAATGTATTTATAGCATTGTAATATCATATTTCTTACAAAAATGCATTAGGGATGAAGCATCACATCCTATAACACTTGAAAAGGACTTGCTTTCTTCCTCTGAAAAGTGAATAAAGTTTAATCATAAAGACAGTATACAAGTGTTCCATGTCCTGAGAAACTGAGGGTGTCACTGATTTTCTGGTTCTGATTCTCTTGTGCATGTACTTCTGCATATGTGCAAAAGTGGGAGAAAGGGATCCTCATCAAAGACATAGAGTTGTACAAGATAATTATTCAAGTCTCTGATCTTAGTCAAGATGACTTAAGACAAGAGGACTGTGGTCTCCACGGTGATGCATTTTTTTCTGGATTTGATTTTTTAAAAAAATCAAAAAGTTATCTCATTTTATGTAACAGTTCATAACTAGTGTAATTCCAGGCACCTCTTGAATTTCCAGAATAAGGGGGGAAGTCCTACCTGGTTCTCCTGCTTTTAAAGCATAGCAAGAAATGAAAAGAACTTTCCCAAACACTTTGGATGGCTAGGAAATAATGTTTACAAAATGTTAGAACTTTGACTGGTTTGGTTGGTAGTGGATGCATGGTGCCAGGTTCAGGAAAAATTTCTGTACAGTAAAAAAGTTGTTGAGTTTTATTTTGCCTTTGTAATTGTACAAGTTGACTAATATTGCTTTCTGATGTAGCTTCAAGTCTTGGTTTGAAAGATAAAGAAGTGTGTTACATGACTTAGTTTCTTTTCTTCTCATCCTTTAGAGGAATATGGAGTGGAGAATGGACCACCACCATTAGAATTTTTTTAAGTGCTGGAAAATTTTCAAAATTTTCAAAAAAATAATACAAGTTTTAGTGCAGATATGCATATTGCTCCTTAACCAGAAGAGAAGGTAGGGTCTGAGAAATTTTCTCTTCCCATTATTCTTCTCAGCAAAAAAGCATAATTTATTGGTATGCAGGCCAATGTGACTGAAATATCAGCTGTGTCATTTCCAGCAGATACAATGTTGAACACAAAGTTTCCAATATCATTTGTATTTTAAAATGTGAGGACTCATTCCATGCCAGAAGTATAAGTCTGATTCCTTAGAGTGCATGCAGTGTAAGTAAAATGAAATTATGAATCTAAATCTAAATTTATTTATACATTTGTGAGTTACTTTTGTGGTTCAGCTTAGGAACCTAAGTGGTTACTGCAGAGAAAAAAATCACAGATTTTCCATGAGGGTTCATATGATAAGTTGAAATATATAACTATGATATAAGCATGTTGTTTTTTTCACGAAAAAATAATTATCTGTGCCCTGTGTCTCATCTCTTTCAACAGCTTCAGTCCTGAGTGGCCATTTCTTATAATTCATGTATGTCTCACTCCTACTGTCATCTTGTGTAAATTATATCTTCTCAGAAGCTCTTGCCTTTATGGTCTTAAAGGAAATTCTAGTCATTGTTCATGTCTCTCTTACCTACCCCATTAGGACACACTGAAAAGGCAATTAAAAGAAAAGGAAATCATATGCCAACCTTGAGATATTAGTTTTACACCAGCTGAGAGCCATTAATTGAATTGAAATAGCCCAGCAAATGGACCTACTTTGAATAGCAATAACTTAGAAAACATGTACCAAGCCTGATGTGCTACTGTCAGTGGGGCAGATAAGTACACCGAAACTCTGGTCAAATAAAGACTTGCTTTTTTCTAACTTGACTAAAATAACTAATCGTGCTTTTATTAAAATCCCTGGGAGCTTGATTTGACTTGAACAAAATAAGGATTCAGTTTAAATTTATGAAGTGAAAATATTTCAATGTTGTTCAGTCCCAATACAAATCCTGACAGATATAAATACTATTGTTTTAAGGATTTAGAGAAGTATATTTATTCCTGCTGTTTCATTTTTCTAGCAAGATCAGCTAAATTTTCTAACTTATAAGAGCTTGCAGAAGTTATCTGTGACTATGTTTGCGAGCCCAGGTAAAAAGGAACTAGAAAATGTTATTTCTGATTTGTCTTCAAAAGTATTTGATTTTTATTCAGTCATATCTGGTTTCCAGTTTGTAATGAAAAATAGAAAAATATTGACCAAAACTCAAACCAAAAACCAAACCACCCTGGTATTCAAGGGGAATTGTAGAGTTTTTTTTGTTTATGGGGTTATGTTTTGTTTTTTGAAGTAGTGGTATAGAGCTAAACCATTCTTTTTTTGCATTTGCTAACTCCTTTCTCATGGATTTTAGAATAAGGAAGCTTCTGTGGAGAACAAAATTAAATAATGGATAAGCCTCAGATTTTGGTCAAAATTCAAATGCTATTAACTACTAAAGTTTTGACCAAACTCCATAATAGATCAGGATTGTTTCTTCATTTCATTTTGTAAATAAAAATTGATAATTTTCTGTAGATGTAAGACTAGGTTAAATTAATTTTAAATTAATTAGTTTTAAATTAAATAAATTATTTTTTAAAAACTTTTTTTGGACTTAAAATATCAGATGGAAGATGCCCAAAAAATTGGCATATCCTTGAGCACAACAATTACCGTTTTAGTTTATCCTAGTAACTGATTTGCTGTTCTAGTTTTGTTTCCCTGGAATTTTCCAGAGGACCTTG
>VZRM01006579.1:434868-655886 GCA_013397955.1 Grantiella picta
CTGATTCAGGCCTTGCAACATGAAGATTTAGGTAGCTTGTTTTCTTCTTTTCTTGCAGCCGTATCTATTGTAGCAATAGGTGTTCTGTTTCCTTGTGATAATCTCTAATCCTTTCTTAAACTATGTGGACTGCTGTGTATCCCTATTAATTATCTTAGGTCATTATGTTTTTTAAAAAACCCCTNGAATTTCTTTATGTATGATATGTATTGTAGTCTTGATTTTGTTTTCACTTCAATCAAGAACAAAAGCAGTCTATTTAATTTAACTCCTGTCAGAAAGAGGTACTTTCAAATCACTGGTTTAATTTTAAAATATATTTAGTTAATGTCATTATTTAAAAATCTTCCAAATGGGATTCCTCTGTAATTTGGGTTTTCATTAAAACTTTGACACAGTGCAACCAATGTTGAAGTCACGTATTAATTCTAAAATCTACAGAAAAAAATACCAACATTTTAAATTGTCAATTGTTATTTCTGTTGATGATTTATTTTAAATAAATGCTTCTGTTTATGCATTCCAGATGTGTCTCTATGAGTGGAGATTAAAAATGTAGCTATTGGGCAGCTGAGAGCTCCAATATGAAATGCGTTGACAACCTGTGTGATGTAACTGATTTATCTAGAAAAAGGTTTACAAATTGAAAAGCTGAAAGTCTACTGTTCCCTCAAAATGCTTTGTATTCATCAGCCTAATATTTTAAAAGATCGGTTGTTGTGGTTTTAATTTTTATTTTCATATTTAATTCCACAAAGGTAATTTTTAACTTTAAAGTAAGCTACAATGAAATTTCACCTGCTGCACTGAAGTGCAATTTTAACCAGGAGCGTAATGATATAGGTTCATCTGGTTCACTATTGACATTTGTAGTAACAAACTTTAAATCCTACAGCTACTATGGACATCAACTTTATGGTTGGTGATTGCCTGTGGCCATAACTTTGAAAGAGACTTTTCAGCCTTCGCTATTGTTGAATCAATGTCAGCATTGCAATTAATAGGCATACTAATTGTTATTTAAGGCTGAGAGATCTGAGATCTGGGGTTGTTCAGCCTGGAGAAAAAAAGGCTCCAGGGAGAGGCTATTGCAATATTAAAGGGGGCTTATAAAAAAGATGGGCCTGTAGGGCCTGTAATGATAGGACAAGGGGTTTTAAAATAAAGAGGGTAGATTAATATTAGATATAAGGAAGAAATTTTTTTTACAGTTGAGGGTGGTAAAACATTGCAATGGATTATCCAGAGAGGTGATAGATGCCCCTCAATTTTAGTTCTCTCTCTCATGATAATTCTTGGTGATTTATCACTGCTTATAGATCAGCAACATGTGAATAAATTAATAAGAGACAAACAATCTCCTTGACAAATGGAGGGTAGTGGATTTTCCTTAAAAAAAAAAAAAGTTGGAAAATCTTAACATAGCCTTTCAAATCTTAACACAGTCTTTCAGATCCTGTTATCTTTCCTCACTTTTCATGATACCAATTTTTGTCCCAGTCTTTTTGCCTCTTTCTTGTATCTAAAAATCATAGATTTCTGAGAAAGAGGAAAAGCCCATATAAATATCTGTTGCAGATTCCCCACTGGAAATGTAATTGCATCAAATGCCTGCATAGGCTTTTTTGCAAACACAAAGTTTATGTAATATGGTTTGGATTTCATATGTTATGATAACAAGGTATGTTTAAATAAGGACAGGGCATTTTCGTTATTCTAATTCTAAAATATCTTTTGAAAAAGATGTGTAAGACACAATCCTGTGCTTTATATCTGCACTGGAAATATACAGTAGGTACAAATGTGTTTGAGCTATCTCAGTACACAACCGCTTTTGATAACAGCCTATAAAGATCTGGTCACTCAGCAGTGATTTAGAGATGCTCTTATTTACTCAATTTTCCTGTTTAGATTTGCTGGCAGGACTAATTTGTCATGGTTTTATCCATGGACATTTACTTCAGAAATGTATATTTATACTATACTGAAATTTATGCAAAAAATTACATGGCAGTTTACCTTAGTGTGCAGAAGTTTCCATTGCCACTGGATGATTGCTCATAGAAGTTTCCTTCGGTACTTCTTGGTGACTCATTTAGTGAGAGCAGTAATGTATTTCCTCAGTGTATAGAACTAAAGCATATTTGATTTGAAGCAAGACTGTAGCCTGCAGAAAGAAAGGAACTAAGGGAAAAAGGCATTTTGAAAAAGCAGAGAAGAATTTATTTACACTTCAGGTTAGTCTCACTGTTTCCCTGTTCTTGAGAGAGCAATATCTTCTGAATATTTGCTGGTGACAAAATTAATTATCTCAGAGAAGTCTTTGTTAATAAAGATACTTAAACTTCTCCAGGAAGAACCAACCCTCGCATTAAGATACACATTTACAAACCAGCAGCTTTGTAACAAATGGTTTTGACTGTAAACTAATATTTTTAATATTTGTTAATTTATTAGCATTAATAAATACCATACATAAATACCATTCCATGCCTGTAAATTTATTTAGATGATATCATGATTAGACAGATGATACAATTCTGAAATATCAAGCTGTTGTTTTCTTCAGAAAAGGAGAATAAGAAGAATTAAGTTTCGTCAAAGGATTTTTTTACCCTACAGTGTCTTTAAGTAATACCCATGCCAAATAAATACTGAGTGTTTCTGTGAAGCTAATAAAGTTTAAGAACAACCTGAATGTTCTTTTTGGGTGCAGTTGTAAATGTCAGCCTAATCCATGGATATTTTTTTCACTGATAAATACCACCCAAGAGTCTCTAATGCAGTTCTGGAAGAAAGTTTATCTTCATGTTTCCCTCCTGGAGATCACAAAGTTTTCTGAGGATGTGCTTTGAAAGAGCTTCTTACTGAGGTGCAGTGAGATACCAGGTTTCAAGAAAAGGCAGGTCTTCATACAAGAACAAATACATGAATTCACCTTGATCCAGATTGATTTTATTACAATGCTTATGAAAATACTTCTGAGAGAACAAAGTACTGTCAACTTTATTTGGAGTTATGTGGGGGACCTAAGGAAAAAGACTTACTGCCACTCCATACTTGTTTATATTCATAGAACCACTGCAGTTGAATATTTGCTGCAGTTGGATTGTATCTCTCATGGTCATCTGGTCCAATCCCCCTGCTCAAAAGAGGGTCAGCTAGAGCAGGCTGCTAAGTCAGGTTTTGAATATTTCTAAGGATGGAGACTTCAAAAGATCTCTGGGCAACCTCTTGCAGTGCTTTAACACGTTCAGGCTATTATTTTTTTCTGAAGTTTAAACAGAATTTCTTATATCTCAGTTTGCACCAATTGCCTCTTTTCCTGTCACTAGTCATCACAAAGGAGGCTCTGTCTCAGTCTTCCTCCTCCCTTTTATAAGGTATTTATAGACATTACTAAGACCCTTTGCTTCGAGGCTTCTGTTCTCCAGGCTGAACAATACAGCCCTCTCAGCATCTTTTCCTATGACAAATGCTCCAAATCTTTCACCACTATGTGGCTCTTTGAGGATTTAGTAGGTTAGTGTCCATCTCATACAGGGGAGCCCAGCACTGGTCCTAGAAGTCCAGATGGTTCTTGCAAGGCTAGGTAGATCTGTTGGTGATGCTCTTCCTAATGAAGCCCAGGAGACTTTTGACCTTAACCTTTTGAGGTCCCTTTTGAGGTAACCATTTGAACGGCAGCATAACCATTAGATATAAGTCTGTATTATGTCGTATGAAGTTCCTGAGGATGCACTCTATGATATTGTCCAGGATATTAATGAGGGAATTAAACACTGTTGGTCCTGGTATAGATCACTATGGTACACTCCTAGTGGCTTGGTTTCCAGTTGGGCTTTGTGCCACTGATCACAACACTTTGAATGCAGCTGTTTGACAGTCAGTTTTTAGTCCACTTAATCGTCATTTTATGTAGACCATCATTTTGTGTGGGAGACAGGGTCAAAATGCTGAAGGTAAACAACATCTAGCGCTCTCTCCTCATCCACTGAGTTAGTAATTTCATTGCAGAAGGCTGTCAGTTTGGTCAGACACTTCTTCATAAATTCATGCTGACTACTCCCAATCCTCTTCATCAATTTGCAGTTGCTAAAACTATTTTGAATGGATGTTTTCAGCACCTTCTATTTATTTAGGCTGGCAGTGTTAATTCTAAATGAACTAAACTGAAAATAGTTTAAGTAGTGTCTATAAAATATTGTTTCTCTAAGTTTTTTACTTTGGTAGATTGTTGCATGCCATTTTTTCCCTGCAAAAAGAAAAAGAAATGTAAAACATTCTGTATTGATAAAATTAGACTGAACAGTAATATAATATGTATTAATGAAATTTACCACGTGATATAATATTTCAAAATAAATAAAGCAAAAATATGACTCAAGAGAAGTTGACAGAATTTCCCTCCAAGCAGACTTCTAATGTAATATCAGCAGGGAAGAGGCCATCTGTCCATGTGTTTTTCTGAAAGGATATTCAGGTTTCTTTGGAAAACAACCAGACCCTGTCCTTGTAGACTTTGGCAAATCTGTGATATAAAATGGAGTCATTTAACAGACTGAAGGTTTTTGTGCAATTCAAGAGACTAGAATGAGCGGGAAAGCAATTGCCTTTGCAGTAAAAATCAGTGTATGCCCTGTCTTCATAAAATAATAATAATGGTAATACTTAGAGCTTGATAGCTCTTTAAATGTTAATACTTATAGTAAAGCCTAAGCTAAGGCAATATCATCTGCTGCACGTACTTTTAAAGCTCTTTATAAGTATATTCCCTGTAAGTATCTTCCCTATGCCAGGAAAGGATATAGATTGTTTTTTGTCTCTACAGTACTTTGGAAGTCCTATATTTACTGAAATGTGTTCTCTTGTAAAAGACATTGAAAATTATGCTCATATGTGGTACCTGCAATTAGTATATGGAAACTTGAAGTTATATCAAGTATTAATTTGAAATGTAAAACTGAAGATCTTATGCACTTTCTCTGAATACAGCAATCTTGTTGAATGCAAAATTCTCATTTGAAAATTTTACCATCAAGCTGTAAATGGTAGAGATACTCAACACCAACGGATTTTCTCACCAGTTTGCTTCTGAGTTTGCACTTATTTACAAATCCTTGAAGATGTACAAGAACGTTACATGTTGCAACTCATATGACAGGCTGTTTTTCATGAAGAAATCTGCATTTCAACGCTGCCTATATTTTGCTTTCCTATACTTGAAATTAGTTCTTTTACAACTCTTGGCCTGCATTGATATTTTGATACATATAATTAATTTTGGTTAGTTGGGAAAGAACATAGTTTGCCTCAGGGATGTGGGAGAAAGACCATTGCAGAAGTTATTGGCTTAAGGCTCTGAGATTTAGATTGTAATGAAACGTAAACTAATTAATTGTTCTGACTTGAGTATACATGGATAGAGCAATTTAACATTTTTTTCTTTTGTCAAAGCAGTGAGATAGTGATTTCATAAATTACATTGGACTCAGACTGTTGAGAGAAATTATTTTCTGTGCATAGTAGCTTTTGACTTACAGATGCATCATTGCTCTTTGATATCCTTGGTTTGATGTGCTGTTGTGATATATAGGAAGAGAGACTACACTATGTAATTTTTAATTTTGCTCTCCAAATTGTATAGAACTTCATAGGTTTACAACAATACCATTTATTGTGCTCAGAAGATGAGAGTAAGCCAATTTTAAATTAATGCAATATGTTCCTCAAGGAAAAAGTAAAGGGAAGCTGCAATCTGTTCTTGTGGTTTCAGGACCCTGTAGAGCAAATTCAATTCAGCAATGATATCATAAATGCCAGAAATATTTTGGGAAGGTCTGAGTGTAACAGGAGATCTTGCAAATAATAAATTAGGAGAAAAGGAGAAAACTATATTTAGTTACTTTTTCTTAAGAGATTTGAGCACCAAGCAAAAGCCTAAGAATTCCTTTTAAAAAGGAGCAACACAGATGAAAAATGAACAACATTTTTCTGGTACCTAAATTTTAAAAATAATTTCAAGTTTGGGTTATTTTAGTCTTTTTGGAACAGTCTCAAACCTTATTTAAAAAAAAAAAAAGTGGACTACAAATTGGGAATTCATAACATTTTAGTTTATATATTTATAACTTAGAGAGAACCCAAAGAGGCATTCAAATTATGGTACATACAAGATAGATGAGCATTAAACCCCATAGAAATGGTTTTGACATATTTGGCAGTTATGACTTTTAAGCTCAGTGATTCAAAAATTAAGTGACACAGCAGGCAGCGTGGATTCAATATACCCATTCAAGCACAGAAAGTAACAGTTTACTGGTCTCAGAGGGTTTATGGTCTTTTTTTAAGGGAAGAGAACTGAAGCAGGAGAATCAGGAAACAGCATTTAAAATAAATTTTTGAACAAATCAGCCATAGAGAAAACTACTTCCCCTCTTTAGCTGATAATTTTGCTGCATGATCTGTTGTTTTTGATAATATTTCACGATGGAGAAATGGCAATTTTCACTCCCAAATTAGACAGTCTTGTGTTACAGATGTGGAACATATGTATTGTTTCATTTCAGTAGGTAGAGAATGAAACAAGTTCATGAAAGAGAAAACAGATACAAATCATAGTTCATAGACTCACTGAATGTTATCGGTTGGAGGAGACCATAAAGATCATCTAGTCCCAAACCTGCTGCCATGAGTTGAAGCATTCAGTATTATTTTTGTTTTCTGTGTTTGACAGATCAACTTATCTTACTCTGCTAAAAGACTAATGATGAAATTCAGGTTTTCACACATCCAAAGTTTTTAATTGTAAAGAACAAACAGCTGGTCTTGTGAGAAAGGCTGGCTTTGTTTCTAGAAAGAAGGCTTGAAAGTGTTATAATGGCTAAAGTGTTTTTCTACTATAATGTAGCAATTAGAACAAATATGTATTGTCATTTTTCCATGTAATTTTGTCTAAATCTTTTGAAATCCATGTACAAGTAGGCATGTAGAGCAGGTGGAGAATTGTCAGCTCAGGGACACTAATCTGAAATGTAATTCTTTTTTATATCACTCAGTGAAATGATTTTAATAATTCAGAGACATTTCTGCAAGCCCTGACACTTAGCAAAATGGCAGCAATTGTAAACAATCTTCAATATGCCAGGAGTGAGGCAGAGTTCCATTTGACCATTACGTTTTACATATGCAGCCAGACAAATGGAGAAAGAGCTTGCCTCAGAGGTGTCCAAAGGGTATCACATGCACTATGAAGCCTATGGGAATTGTAAGAGCCTGAAACTTTAATAGAATAGATGAACACTTTCATGTGGCCTTGTTGGAACGACTCTTACAGGCAACATAGATGTGGACAAAAAGGCTATTGAAGAATTTGTCAGAAATTCTGGGATTTTTCTTGATTTCACTTAAGTCCATGTATGAATATTGATTGCCTGATTTACCCTGTCATTTTTCTAAAATTCAAGACTCCTCTGTTTTAAACAAATATTTATTCTCTCCCTTTTGTTGCCTGAAAGTTGTAAATAAGCTAAAATATGGTCATTGGCTAATTTGCTGAAGTGTTGGTCATTCACTGAGTTAATATTTGGTTTCAGCTTTAACTCTTTTGCTGTTTAAAATAATTCTGAATCTATTTTTCTTCCCCCAAATCAATATTTCACAGTTTGGTTCATAATGATACACCAGTAATCCCTGCTGATTTTTATTTATTATTATTTAAAACAAACCTGTTTTTTAAAAATCTCAATAATGAACTAAAAAATTATACCACCACTTTTCTGAACTAGTGAATGAAGAAATTTAAGGTAATTTATGTTTTCAGGCAATAAATTATATAGAACACATATTTATATTGTAAATTCCAGCCTTTTCCAAAAATCAGTTAGTGATACAGGAGAGTCACAGTTTAACTAGACAAGTTTCACCAAATTTCTCGCCAGCAGTGTGACAGCACTAGGCTTTGGTTCTTTGATACTATTGTGACAAAATGGAAAACATTGCTTAGAAAAACCAGCAGAAAAACTGCTGGTTTTTCTGTTTTGCTTTACTTTGTTTCGGAAAGTTCAAGGGATTCAGATTTTACCATCTATCTTGTAATTGCAGATTTATGTAAAAAATATTTCCTCATTTTGGGTGACAGTACAGGTATATCACTGCCACATACAGCTACTGAAATGCCATTTTGTAGTAAGCAGAGACCATCAGAAATAACTTGCACAGCAAACCCTGTGTACACACAAGGCCACTGTATCTGAAGCAGCATAAACTTATGTCAATTCTAGCACCTGTCTTTCTACAACTGTTATTAGCTATTTACGCCTCCCAGAATTGCTGTGTAATAGTTGAGCACAAAAGAACCTTTGGCTGGTAAAGCATCTACATCAGAAAGTCAACTAGTGACTGACTGATGTGTGCCTTTACTCCCTAAAAACAGCAAAGCAAAATGTGTTTCTTCTTGCACTTCGAGAGATAATAAAATATATTCCGTTCTAATCTATATCAAAGAACTGAATGAAAGGCTTTCAAAAACATTTTTTGTTATTAGCAGTCTACCACTTGTGACTGGACTTCTCATTAAAACAATCTAAAATTGAAAATTAAACTTTAGTAATCCATTGTAATTAACACTAAGAAACTGATTACTGAAATTTTCTGGAGGGGAACCTCAAAATTAATCACACTGTGCAGAACTTGATTTTACTTTTCAATTCTGTGTAATACTTTTCAATTGTGTTTGTAATTCTCCTTCAACACTTGAAGGAAGTTTATCCCTAATTCAATCAGTCTTCTCTCTTAGGGTTTTAGAAGAGCCTCTAGATATCATGATCACTCTTAACATGGTACAAATGAATGACACCAAATGAATCTATATTAATAAAAGAGAACTTGTGGATGTATTTTACAATACATTAGGGAAAAGAAGATATGACACAATAAAAGATATAGTTGGCTGTGGTATTTATTGCATCTTAGAAAGTTAAAGCAAACGCTGAAACTGTTGATGCAAGACAGTTGTGCAGAAGATGGTAAATTGCCCGCACGGATAAATATCAGTCCTCTTCTCATGGAGAAATCTGTTTGAAATCATCTCAGATTCAGCCTCTTGCATTCGTATCTGATAAAATCTGTGTTAGTTCCTGACACTACTGCGAGTGGATTCTTTTGATACTGAAAAAACATGAAAATTATGTCTGAAACATAACAAAAAACAAAATACTAACAAACAAAAAACAAAATAAAATTTTTCAAAAACCCCAACAACCAAAAAAACCCAAAAAAACACCAACCAACCAACCAAACAAAAAAACACCCTGGGAAATATATTTGTGCTGTGGATAGCATTTCAGATTCCGTACTTTGTTCCATCTCTCTTGCAGTGAACTTCATTTGCTGCATGAATTAATTTTTCTTTCTTTACCCTTAATTAGAATAACATTTCTGAAGTGCTAATACTGAATTGGCAGTATCGAACATTGTTTTAAATACTGAATGAACTAAAGAAAATTATCTTAGAAAATAAATCGTTTTTTAATGAGAAAAAGGGCACTTACAAGATCATGAAGTACTTCACTATAAAAGTTCTTTGGCAAGATTTTTGACCACCTCAGAGGAATTGGTAGCTTAGTCTTGTGAAAGAATGATTAAGGATGTGAAAATGGACAAAGTATTTGACATATGTAGTCTTTTTAGAGCCCCTGTGGAAAGGGTGCCAAGTTGTATAAATCATATCCTTCCTCTAGAGTCAAATTGGGAAGAAATTCCATGAGAATCTGGAGCATATTTGAGAACCTGTCCTTGAAGCATGCAGTGCAACCTTGCAGCTCAGCTTGTCAGGGGAAAAAGATGATGGAAAAATGTGTTGTGGGACTCAGAGTGCTTCCCAGGTCTTCAGTTTTGGTCTTCTCTGTTCTTGACTTCACCCTGGTATGAAAGTCAGATGAACTGCATCTGTCCCTCCTTGGTCACCCTTCAATAGTTGGAAATCCAGTTGCCTAAGCCAGGAAGAAGTGGTTGCTTTCAATGATTCCTTGGAAAGGGAGCCAAGGCTACTTGGCCTGCCAGGTAGGGCACCTGCCTTATTGCGTACACATGACATAAAAAGGAGTTGTACTCCCAAAGGAATGCAGGTTTAAAAGTGGTAACTAAGTTCCTCACTACTTTTTTAGGAATTAGCTAAGGCATTTAAAAGGAGCATCATATCACAGCAACACAGAAGAGAATTACGTGGAAGAGTGCTTTAATAATTTTCTTTTTATTAGTTTGCTTTTTATTTTGACTGCTGGGAATTTTATATTTGAAAATTTGTTTCTATTTTGTAGGCAAAATGCTATCCTGAAAAATACAGTCTTCCTGGTTTTGAAAGGTATACTCAATGTTTTTTATCAATTCAGCAAATAAAAAATACATCCAGATAAAGATAATGAAACTGAATGTCTCCTGATTTTGTATTGAAATGAAGCTTGTGTAGAACTCTGTCCTAGTGACACAGTGGGAATATCATAGATTTTGACTGTCTCCATTTCCCTTTCTATAAATTTGGACTAGTGTTCTTCTATTGGTATAATTTCTTTTGTATAACTTATGAGACATAAAAATATAGGTCATGGCTACATTTTTCTTTGCCTTTTGCATTATCTTATAAAAATTTTGCCTGCGCTTTTCTCACTATAAACTACACAGACGCTGACTCAGGGTAGATTTTTTCCCAACTAGAATTCTTCCTTTTCCCTCAGGATCTTTGACACTTCAGAAGTGCTGACCTAGAAAGAGCACTCTGTTAAAATACTGTTTTATGCTAGAGTCTCAAAAAAGAAACTGATAGATGACTAGCATTCACAGCCTTTAGCTGACATAGGTCTATTTGCTGATGGCTTTGCAGGGAAAAAAAATATGAAATTCAAACTCAGGAAATTGGGAAACGCAACTGTGTTTCATCATGGCTTTTGTAATTTTATTGGTTGAAAAAAAATGCACTAGCTAATATTAGTATGATGAAGTAAAATTAATTCCGGTGTACTTTTCCCCCATTTGATGTATAGTTCTACTTTTGGGAGGTTTTAATATTATAGAAAGATGAAAGCATTGCATTTCATAATTGTTAGCACTATTAGTCTCAGAAAGACAGAATATGCTGAGTTGGAAGGGACTCACAAGGATCATCGAGTCCAGCTCCTGACCCTGCACAGGACAGCCCCAAGACTCACACCATGTGCCCAAAAATATTTTCCAAACGCTTCTTGAACTCTGCCAGGCTCGGTGTTGTGCCCACTCCCCTGGGGAGCATGTTCCTGTGCCCAACCATCCTCTGGGTGAAGAATCAGTTTCTAATGTCCACCCTAAACCTCCCCTGACACAACGTCAGGGCATTCCCTGGGGTTCTGTCACTGGTCATCACAGAGAAGAGATCAGTGCCTGCCCCTCCTCTTCCCCTCACAAAGAAGCTGTAACTGCACTGAGGTTTCCTCTCAGTCTCCTCCAGGCTGAACAGTCCAAGTGACCTCAGCTGCTCCTTATATGGCCTCCCCTCAAGGCCCTTCACCATCTTTGTGGCCCTCTTTGGACACCCTTTAACAGTTTCATGTCTTTCTTACACTGTAGTGCCCAAAGCTGCCCCCAGCACTTGAGGCGAGTGCCCCAGTGCAGAGCAGAGCAGGACAATCCCCTCCCTTGCCTGGCTGGCAATGCTGTGCCTGATGCCCCCAGGACACGCTTGGCCCTCCTGGCTGCCAGGGCACTGCTGACTCAGACTCAGCTTGCCATAAACCAGGACCCCCAGGCGCCTTTCCCCAGTCTGTCTGTACATCCAGGGTTGCCCCATCCCAGGTGCAGAATCCTGTCTTTGTTAAACTTCATATGGTTGGCAATTGCCCAGTCCTCTAACTTGTCAAGGTCTCTCTGCAGGGCCTCTCTGCCCTCGAGGAAGTCAACAGCTTCTCCCAGTTTCGTATTGCCTGCAAACTTGCTTAGAATCCATTCAAGTCCTCTGTCCAAGTCATTTATGAAGACGTTGAAGAGCACAGGGCCTTAGAAGGATGAACTCCCATGCAAAGTGCTGTGCCTCGCCCTCACCGATGTGCCACAGCACTTTGCTTGCTCCTGTTTGCTATGCTCAGGATTGCTTGCATACCCTGGAGAAATTTAAATCTCCCTTGGTTGATTGCAGCACTGGCCCTCCTTGCTAGTTGGCTGCCAAGGGCTGTGGTGAGGCTCCTGAACCTTGGGGAGTCAGCTCGATCTCACCCCTGATCTTTCCTTCAGTTGTGGTGGTTTCAGCTTCGCTGACTGAAATAAAAATTCAAAACCTGTTTGATCAAATTTGATTTTTGATGAAATGAAATTATTGAACAAGGGAAATGAAGAGAAAATAGTTTTTTCAAGGTATCAGGCTGATATTGGAGTATGTAATGTAGATTTATTGCCAGATTATTAGAGGAACCAAAACAATTTTCAAGATACGTGCATGATTATACATTCATTATTTCATTCAAAAGTCTCCTGGTGCAAGTTGATTCATCCATTATGTAATCTATATATACAAGAATATCTTCCATTACTTGCTGAAAAGTTACCACCCTGTGTTAAAGGTTAATAAATTCAAAATACAATATAAATATAGCATTTTCAGAGGATAAAAACTTAATAATTCAGATTTTCTATTATAAAGGTTATAGGTTAGTACAAGTAGATCAAAAATTAGCTTTTTTTTTAGATTGACATTTAATCAGATAATATTTTCTTGTATTCTTGAAATAATGCACTTAACCTTCCTCCCCCACCCCCATGGCATTGACAAATGGAAAAACAAGGATGATTAAAGGAAAAAAAAAAGAAATACTGTATTAAATGACCACAGAAGTTTTCTAGGACTCTCTTTAAAAGAGTTTAAGTTTGCCAATGACAGCAAACCAGTTCTTCCAAAGAGATGTTTCATAATTTTTTTTACAGGGAAGAATATTTAACAGTAGAGTGAGAATTAGTTACAAAACTTGACTTGAAATGGCTTTCCACTTTTTTGGCTGGCAATCTCCTGTATTCAAGGTGCCAATCAGCTGCATAATCTCCTTGGCAAAATGGATAAAGTAAAAAAATAAAAGTAATGTCCTCTTCAGGGGTGGAATCATCCCACAGTCAGTTACCAGTTAAGGGCAATTACAAACATATTAGAGTCCCAGAGGACCCAGTTTGACTGACAGGGCAGTTTGTCTTGTACATAATGTGCTGCAGTTTAGAAAGGACAAAATTCATTACGGTTCATTAGTTAAAATGTATATTTGAGGAATTTTTTTTTTGAGTCTATAAGGACTTAACTATAAATGTCAACCCTATATAAAAGTAAGGAATTATCACTGGGTTAAATTAATGTTGTCTGTTTTTATTTGAAGGGAAACTGGAACCTTTAAATCAATTTTTATTGGTCTCTGCAACTTTAAATACTTTAAACACTTATTGTCTTACCAGCTTCAGCTGGTTTAAATCCATAATGAATGTGGCAACGAATGCATGGTCACATTCTGCAAAATTTCTGATGTTTCACTTGGCCATATATTGTTTGGACAGAAATGATGGAAATGTTGGAAGACTACAGCATGGTTACATATTAGGTCCTTTGGCAGAGAAATGTGTCTCTATGCTCAAACATAGTTTAAGAAGTCTCTGCTCTTTGCTCTTTTTCTCTCTCCTGGTTGGTCAACCCTATCTTCTACTGCAGAACTTCCCTCTTACTTCTATCAGTTCAATGGTTTTAGTTGAGCTGTGTTTTTTAATTTTCTTAATAAAAAAATTTAAATTCTACTTTTTGCTATTGTCTGTTTTCATTCTTTGGTAAGCTGTATCATTTGAGTGATGAGATTAATGCTTTTTCTTAGCCAAGAAGGAAAAGATAATGCAAATCTGTATGCTGAGGGAGTGTAAACCACTATTTCTGTCATTATTCTTGTTTGGTCCTGAAGAATATGAAAATTCAGTCTTAAATCATTGAAAGTATTGCAAGGAGATGTTCAATATGTGTTTTTAATTATCTTTAAACTTCTGAGGACTTCTCCAGTCTTTATTATTATCTCTATAGCACCTTCCTTTGCATATATATTGTCCTTAAAATTCTGAAGAGTGACTGGTCATTCACATCAGTAATCTTTGTTGAAAAGATTCACTAAACTGCTTCCCTACACCAAATATTCTATTAAAGTTTGTTACTCACAGACAAGATTTTGTCTGAGGAAGCTTGGTATATTTAACTCTGAAAATACAAATCAGCTGATAGACATGTTTGTTTTAGTGCTAAAAGGAGCTTAACAAAATTAAACCTGAGTATATGACAAACAAATTATTTTCATTGCATCTTAGAATCAAACAGGAAGATATATTGATTTAATTATAATACTATGAGTAGGAATTTCATAAATTTTAATATTTATTAAAATGTTAATTAGTAGAGTGAATAATACCTTTGCTTAGTTCAATATAAACTAAGTTCTTGTGACAAATTTTCTTCATCTTATTTGAATTGCAGGACTGAGTTTAAGAGTAAAATATTTAAAGTCACAGTGGTTTCAAAAGTGCATAAAGCTCCAGAATCCTGGAAGGGCTGAAAAAATTCAACCAAGAAAGAAATTGTTAGACAGGTTTCTTAAGATCCTCAAGAGTTTCCATTAAAAGTTCACTGTTAATATTTTTATTATTTATTATAAAAATGTTACATAGACAGCTTTTAGAGTACGTTTGGACAACTATGACATAATTTTCATATATTTAAACACTTCGACAGTTCTAAACCAAATACTTTATGCTTTACAGGAATCATTTTATGAAATGTACTAACCAAGTTTAAATTTTGTTCATTACCTTTGTTCAAAAGTCAGAGCTGAAAACACAGACCAGAATCTTTTACACTGCCTCTTAGGATAAATATGGGGAAAAACAAATTAGAATCCAAAGTTTCATTAAAAGGTGAACTGGAAATATTTTGCAGAGATTTTAATAAGTTTATAGAATAATACCAGTAAGATTACAATGGAAAGTTAAGTATAAGGGTTTGTACTGACAATTACTGTAGAATTCTGATACAGAATTACCTGGAACTGTTTAAACATCTCTTTACATTTAGGAGAGCTTACTCGCTGCCTGAAGCACAACATAAAATATTAAAACTACTGTCATGCCACTAATGAAGAAAAAAAAGCAGAAGGCATTCTTAATTTTTTTGTATGCTATGTGCACTGCTTTGCTTATGCAGAAGCATCAGAAGTACTCAAACATTCATGCAAGCCAGAATGAGATCTTTTTGGCAGTTTAACACTGTTGCTAAGGAAATACAACCATTTTTAATTTCTCATCTTGCTCTGTGATTTTGAATTTTAAAGGAATTCAGTCTTTAGGACTCCACTGATTAATTCTGCAGGTTGCAGAAAGGATCCTAGTCCATGGGGTTTCTCATGTTGTTCCAATCTAGATGTTATCTGTGTAAAACTGCAGTTGTTGATCTCTGATGTAATCTTTGTCACTGGAGAGAAGTTTTCTTCAGTTTTTTAAAAATCTGCAGTGAAAAGTGTTTGGTGTGGAAAAATTACCCAGTTACTGAAACAGAAATAAATTCTGAATAGCTACAGGGTTGAAATGAAAGTCAGGTTGTTAATTATATCCTTTGGAAAAGATCTGTGTTATTAAAAGGTGGCAATTATCTCAATGGCAAAGTTGACAATAGTGCTGTTCCCACTGGGAAATAATATGCTTCCCTGAAGGGGCATGTGCCACGTCCTTCCCTGAACCATAATCCTTTCTACAGAATTTTATTTCCTCAATTTTGACCTTCAGAACAGGTCTGGTGAGTTGTTTTAAGTCTGTGATTGGCAAGTCTCAAAGCAAATTTCCTAACAGAAAGGCAATTTATTGAACCACCTAGACAGGTCCTACAATAAAAGTGGGGATGAATATCTCCTTTCCAAAGATAACAAGTTTTAGAGGAGGCATGAAACGAATTCTGAGCTCACATATTGGCCAAGTTTGTGTCATACTAATGTCAAAGCTATTTAGTAAATATTTTGCAAGGTGAAAGAATATTGAACAGCAAAACCTGAGGTAATACTTTTCAAGGTCACTTTCCGTATGTTGATATGTCAGGATTAAAGGTGAATACATGATAAGCAGGAGATATTTGGGGTTTTTAATCTTAAAATACTCTTCGTCTACTTGTTGTGTTCAAGATAATGTACTAGAACAAGATAATGTTCTATTGATTCTTCATAAACTGGGGTGATAAAAAATGCATACTTTGTTAATAATAAGTCAGATTAAGATCTTGTGATTCTGCCTGGAGGACTGGAAAGCAAAGACTGCTCTGACTTACTTATTAGCTGTTTAAATACCTATTCAAAATTGAGGATGCTGTACCAACCAAATAGGTATGAAACATCTTCATTCCTTTTTATATCAGCAATGTTTGTTAATGGAGAATTTTATTGTTGTCTTTCAATGTGAGAAAGCCACACTCTCCTCCCTCAGGTGGTAAGAGAAGTTGCCGGCTGATGTCATTTCCCCTGGGAAATTCAGAGCAGCCCTAATCATAGAATCAGGAATGGTGTGTAGTAAAGAAAGGAGGAGGAGAAAGAGTTTTTATAGTGCATTATCACCTAGGGAGGATTAATGATCAATAAGAGAAAATGATGAGAAATAATGAGATGAATCCTTTCTTATGAGAAGATAGGAGACTTCTGGATGTAATGCAAGTACCCATGGTCCTGAAGACTGTCTGCAGGGAGTATGGAAAGGTGTAAGTCATGGTTCCATAAGTAAAGCAGTTAAAAATTAGCTTCTCTTCTTTTAAAGCCAGACCATGTCGAAGGTCATCTGATTCTTCTAGCTGGACAGTCAAAACTGAATTTTCTCAATAAAACCACAGAAGTCACTTTCACAAAAAAAAAATAAGCTGTGATTTTAAGTGTAATTACCAGCAATTAATTTGGAAATTCAGATTTTAAAGGACAATTAGACAGGAAGAACACTAAAATGTGATGTGAAATTTTGTTTTGGAAAAGCAGGGATATAGAAAATACTAACTAAATTAGATCAAAACTCATTTTATCTCTTCAATTCAGAATTGCCCAGGAATAACATGGACAGTAAATTATATTAATTTCACCCTATTTGAAATGTGGCTGTGTTGTGGTCCCTTCTGTCCTGACACCTTGGGAAGATCCTTGGGAATATTTTAAGAATATTCTTGGAAATACTGAATATTTGCAAATATTTATATGAAGGAATATTGGAAATATTCTTGGAAATAATGTCATGGGAATATTCTGATGCAGAATACTTTACTTTGTGTTTTGACAGTTCCAAACTTGTACAAACATCCAACAGTTTTAATGGAGCCTTAAATTTTTTAAGTACTCAAGAGGTCAGCAATTGCTTTCATTTGTAGGTATTTTTCTTTCTAATCTTTCCTAATTCAAATTTCTTCATGTTTGTTTAGGGCTATGAATAACCTTTATGATAAAAAGGTTGTCTATCTTTCAATTAGAGATTCCAAGCCCTACGAATGTGTGTTTCTTTAGTCCCTGGAGCTTTATCTTCCATCTCTATTATTACTTCCCCATTTGCAAGGAATGTTGCTAAAACACGCTGATGTTTTTATTCTGGACAATGGGAAAACTCTAAGGAATGCTTTTTCCATCCTCTAACAACTTCTTTGCTCTGCTTTCTACCCTTCTTGACTGACACTGTGTCTTTCATATCCTTCTTCTAAAGTTTTGCACTTAATTTTTCTAAGATATTCTTCACACTTGTTATCACTCATTCGCCTGAACTGCAGTTTACTGCACACCTACTCATCTGTTCTTTGACTCCCTTGGTCTGCTGCACCGACCAGAGTACTGAGTACTTTCTCTTTCTTTCAGTTCTCATTTAATTCCTATGGTGTGGTCAAATAACTCATACATCTTTCATTCTTCTGTTGGGGTCATTGACCAGATGTAGACAATCAACTTGTTCAGCGGAATCCCTAGAGCAGCAGACAAACTGTGGTGCTCTGGAGCAGTGGGAAAACATGTAGTCTTTATTTTTAAAAATCTGCTAATGGAGGGTTTCTCAGCAAACCAAAGTCTAATACTGATTCTCTTTTCTTTTTTTCTGTGAAGGTGCCTTGGCAATACAATGGTCATTCTGAGTCACTAGTGTATCAGGGTATGTTTGATAAGAGTCCTATTAGGAAAAGTTCTGCCATAACTGTTTTAGCTTCCCATACTGGGATAGGCTCAAATTAACAATATATAATCTTGCATCACATAACCTTGCATCCTCTTACCAACTGCCACCAATAGAGTAGCAGATCTGGAGTCCTACCTACACATTACATTACTTTTTACATCTGTATGATGCCATGTAGTAGTCCAGAGACCTGAAGTGATGCACTTGCCTAAGCACAAAAATCAAATCATAAAAGAGCCACTGCTTGTCCTACAACAATGTGGACATATTGGTACTGTTCCTGAGTGTCAAAGTTGGTGGTGTTATCATAATTAGCTGTGTTCTGAGCATAAGTCTGGGATTATATTTAATTATACAGTGTACCATCTTACCTAAAGTAAACGAATGTTTTATTAAACTGACTGGATTTAAATTGCTCCATTTAAAGAGTTTCTAATTTAAAGGGCTCATTTTGGAAAGACTCTTAAAAACTGAGATGATTAGCTGGATTGCCTATTTCAATGCTGTGCAAAATGCATGAAATTTGTCCAAAATATGTTAAAAATAATTGAACCATCTGCAAAAAAATGAGTTTTGTTATGATTGCTCATGCAGAGTAATTTTTGTAAAATGATTTTATAAAGCAGTATATCAGTCTTTCATATAGTTACGGTAATATCTAATTTGAAAAACAAAAATTGGTATTCATTACTGAACTATAATTCTTACACAACCCAGCCAGAAGGGGTTCAAGTGGGGTGGGAATGAAATGGATCCCCGCTGGGTAGGGCCAGTAAGTGCTGGTAGAGCCTGCATGGCCCTGACAGTATCCCTCTATAATATTTTAGTTATTAGCATATTGACATTATTAGAAGCTCTGTGTAACTGTAAGAATGTTCTTACATTGTTGGCTTTTGTTATCTATGGTATAATTTTTGAAATAGCATCACAAATCATTGTAAGCTGATGATTGCATCAAGAGAGTAACAGGTCTGGTCATCCAGAGAGAAAATTTTCCAGTATTTTTATGCTTTAGATATATTTGTATTCCTATGGCTGATATTCATTGCACTTTATACTCATCTTACAAATCAATAATTCCACTGATTTCAGCTAAGACTTCCCTGAATGTCTAGCTCCTCTCAGTAGACTATCTTTGAATTCCTTGAACCTTTGTCTTTAGGCACTTCCTGTGTAAAATAAAGCGCAGGTAAACAATGTGGATAAAATGCTGGACTGCTTGAATTGATAGGAGTTTTGCTACTCTGTTTTCTCTGGTCCAGAATTTAAGCTTGCTGCTCTATGTTTTTCATCCAGAAACTGAGGAATATAGATTTAAGTTCTTAACCTCTTCATCCCTTTTTTATCTTTTATATAAGACAAGGGAAGAAGAAGAAAGAAGACTTGGTTTACCTAAATCTTCATTATCCTGTATTTCAGAATTTGATATCCAAGGTTTTTTTTTTTTAATTAGAACCTGAGAGGCAGATTTCAGCTTGAGATTTGTGTTAAGTATTTTTCTATGGTGAAAGGAAAGAAACCTTCAGATCAGACTGTGACCAGCCTTTGTGATTGTAAGTTCCCAAACCTCTGCCGAACTGGCAAAAATAGGCATGGCAGCATCCTCCCTTGCTAAGGGTGAGATTATTCTAACTGCGAAGACTTTTCAACAATTAGTCACTAAGCAAAAATAAAAAGGGCTCCTTCAAAACCTTTGGCCTTGCAGATGCCTATTAGGACAACTACCTTTCCCAGAGCAGCAATTGCCTGGACTAATGATTTTCAAAGGACCATAAGGAAAGTGGAAAACAAGTGTTGAGAAAAAGGTCCTTAGCAGCTGCTTTTGTTGCCAGAAGCTCCCTTGATTGCATCACATGTTTAGCTCAAACTAGTCAAATTGAAGACAGTGTCTCACCGATAATTATAGGTTTTTTTGATCTAGAAAAATGGACAAGCCAAACAGTCACTTTCATCTGCCAAGACCCTGTGATGCAGAGCTAATTGGCAGGATGTTAAGGAGGTCATAGCATAGGCCAGTGAGAGATTAAATACACCTGAACTCTTTAAAATTAGCTGAGAATCATTTTAGACCTCCCAGGGAACCGATTATCCTTTACAGTTAGTAATCATAGTGGAAACAACTGGGAAGAGTGTTCCTTGTACAGGAAAACCCTAGATTCAAAGGAAAGGACTGTAAGGTATGGAAAATTTTAGTGAAAACCTAATGCATCATTCAGGTGAAAATTAATATTTATGTCTTCTTAAGTCCTTTCCTTCTCATCCAAAAAAACTTTCAAGAACACCAAGAACCAATATTTTAAGAGACACACACCAGGGGTCTATTTGACTTTATATGCTCAATCCAGGGATGACCAATAATGGATGCTCAGGGAAGAATCTAATATAACGAGTATATAATAAATTTCCCAAATATCTTCCTAGCCCTTAGTCATTCCTACCTAAGACATATCCCCAGCTGTTTCTGTCAGATGTCTAACTGCTGTTGGATAAACATACATAAGCATGCTAAGTGCTAGCAAACTGCCAGGAGCATTAAAGTATCCACGGTCTCACTGCAAGATTCAGGGAAAGAACAGTATGGTATCAGGTGATTCCAGAGACGGAAGTTCCTCTCTGCAGCATCAGTCACAATCCTACTTTTTTCTTCTCTCCTGCACTCCAGTGAGAGCATGATTAGTGAGCTCACTCTTTTTTATTTTTTTTTTTTTAATTGTAGGCTATTTCTCCTGGCTCTCTGTTGAAGCTCTTCCCCTTTCCTGTGCATCTGCACTTCCCCTGGAGGAGTGCATCTGGCTCCTCATTCTTCAACAAGCAAAATCCAATTTTTTTTGAGATTTTTTTTATGCTGGCTTTGGACACAGGATAAGCTTGCACATATATTTGCAAACATTTTTCAAAAGCTTAAACCTAGTTGGATGCTGAGAGCAATGTAGTCATCCTGCAAACTGACTCCAAATTTGTTAAGACTGTATTTAACATCATAAAGTGTTTGTCTCCTTGCTGTATCAGTTTGATCCCTAATAGTACCTGTCAGATAGTATTGGCAGTGGATCAGGGTCCTCTGTTACTAAATCTCACCTTCCAGTGCTCCCTTTCATTGTTTTTTGAGATTCCTGATGAATTCTCTTTATCTTCAAAGAAATCCATGTCTGTGTTTGTGATGTTTTAGTAAGTGCAATGCAAATATTATAGATTTATGCAGATTAATAGATTATTGCAATACAGTGTTGGTTAGGTAGTTAGAAAAGTATAAGCTAACCATATATGGAAAAAGCTAGTGAAACAGGTTTGTGTTAAGGCTTTTTGAATTTGTAACTTGTAATAGTGACAGGAAATTAAATCCAAATTATAAAGATGAATTTTAAGTTGTATCCACAAAGATTTTAAGTTTAAAATAGTATTTTTGGTATTCTTTAGTACAAAAATTTGACTTGTAAAATATTTCATTAAATTATTAAAAAGGGCTATTATACTTGACATGACTTCCCTCTCAGCATGCATGTTTATATTAAGTTCTAACTTAATTTTTACCTCAGTTTTTTGTTCTCTCATTTATTGTCTCATACATGTTTCCCAGGATAGCCCACTGGTCTTACAGTCTGACAGAAATGTAACAGTGAATGCAAGAAATCACATGGGACAGTTAACTGGACAACTGACAGTAGGTGAGTGTTCTTTATTGACTGTTATGTTTGTCAGTTTAGCTTTATTAATAGGCTTCATTGATTAACATCACACATAAAATATTACTGAAAAGTCAAGAAAAAAAAAAATCTCATCACCATCCTCAAACAAAAACTACTGCATACAATGGATCATAAGGGCATGATTCAGCATTAAGTCAAGGATGAAAAAGTAGAAATACCTCAAAATAGTTCAAATAGCCTAATGAAAAATTATTATTTTTGAGACCACTGTAACAAAACGAAGTGAAAAAGCCTCAGCAAAGTATTTTTCAACAACATTTTTAGTGGGAAAGTAACCATAATTTTTGTACAATTTCTGTCAGTCTTCCATTATTTCAGTGGCAATTGGTTTGTTCCTGTCACTTTTGTAAGGCATTTGTATCAACACATATTCAAAGTATTTGGAGTAACAGAAAGTAAAAAAAAACAGAAAAAAACAAAAATTGAAATGCTTTCCAAGTCACTACAAAATTTAAATGAAAAGTGATCATACCACCAGTATTTGTGAAAATTGATATTTTGCAAAGTATAAAGTATAAGCAATTCTAAATGAAATGGAAATTAAAAAATCCTCTACTTATCTGTTTCACTTACCATGTATTTCCCCCTGCTTTTATGAAGTTTACTGTGTTATACTTTGTTTTTGGTAGAAATCATACTTCTTGTGTTAATAAATATGGAGTAATATTTTTTATATCTTCCAAACTAGAAGAGTATTGATATCTTAAAAAGTATGCTTTTAAGAATATTGGCAAAAAAATTCCCTGGAAAGTGATGTACTAGTTCTATTACAAACCAATATATATTGACTGGGAATGGGATAAAAAAATATAACAACATACATGTATAAGACCTTAATATAGAAAATTCAAGGCAGCACCCCTTGGACTCTACATGTTTTCTTTTTGTTTCACTTCTGGGTTAAGATGTGTTTTATTTCTTTCTTTTCTTTGTGCTGAGGTTATGCCCACAAATGATTTTAAGTTAAACTCTAGTTGTAATCTACTCTAAGTTTTCATATCGACTGGAGACAGTGGCTTCTAGTTGTAAAAATCTTTGGCAGTGTGCACAGTGACACACCATCTGCACTGATTTCCCTGAATGACCACATCAAATGAGTGTGCAAAGGTAACCAGACTTGCTAACAGGTACAGATGAGGAAAATTAAGCTAACACCTGTTCTGGCCATATTGTACTTGCCCAGTGCAATTATGGAATGCAGTTCCGTGTCATCTGGTAACTATATTGTTAAAACCCTCTACTTCAGCTGGTAATTGCTAAAAGGTGAGTTGCCCATGGCAGACATCCACATTGGCTGAAATAGATATAATATTTTTATCACTGATGCTATTCTGGCAGAGTGAATCCAGCCCTGAAAATGAGTGTGAGTACATTGAGACTGACCTACTTAAAGGCATCATACTAGAGGTTAATCGTCTAAAAACATGTAGACCTGAAAAAAAAAACATGTGTTTTTATGTTACCATCATTAGGGTGAGCACATTAAGCTTCTTGGTGTGCAGCTGGTGCAGCCTCTGGAGAGTAGAAGCTTGTTAAATTGCAATATTGTATTTACATTATTTCTTATTCTTTATCTTCCTCTTCATTTCAAATATGGCCTTTATTATTTCTTATATCAGTATAAATATCTTCTTTCTTTTTTTATTAATCCCCTGTACAGTATTGGATGCATATTAAAACATTCATCTCTTAATAAATATTTCTTACTTAGTGAAGATAGTCCCAACTGCCAGTAGAATCAGTAAAACCTGGATATTCTACTATTAGAAATCAAAGTAATTAACAGGAACCTTAAAGTAAAATGTATTGTTATGCCCTCCCTTCTAATTTTTTTTTGTTGTTGTGTAAGGCAGAACAGAGAAAGACAAGCTTTTGCTCTTGCCTAGGTAAGAGCATGGACATATTTGCTGAAAAAATGGGAGGGAACTTTTCTATACATGGTTTGCTGACATAAGAAAATATTTTTTTTCTGTTAGCTGTAAATATGCCCTAGAAAGTACCTGTCTTGAAAAATGCTCGCTGTCCGTTCACTAGTGTTTTGTGCTGAAGCAGCTGTTTGTGTGGCTGCCCAGTGAAAGGAATGAAAATAAACACTGAGGAGAAATATTTTAAACAATAACAAAAAAGTAACTTCTTGTCTTGGGGGGAGAAAAATTCTCATTAACAACTTTTCATGTCTTTTAAAAGTTGAATAATAATCATTAAAAAAAAAATAGACTACCAGTTTGTATGCATGGCAGGAGCATTCTACAAAGAAAGAAGAATGCCAGTGCATTCAGAAGGATGATAATGCACTTGTTATACATGTGATATTATTGACATTTTATCTGCATTTCACAGGACTGAAGTGATATTACAAGCCAGAAAATAGGCTGGTCTCATCCTGCCTTTGGCAACCAAATTGCTGCTCATGTCAAGTTTCAGGACAACTAAAAATTATTTCCGTGATGTTTGAAACTGTGCCATGCAAGACTAGGACAGCCTTAAGAGCATATAATTAGAACTGCAATGGAAAGATAGATTAATGTAAAAAAAAGTGTAGTAGGGCTGGGAGGGAGACGACTATATGTTCACTGAGGGAGTGGAAAAAATCCAGTGAAACTGTTAACGGGTATTCTATTCTGTGAGTGACTATGGAAGACAAAATATGTCATTAAAGTACATTAAGAAATCTTGGGAAACATCCTACCCTAAGAGGAGTGAAGAAAAAGTATATTAAATAAACTAAAAAAACCCAAAACCATGACTAAAGGTGTTGGATGATTGACTGTTTGCATGTTTGAATGGTATAAATTCAAGTTATGCTCCAGGTCATACAATACAAGGGGTGCACCCATTATTGCAGTATAGTATTCTTACATTAGCACTACAGACTGTACAGAGAGAAAGTCACAGCTGTAGCAATGCTTTCTGTTGGGATCTGTACCAACAGAGCAAGAAATGTCGGTGTGAATTCCAATCTATTCACGACATATGGTCTGGAAACTGCCAAGTTTGTGTCTGGATCTCCAAAAGAACTCCATAGCCTTCGGTTTTTAGACATGCCATTTAAGACCAATGGAGCAGATGTAGCGCAGACATGAATTTTATGTACAAAATAAAGATGAAAAGATGAAAATTCATTGAATTTTGTATATCAGCTGGATGAGTGATCACACCTCTCCCCTCACAACCAAGACCTTTTGCATTATGCATTCTGATGAATTACCATCACACAAACTTTTTTCTCTGTTTAATCAATGTTTGCACAGTTTAAATCTGTATGGAAAATTATCTACTTCTGTTTTTCTACCAATCTTAGAAATGCACATTAATTGCTCACCTTAAGCCCCAAGTCTTATGTCTCCATGCTGTCTGCACTTATCATATATGCTTCTGCCTCTTTTTGAGTGGAGGACATTGGGTTCACAAGCACTAAAATAATTTAATGTGATGTTTGAAATGCACATTTGTATTTAATATAAATTCATCCTCAGGCTGGATTATTATTTCAGCAAAATTTTTTAAAGTGATTTTTTTTCCTTACTTTTTTTCTTACTGCAATAATCAGAAGTTTCAGGTATTTCTGCTACTGCTTGACCCTTTTCTATTCGTAAAGAACTCTGGGGATATCTGAAATGTACAAAAAAGTGCATTTCATTTCTGCTAAGCTTTGAGCCTTCAGACAGAATCATAACTCTCACAGAGATCCAGATCTGTACAAGTCATAGCTTTAGAGAGCTCCTGAACCTGTTGCTCTACTCACTGAGATCTCCAGAGCCATGCAAATTGAGAAAAAAAAACCTGAATACCAATGAAAGTTATATCACGCTCTTGCAGTTACCTTTTGAAAATAGCAGGCAGATGTTATTATTTTCAATTGCAGCACTGCTAAAGACTGATAGCAGTGTGAACAGATATATTCAAATAACTTGTCAAATTTGGAGGTCCTTTCCATACATCTGCCACAAAATTTGTCTTGTATATTAGAGATTTTTTTCTTTAAAATTTGCTCCCTTACTTGCTGTGTTCCATCAAGAGTACATGGGTTATTGTGCAGAAAACATTGGATATTAGAAACTACAGGTATGTAACAAATATGTATCACATATCATCAAGTGATTCCTTACCAGTAACACCTTCAGCTACCCCTTCACTTCTGAGGTGTTCAAAGTAACTCATTACCTTAATGTGGCCTCTGATGTTCCCTTTGCAACATTTAGGTATCAATGAAGATCTGAAGCGAGATACACCCTTTCAAGAATTCTCACTTTTAGAATGATCTGTGGGAGTAACGAAATGTTATAATATATCCTTACTATATGCGGTAGTAACAATAAAAAGAAGATACATGTAATAATATGTGTATACATGCTGCTCTAGATCTGTGATATTATTGTCAGACATACTTAAGATTTTTATGAACTCGAACTAAGTATCCATTAATAACATGCTTAATGAGATGAAATGTTTCTTGGGTTTTTTATCTTGTTTTCATACACAGTAGCCTCAAATGTAAGGTCTTTTCTCCTAAGCGTTGCAAGGAGAGGATGGTTTTAGAATTATCATCCATATACACCCTTTCCTTGCAGTAGGAGAACAGAAAAAATTGGTCTCAACTTTTCTCTTTCTTACTTGCATAGTTGTTCTTGTATCATCCAGGGTAGGGTGCTGAGAGGGAAAGGATGGAGTTGGCTTACAATCCCCTCATTAGCTGCCTCTGCCCTTCAACTGGGCAAACATGGATTAGAACTTGTCAGGAACATGTGAAATAAAGACTTGCTCCTTGCCCTTGCAAAAAGATTTGCCTACCTGCTGTTCCAAACAATAGTGAGATTTCCAAAATCAGATCTACATTAAACATTTTGCTAGTCTAATTTTCGTATTAAAGCAGTTGCTCTTGTAACCACTGTTGCATGGTAGGGTAATTATTACCACTAAGAAGATATGTTGATAAAACAAAGCCAGATAAATGAGTTTTCCAGTTCTCAGCATTCCCTCAATTTCTTTTCCCTAACTGAAATAGAAACTGAATAAACACAAATTTTGGTCCCTAATATCACTTTAATATTGCAAATCAATAATGTAGGCAATTAACATTGTCATACCTAGGTGAACTAATAGTCCAGTTTTTGCAGTTATATACAAAGAGAAGTATTTCACATTGAAATTCAGACTGAATATGTAATATCTTAAAATATTCTTTTGGGACATTTTGTCAGTTATCAATTTGTTCTCATTGTGACAAAGGTTTTTAACCTATAGTTATGTCACTTCCTCTTAATTTTCTAATACAAAACTAAATGAACACATAATCTGTAATTTCTGGGCTTAATTACTTGCATTGATTATATTTTTTTCAGAAGTTTTTGCACCTTAAATGGAATTTTCTGTTGACAATTACTTGATTGTGTGGTGTTTCCTTGGCTTTAGACTAGGTACTTATCATTCAGAGAATATTTGGATAATTTACACAGGAAAATTTTATACATTGTCAGTGCACTAATTTTAAATTATAGTGTTTCTTAAACTTTTATAGCCAGTTAAGCACTCCTTCCTAATTTAGGAATATAAACAATTTATCAGGAGGTGAAATTACAATTCTTCTTGTAGTTTGTGTTACAAATCCATTGTCAAATCTTTTAAATGGAGGTAAATGTGAGATACTTGACTCTTTTTTTTATACAGGTTAGTTTACCTTGTACTTAAATGTAGAGTTAAAGGATTTCTTTCAGCTTCAGGACTTACTGCAGAAGGAATGATGGAGCAGTGCCTGGAAGGCCATATGGCTTTACGTCTCTTCCTGGCAAAGCACGTGAGCTGAGCCAAGAGGCAGTCAGAAAGTGAGCCATGTTGCTCATAACAGTTGAAATGTCCAGCTGGAATCTGAGTCTCATCCCTCCTCATAATTTACAGTGCAATGTGACGTTGCCTCCATTTCTGTCTGTCTACTCCATGGAAAAGTCTTTTTACAAACCATCTGTGCTATAACAGGTTTTGTGATAGGAGTTAACCTAATATATATATACTCTTAATGGCTTTGGCTAAACTGTTATGAGAATCCACTCCCATTAATTAATTATCTTGAAGTGCAGTATTAGGAACGTGTGAAGCCCTCTGAAAACTGGTCAACAAAACCCTGACCTCTTTGCCAGCACTTTGATGGGTCTGCCAAAGTAATCCTGAAAAAGTTAACATCATAATTTAGTTGAAATTCATCCATATTTCTCTTTCAGTTCTCTGTTTAAGTAATTTTCAAATAATAGAAAGCATCAGGATTTGTTTGTTTTGATTCAGCATCAAGGGGCAGGCAACTCTTTTCTAATTTTTGTTTCTATTTCACTTGTAAATTAGTTGCATAATCTCCTGTGTTAATCTTCATATGTGCCTTTGAAATTTAGCTATGGTAAATAAGTCCTTGCATTAACTGGCTTGAAAAATAATACCTTTTTTTACACATCCATTACACAATTGACTCATAAAACCTTTAAATATACAACATCAACCATTTTCAATCCAGTTTATGCTTGGTTAACAAGATCTCTTTGAAAGAGAGAGATGCTTTACCTAATACTTCTGATTGCATTTGTAAATTAGGTACATTTTCAATTTTTAAGCAGTATCTTTCATAGCATTATGATGATATTATTCTATGTTATGTGCAGACATGACAATACATTGCTGTTTAATATTTGAAATACTCTATGGTGTAAAATATATCTTAAGTCTCCCTCATTGCCACATGAATTACTACATGAAAACTGTGCTGTAAAAACAGAGTAGTAAGATATTTTGCTGTTGATTATTAGGACTAAGTTGTAATTCTTTTTGGTGGGTATAACCATTATTTAGCCTGATACCTCCTTCCTGAAATACAAGAGCATATCATATCAGTTATGTTAGATGTGTCAAGAATTAAAAATTCCCTATGAATAAACACAACTGCAAGCAACAGTAGGGCAGTAATTAAATTCTGTGGAATTTCAGCATCATTATTTCAGGGGAGAGAGAGTGCTTAGGTATTGTTGGTATCAAACAGCTTATCCAAAAAGGTCTATGCAGTGGATACAATTAGTCGCTTTAAGTTTTATCATCCTCAGTAGTATGTTATTGTATTAGCTTGAAAACAAAACAGTGAAAGATCACAAGTCAGGATTAAAATTTAATAGGAAAAATTAAAAATAAGTGAAATAATACAAGGAAAAACACTGACAAAATCAGATACAACCTGACACCCAGTTAGGGTGGTAGTAGCAGTTCAAATGAAGTAGTTCAGTTGAAGCAGTGATCCTGTGGAAGGTCTGGTCTCTACCTGAAAGTCCAGTGGTAGCTCTTGTCCTCTGGGAATCCAGTAGACAGCAGCTAGCTTAGGCAGTTCCAAGACCAGGTTATATCCAGGTGGGAATGCTTGGCTCCTCCCTCCTGGGCAGAGCATCCCACAATAGGGTGAGATAATTCCATGAGTCATGCAGTGGCTTCTTGATGGCCAATTAACAGTTATCAGGGATGAGTCATAGCAGGAGATAACAATCAGTGCCCCACAGCTTGTGGTAATGGAATACTAAATACATCAATACTGTAAACTAGGACAGTTATACATAATCTTCTCTGAATCTTAAAACTAATAACTTCAGTACTTCCAGAGCTGGGATCTTAAGACCTCTTCCCCTTATTTCTGCATTCTGTTTATCTTTTTTCTTCTTTCTACTTTCTTCAGACTCTTAAAGTTTTTGCCATTTGAGTCTTGATCCAACTTTTCTTCTTTTCTTTCTCTTTCCCTCAGTCTGAGCTCAGGAAGACTATTTCTACCTCGGATACAAGGTACAGCTCATGTTAGTTCATAACTGAAGTTGTATTGATCTAACTTGGAAAGCGTCTTTTCTGTCTGTCACTGATAGAAAGAAAAACATACTTTGTGCTTTTATAAGAAGTTGGATACTTCTCTATAACATTTGTACCACAGACAAAATATATGCAGCCTATTTTCTTTCCTTTTTTGTCCGTCATCTAAATTTGGAGGGAATTTTAACGTGCAGTACCTGATGTTTGATGTGGTGATGTAGAAACACCTGGCATGCTAAGGACTGGTGGCATACTGGCTGCCTGCAGGGCAGTCTTCAAAAAGAACCTACCACAAGCCTCATTTTCTCATGAAAGCACAATGATCTATACCCACTGTCACTTCAGAGGTGATATGAAAAGGATGAAAGGGAACATCAAATCAATGTTTTCCAGGCAGGGATCATGGAGGGGGAGCAGGAGTGCAGCAATGACTGTGCAGAGGTGTCCAATCTGCTTGGTATGAGCCTCAGCTTGCTGCCTTAGAAATTCATCTCAGTGCTAACTTTGACCCCAGAGCATCTGTAGTGAATCTGGACATATAAGGAAGTAGGTTTCAATTATGAATGGCTATTTGGCAGTGGTACTGCAGTTCTCTGCTTACTTGAGTGCTTTACAGCCCTTTTATTTTACGTTATTGTATTTTAAATACAAGTATGGACCTTTCCACTCTTTCTAGAAAATTGGCACTGAAAAATAGGACAAAAAGGTATTCTGTTGCAATTCTCAAAAATTTTATTCTCTTCCCATGCCACCCAACCTGACCCCACACCATATCGGAGGACATGGAACTATGAGCAGTTGATTGATTTAACTGTAGACATAGAGTCTGAGTGGGAAGAGGTAATTAGTGTTTTCATGGTGCTGCAGAAGTGTTAGTGTTTAAACATTAATCCATTACCATCTGTCCTGCTGCTGTTACCCACATGCTGTTGGCCAGTACAGTCAGTGTAACTATTAGCCAAATTTTCAGAGCCGGGAAAGAGAAGTGACTTCCTTTTGTAGGAGAGACATCCCAAAAGTCAAAGAAATGGTGTTATTTAGAGGTATATAAGTAGGTTTTAGAGGTATGGGAGTGGGTTTGAAGGATGCAGCATACATCTTCAAAAGGTGGTTCTAATTCTTTGTCTTTAGCTTTATCTAAAGCTAATACTTCATCTAACTTCAAAACCAGCTGCTGTGCATGCATTGTGACATTTACATGGCTGCTGCTGGGTGCTAAGCATTATTAAATTACCTACAACATCTGGACCTTTAACAAGTCTCTGACAGGACATTAAGATTTTATTTTTACCCCTTTTTTCCCTGATGTTCAGACAGATCATTAATATTGTCAGGAATATATTGTTCTAAGGGGAGTGGCTTAAGTGAAGGACAAAATAAGGACAAAAAATGAGAAGCCAATTTTAACTTAAATACAAAAATATAGTTTGAAAGAAAGAGAAGAGCAGTGAGATCTTTTTGCTACTCTATTTCAGAGTTGCAGAGAACATTTGGAGGTAGAAATTCAACAACATGCTGCTGTTGTTGAAGTTATTGAAATAACAGCACAGAGATTTGTCAAACATAGGGGTGAGAAGAAATTTGATTGTAGACTTCGATTCTTTATTCAGCTGCATTATCTTTAAAAAGTCTGAGTTTTAGAAGTTTTTTTACTGACCCATCTATGGGAAACTAACCTGTTTCTATATGTGAAAGAGATTCTTACGTGAACAGTCAGGCTTGGAAACATTTGTGCTTGCCCATGAAAATTAGTTGTCCATATGAGATTGTGCACCTCTTAGATAACAAGCTCTAGTTCATATCTATGACTAGTATTACACAAAAATAATAAAAATATTTCCCCTCACATATCATTAGGTTATCAGAAATTGCATCTAAGTATTTTGTTGTAATTAATGTTGTTTTCTAAAAACAATATTGAAGTTTAATTTCTATTCATTGCACTACTCTGAGTCCTACAAAAATATACAGTTCCAAAACCAACTTCAATGTAACACAGTAATTTAAAAAATTTATAAATAAAATTGTTTATTTGCCTTTTTTTTACCTCAATTTAGAACAGGATTGAGCTTCAAGTTCCATATTATGCCAATACTAAACATGTTTAGTTGTTCCATTTGTAGATGGTCTTGATGTGATTTGTCTCAAGCATGTACAGGATATTTAAAGGTGTATTTATTGTGGATTTTTATATTTTCTTTCATACATAAATATATCTCTAAAAATAACTTAATTTTCCTTAGCCTATTCTTAGAGTGATAAATATTGCAGTTGTAGCTGAATTATGAACAGGTGGCTTTGAATTAATGATTAGCTGAATATTTTTAAATTTTGACTAGATTTCTTCCTGTGAAGAAAAGCATTCCATAAATCTGAAATTAATTAGTCACTGGGAATAGTTATCACTCACTGAATTGCTAACATGAGTTAGAGATCAAAATTATACAGAATGAGCATTTTTTTCCAAATCAAAATTAAGGACTACGTTGGCTTTAAAAAAAGTTATTACATTAGAGTTCCAAAACTTCATGGTTTTCCTTTTGTTGTTTTCCATGTTGTTCTGTACAGATATTTGGTTGGAGAATTGTTTTGTTGCTCTTTTATTGTACGTATCACCAAGGCATCTGAACTCATTACAACCTTAAAGTTTTCAGGCACTTAAAGCTTCCTACCCATTTTGCTTCTGGTGCAGCAGAAGAAGGAGCCAAGTCCTAATTTAGCACATCTATTTGTCTCTAGTTGAGTGATTCTGGTTGGCTTGCCACACTGCCAATGCAAGAGCTTTCAGCTCGTCCAGACGAAAATTTCACCTGTGCTGCAGGTCTTGTCCCTGAATTTGCACATCCATCTGCATCAAGGTTATATTTCTTTCCAGATACAGAATCATACATTCTTTTAAGGACACTTCAGACTTCCCAAGGGTATCAGCATAGCCTCCATAAGTGGGGTGTTTCAAAGGTAGACAATCTGACAGTGGTTCACATCACAAAGACACAAAATTTGAGTGTCAGCAGAGTAACCATCTGAGGTAGATGCCTTTGTCTGTGAATTGAATTGCATCTTATGTGTTACAAGTCAACAATGAACTCCATCGAGAACCTTAATCAAAAGAGACACTTCCAGAAGCTAAGAGACCAAATATGCTTTTGTCCTACTTCTGCAGCTTTCTGGCCCTTGTCCCACTGTCAAGGGCAAGGAGACAAGCAATTTCCTAAATGGATAATGCAGAAATCCTGAGAGCTGGGTTAAGCCTTCATCATCTTTTGCCATCATCATTGCAGATGCTAGTTGCTCAGAAATCTGCAAATGCATTTCACTGATCTGCCAAGTAGCAGAAGGGTTTAAAATTGCCATTTCTGGTTATCAGGCTATATTTTTTTGTCTTATATTACTACCCGGTAGTACCCAGTGGTAGCCTTTTTGTAGAGGAGTCATGTGTGTCTTTAAATATTTTGAACATTCTTTTATTAAAACTTTCTCAGATAAAGCGTGACTATATGAAATGTTAACACCTTCTCCATAGGATATTTGTACTCTTTAGCTAAAGCAGATAATCAGAGAAATAGTCAGTTTGTAAAAAATAGATTTTTTTTTAGTTGTCCCTGTATGGTAGCTATCAGTATTGAATTAATATTATAAAAATGTAAAATAGGGAGTTTTTAACATTTCTTTTTCAAGAAAGCTTCTAAGTACTCTAGTAGCTCATATCCTTTGTTTCAGTCTTCTCTCTTAAAATGGGATTAATTCAATTCTTTATCTCATAAAGTTTTATTTGCATTGAGAACCTTTACAATGGCCTAATTCTCTACGTTGTGAGTAATAGTATACCATGTTTCAGAGTCACAACAGATTTTATTTGAAGTCCATGGAAAACTGCCAAAAGCATCTGGAAAAACAATTTGTATCTTTTTAATAAAGTCTGGGGAAATAAAAAGAAGGAAGATGCAAAGCTAACCTCTTAATTATAGGGGTACATAATGAATATATTGACAAGGTGGAGATTGGTCCAGGGTTGGACTCCATGATCTTGGAGGTCTTTTCCAACCTGAATGATTCTGCACTTCTGTGAATATGAGTGAAAATATTTGTTAGCTTTTAATTTATATTAATAAACCACAAAAAAAATTGTTCAAAATGCCTATAGGATTAAAAAAAATCTCAGAACAACTGTCTAATGCTTACAGAAAATATTATCATTAAGAAAGACAAAACTGAAGTTCTTTTCTTTTTAAACCTTTACAAAGTAAGATTTATAACAGTTATTTAAAAAGGTCACAGGGTAAAATGAGGAAGAGGAAAGGTAAGGAACTGTTGGCTTACATGAATGTAATTCACTTCATTCAATTTCGTTTTCAGTTCAGTTACCTCAGAAGGATAAAGCAGGATGCAGAAAGGTCCTTACGCTACTAACATTTATTTTAGAGAGTATGCAGATGAGAGATAAGGTCCCTAAAGATTCAAATAGGTCTAACATCAGATCTGTTTTTAAGAAAAGAATAAAGCAGAGATATAGTGATTTATACATCTGTGATTGTCAGTACAATTTCTAGTAAATTGGTAGAACATTCAATAGAGAAATCTGACTAAAAGACTAACCTAAATGAAATATATAATGATAAATAGAAACAGCTTTAGTGAGGAATGACTGACCTTATGATCTGCAAGGTGTTATATTTCCCAAGGGCAAATTCAACAGGCCTATTTTGTCTTTGAGTTAAAACAATCTAATGAAGACATTTCGTACTCCACTTACTATTGGTGTGTGCTCTTGCTACTTGATTTGAATGTGGTGTTCATTAAGTACAGCATGCAGTCAGGTACCTCACTATGAATTGTTCTATCTTTTTTTAACTCTCATGTCTCTTCAGTGGAATTAGCTGTAGTTACTTAGAGCCAACTCTGTATTTTCATAACACATGTAGTGACCAAAAAGCATCTATAGCCTTGCAGCCTAGCTCAGCTAAGAGAGACAACGGAAATATTCCCACTAATTCTGTATGGAAAAATAGTGTCCAGGCAGCTTCAGTAAGCCTCACCTTGCAAGAGGTATATGTTCAGCTTTGTAAATTATTGAAGTTGTAAAGCCCAATCACATCACAGAAAGCTGAAAATTACAAGGTTAAGGGTAAGGCTGAAAACTTGGAAAACTCTCCTAGGATTTAGTAATATTCAGGCTGCATTCATCATGAGTAATAAAAATTGATAAGCTTTCTACTCCCATTCACATTTTGTAGTACATAAAATATGTCACAGTTATGAATAATACAGTTGCATGAGCTGGACTTTTGAGCTTGTCAGTGAAAGCTAAGTTGATAAATTCTGCTATAAGAAGAAGTTAACATATTGTGGCTATTTGTTGACGTCACAAAGAAAGATTCCTGGACAATAAGGGAAAACCTGCATAGGAAAGATAATGTAATAAATCTCTAATAAAAATAATATCTATTTTTTATAATTCAACATACTATATATTTTATATTTTAAAATACTTTATTTAATAATCTACTTAAAATATATCAATTTACATAAGTATATTTATTTATTAATAATATGTTTTTATATTACTTATATATGTTTATAATGCATCTATAGTATTATGAGAAAATCAGTCTGATGGGAAAGTCATTATACTTGCCACAAGCCTCAGTTCAAGAATCTAGCTCATGTTTTGAGTAAATTCATCTTAATGGGATGACAAGTAGAACCAAACATCGAGTGTGAAGTCCTACATATACATTTTGGTGCCTGAGATATCTTCCTGTGTCCTGCTTTCTTATCTAGGAACCTACATAAGCAATTAAGATATTATAGCTAAAATTACAGACAATGCACATGCTTTTAACCATTACGGAAGCAAAATAAATGTGTTAACTTAAAGCTCAAACAACCTTCGGGAAGCAAAGAAGCACATTTTGCCTTCATTCACCCATGTGTATTTCTCATAGCTGATGAAATTACGAACAGCTGTATCTGATCAGACCAAAGGTCTGCTCAACCATGTGATTTCTGAGTCTCATAGAAAATACCATCTGTTAGGGACAGCAGGAGGAAAAGCACAGAATTTCTCTTGAGCTGTTGTGGCCTCATGTAGAAGTAGCATGGAGAGTGCTGTCTGCTCCAACTTTTATGCAACTTCCATATATTATTTTCATGGCTGGGCTTCCACTGTCAAGATGCATGAGGAACACAGACTGCAGGAAGGATGTATTCTATGTATTGCAGATGTGATAGGCAATATTTTAGATGTGTTTTTCAGTGAAACTGATACACCATACTAATGACAGTGCTGGGTTCATGTTGGACTCGATGATCTCAGAGGTCTTTTACACCATAATGATTCTATGATTCTATGGAGTTCCTAGAAGTAAAATCTGCCTGGGAAGGCAAAACTTTTCTGTCAGATTGATTTCATTTGACCAAATCTTAAACCTGTAATATCACTAATCTTTCATGGATATTAGTGGATCTGTAGGTCATGAAGAAGGAAGTATCCTGCATGATTCAGATGGTTCTACCAAGTTTCCTCTTACGTGTGGCTCATTCCTATGCTAATAATTTATGCTGAAAGTTGTTATTGTTCATTTTCAAAACGGATAACAAATGTGTGCATTGCTTCTCCTGGCCTAGCACATGCTCTAGCTTCCCTTGTCTGAGTAGATAATTATTCAGACTAGGAAACCTTGAAGAGCAACCTCTCCCAGAAGCATCTCTACAGCATGGCCATCAACTATTGACAGAACCAGCTAAGGGTTTTTTACCTTTTACTTTCATGCTTTTTGAATATAATGAAGATGGTCCCTTCCTTTCCTTAGCAAATGGAACACAGATATATTCTGATTGCTGTGAATCTTTGTTTTTGTAGATGTTTTGCTCTCAGATGAAAGTTCTCTTTCTTTTTCCAAATTCCTCAATGCTTCTATTCAGTTGGTATGAATCCTTCATTTGCACTATTGCTCTTGCATTCACTGAAAAAGTTTTAAGATCTCAGCTCACCAAAATACCATATCTAACATTCCTATGAATATTAAAAAAATTATCTATGTGTATACTTCACAAGTATTGATTTTAGACCCATCTGAGGGTTGAATTTTTATTAAAAATTCTTTATCTCTTACATCTCCAATCTCAGAAGCATCAACACATTCTCATAAAAGTAACTTTCTTTCTTTGTCATCCAGATAAACTCTGCATTTAATAAATATTTAAATAACCCATTTTTCATTGAAGAACCAGAAGAAACTATATTGAATTTTATTATGTTTCCTATTTGCAAGGATCAGTTTGTGGCAATTCCATTTGAATTCTATTCCCTATATTTATTTTAAGGTTGTTGATTTTTTATCTATTTCTATGTCTGAATTTGTTTTGTGCAGAGTGGACACAGAAGGTGATTGAGAAACCAGACACAGCTGCTAGTGTTCATAATCATATCTAAACCTTGTAAACCTGGCAAGTTCTTGGTAGTATTTATTATCATACCAAATAGTGGTTCTATTAGTATTTCTGAGTAATAATGAAGTACTGCAAGTCGTCATTGACTTTAAAAAACAAAAATTCAAAACACACATTCTTCATATCATCATGATGATATTACTTAATAAGTAAGTCAAACTCTACAAATTCAAAATAGATACGGTTCTTGTTTTGAAATTTAATCTCTGTTCCTGTTAATCTGGATTACAGAACCATAATTTTCTGTATTTTTATTGCATTTCCTGCCCAAAATTTTCATTTAATGCATCTTCACTATAGTTAAAATGAACAGTTTTAGGCTTTATACCATTTTAAATGTAGCTGGTTTAATGATAGTTTTAATTATACAACTGCTGTACAACAAGCATGTATTATAAACCATCATTATATACCATGTATGTATGAACATGAAACATATGTTTTCCGTCTATATACTTTAAATGAAAGGAATTTCACAGAAATGTAATAATTTAATTGAGAATTATACCATTGAATGTACAAATAAATAGTTTTCCTGAACACAAGAGTTTGTCATGGACATCCCTTGAAACTGATTAAAGATGTTACTCCATCTCTAGTATGAAGTAGACTAGTAATATAGTAAGAAGTAGCAAAGCTAAAAAGCTTCTCTGGGAGCCGTGTGTTTGATAGAAATTACCTTTCCAAACAGAATTTAGAAGACAGATTTTCTTACATGGTTCTCTGGACTGAAGTATGTGTTATTCAAGCAGATATGATTTGCTAAAAATAGTGATTGCTCTACAAGTTTGAGATTAGAATTTCAAAATATTTCCTTTGTTCATACATGATATTCTAAGACTTGATGCATCGTTTTTGTTAGTGGAACTATTAAAGATTCAGACATTTTATGAGACGTAAATGTTTGTAGAGTGTTTTTGGAACACAGCAATTTGTTTTACAGCTAAGAAGATAATACACTAATACATTGCAAATGCAACTGCTTGCTCCTATTTCAACTGGGAAATGAAAATGTAATGAAACAGAATTCCATTTGATAGCATTGATTACTCTGCAGGCAGTTTAACTTTTCAAAACCAGTTTCATAACTGTTATACCTGGTTCTGTGTCAAAGAGACAGATTTAACACGTATTATGATTTTTCGTAATCTCTCAAGTGGCTTGAACACACTAACTACCATTTCAGCAATAAGTAAGTAATACCAAGTGATACACTATTAAGTCCTGACTGCCACATGAAGTAAAAGCCCATTTATTTTAGCATTAAAATTAATTTACATCATGTAATGTTATTTTGGACTAGGTGAATTCTAGGTGTACTTTTAAACAATGTGGTGCTGAAGCAGCACAAATGCTGAACATCTAAAATATATGCATTTCTTAGTCAAAGTTCCAGATCATTGCTATTTAAGTAATTTTTCATGAAAACCTATATTATCCTAAGTACATCACAAGCTTTTAAAAGCAGTTATTGAAACATGGGCTGTCACTTCCAGTGATATATAATAAGTAAGAATGTGTCAGGTCTTTTCTCTTTTTGATACCTGACACATTTTCTGATAATTTCTTTTCCTTACAGAGCTAACAACTTTGATGGGTGTAAATTAGCAACATCACAGTACTTATAATGCCATTGACTTTTGGGTAGCTAAGCTATCATCAGCTTTTAAATAAAGATGAAACTATTTAGTATGAAGTTATTTGTGATTATCCTTTGTTTTCCTGAACCATGAATATAGTTGCAGGATAAGGGCATCCTCAGCCTTCTACATTGGTTTGCATGGGAAGGTTCTGGAAGTAGGGGCAGGGTACAATTACCGGGGTGGCTTCCCTGAGAAGCTGCCAGAAGCTTCATCCATGTCCAACAGACTGGAACAATGCAAAAGAATGGAGTATCCTACCCCACTGTATTGCTAGCATGCATCACTGTGGAATTGATTGCATTTTAAACAAATAATTCAGATGTGCCTGCGCGGCACAGCTATCAAGGACATCACCCACCTTTGGAAAATATTGAGAAGTAATGGATGAATTCTCTAAGAGAGAAATTTATGAATGTATATTGTGATTACAATTACCTGATGTGCTGGTAGACTTTGTTACACCTTTTACCAGTGAGCATTCTGGAAGGTTTGTGAGATGTAGCATTTATCCCATGGCTAACATTAGATAATCTGAAATCTGTCCCCGTGTCTTTTTACAAAAATATCGTATTTTTTTCACAACAAAGCCAATAGCCTGAGCAACACATTTTTAAAAAACTGGAGGAGGGGGGGAATGTTGGAAGGGTGGAGAGAAAAATACCATTTTGCACATTTACAGAATTAACATATCTAATTTCAACAAAATGCAGCATCAGAAGTATTTTATAATTCCTTTTAATTTCCTTTTTGCTTTTGTGAATTAAAAATATCCAGAAACTTTTTGGAATAGAAACATAAGTTCAGCTGAAAGTAAGAGGAACTGTTTTGATTTCATAGCTGATTCTGCAAATTATGGCCTGCTAACTACTTGATCAAAATTCATTATCACAGCTTTTTTATTCCTTACTACGTATTTTGATACTATGCATTTGCATACTAAACTAAAAACTTCCATATTATGGAGGCAGGAGTTTTTTACAAGTTTATAAACCAGATTGTTAAAGTGAAATAACATACATGGATTTCTTTGCCCTTAATGCCCTCCCCATAATTTTTACCCAAATAGATTGATACCAAGTGTATATTACAAGTCTAATTAGGGATCGAAGAGAAAATTTCAGACAATTATTCTCTGAAATCATGTATCTTGCCTTATATCTGGTTGTGCCACTTGCTGTTCATTTCTTTTCAATGACATTTTCAGAAGCGATGCTTGGTTTCATTCATTAATAAAATAAAATTTTCAGAAAACACTGAAGAGGAAGGATAAGACCTATAAATTGAAAAGGATAGTAAATTTAAAAGAGTTTCAATAGCTGCAAACTTTTTTTATTGCCATTAGATCAATTCCTGTATCTGTCCTATTTTAGAATTATTTTAGGGTTTTTGAGCTTTGAGACATTTGGAAATATGTTTTCGTAAAATGTGACATAAATTGTGATAATTTAGTTCATGTTCTTTTGTTTGTTTTGGTGTTTTGTTATGCATTTTTTGTTAATCCACTCTAAATTTGCAGTAGAAGGGAATGATAAATACCCTTTTATGCTGTGTTTTTTCATATGTCTTAGTGGAATAGGGTCATCTGTTATCTTTACTTTTTAATTGGCAAGAAACTTCAATTTAAACCTGAACAAACTGAACAAACCCCAGAAAGCTCTGTCTGAATTGGCATTTCAAGATCTCAGTGTCTAAGTACATTCTAAATGCTAGTGTTGATTTCCACATAACACTGAAGTAGATGTTTTTCACACTTACTTCTGTAAATTATTTTAACAGTATTTTAGAATGCAAATGATCTATCAGGATTACAGGAAACCAAATATTTTATTAAAGTGTCATGCATTCAATATGCTTTGGGTATTCCATTTAAGCCGATGATTGCTTTAATTCTTACAAAATATCTTAGATGTAACAATCACTTCCTTGATTTCAGGAGCTGATGCTGTGGAAGCTCAGTGTAAGAGATTTGAAGTGAGAGGAAGTGACGGTGGAAAAGTATTGTTTTCTGCAGATGAAGATGAGATTGTCATCGGAGCTGACAGACTGAAAGTAACGGGTATGGTAGTAATAAAGTTTCTAAATGGATGTAAACCTTTTTTTTAAATAAATTTAGTAATACTTAAACTATCGACCTTCTACAAAATTCTAATCCACTGGAGAAGAAAAGGTCTTCTCATTATCAGTGACTGTTTGACCAACCAAAAGACACTGCATAATCTAAATATCAATTCCTCTAAAGGTAGATTTGACTTTAAACTCTGCAGGATGAACTGTGGTACAAATCACACCACTGTGTTTTGGTTTTTATATGTTACCATTAAGCATTATTTTGTTGTGTGTGTTGTTTAGGTAATGCTCTTTCAAAATTATAAAAACTACTGTAATATACCTTTGTTTTTTTCTATATACAAAATATCAAGTTTAACTTCCATATGAATTAAGGGTATGTATTCTATTTCATGAGGCTCAGCTGAAAAACTTTGCCTTGACTTGGCTATGTTAGCTTATAAGAAAAAAAGGTAACTGTTATGGTTTCACCACAGCCAGCAGCCAAGCCTTACACAACCACTCACTCACTCACCAGTAGGGGTGGGGGAGAGAATTGGAAGGGTTAAAGTGAAAAAACTCATGGAAGGAGATAAAGACAGTTCATTAGGTAAACCAAAAGTCAAACACGCAAGCAAAGCAAAACAAGGAATTAATTCACTGCTTTCCCTGGCAGTCAGGTGTTCAGCAATCTGCAGGACAGCAGGGCCCCATCACACATAATGAGGAGAAAGAGAATCATACTGAATCCTGCTAAGGCTCAAACTTGATCATAATAATAAATCCTGAGAAAATTAATGTTGCATGTACAATTGACACAGGAGATTTCAAAGTATCATAAGCTAAAAAATAAAACATCTTACAAATGGCGCTAAGAATTAGATTCCCCAACACTGAGAAATGTAATCATAAGTTTTAGAAGTCATGATCATTACTTTTTAATCAAACTTTTGGCACCATAAGAACTAATTTTATCCAAAGATTGTGTGATACTTTTAAATTCTTCAGCAAACACATGAAAGGTGATGAGTCCCTGTGAGCTGCATCAATCAGCCTGTATTACTCTACATGACATGATATGACTGATGAAACCTGGCAGGAAATCATAATGTCAAACATGAACCAGAATTTTTTTCTTTAGTTTATTTTTCTCAAGCTTGTGTTTTTATTATCATAGTGCCTTGGGGTAAATATAGGAAAGGAATTATAGTAGAAGAAAGAAAACAAAAGTTGAATATAAAAAAGGAAAAATAAGATGTGCTTATTTAGAAATTAAACTCTCACATGTATTTAAGTGTGGTACTACGATGAAATGATTTTATTTTCTTCTGTAGCAATCAATAGCGTCTCTTTGGAAACACTTCACTATGAATGGGTCCAATAAATGATTTATTTTGGGAATAAATTTTCAAAGTATGCCCATGGGCATTTAGAAACTACCATGTCAATGTGTGGTTTTTTGTATATGATTTTTTCTCCAATAAGAAAAATGTTTTTTAATGCTCAGCTTTTTAATCAATCTATCATAAGGCAGTCTATGAAATTCTTGATTAGTAAAAACTTGAAAGGTTAGGTAGACAGCTTCTCACAGATTATTTTTTGTAATATTTTTATTTGGAAATTTTTATATAGGCAACCTGTTCCAAGGAGAACAGGATAGTAGAAACAGGGTAGTAATCCAGATATCAATTTATTTCCCAGATAAGGAAAATATGGAATCAGAAGTAGTACTTTTTGGTTTAGAGACATTGCAGTTGTATACATCTATATTAAGAGTCTCTCACTTTAAAATTAGGCAATTGGCCGATTTAGTTTAAACTTCTTATTCTTCCTTCCATTGCTAGTTTTGCTTTTTCTTTTAACTATATTAGGTCATTTCTAAGAGAATCTGTTTTCAAGACTATCTGTTTGATTTTTACTTCTCTTATTTAAATCTTAATTCAAAATTTTCTAACCTTTTCTTTCATTTAATTCTTTTAATTGGAAATGGTCTCTCTAGAATACTCTTGTAGCAGAACTGTACTGGTCAGCCTTGTTCATGAGAGTACAAACACATATCATGAGGCAGCTTTGTCCTGCCAGAGTAATTTTGAGAAAGATTAAGAATCCCTAGATCAGCCTATATTTTTCTGAGACAATGTTACGGCAGAAAGTTATATAAAAACCTTCAATGGATGTCTCTGCTAGTATAGTTTGTCTTTCTCTCTTAAACCAAACCTGTAGTTAGCAGCTGTATAGGAAGTACGAAGGACTACGATATCGCCTAGTTTTAGCCTAACTACACCCACTTTTTTTTTACATGGTAACTGGGGTTTTTCTGCTTTGACTTCTGAGGTGACTTTCTTAGTTAAGGCTAAATGCACATTATCAGAAACTCTCTTTTTTCCCATTAAACTTATAATGTTCTATCCAAATTACACAAACATTTTGTTTTTTGAAAAGAGTATTTCTCTCTCGATTTTGAAAGAGAAGGGACAGCAATTTAATTCTCATATTGTCTCCAATATGTTCTTTCGATCTATATAATTTCTTCACTTATCTATAATGTTCTTTATTTAAATATGTTTTTATCTCTGACCCTTCTTACAAGACCCATAACAACTATAGTGTAATCTGTTTTGCTCCAGATTTACATCTCTTCTAAATCAGTTATACTTGTATATGTGGCTTTTTATGTTTATTAAACACATTTTAAAAAAAGGCAAAGCAAAAATAGAATTGCAAATTAAATTAGATTGGTCTTCCATCAGAAGCCATTGATGTTCTGAAGTCAAATCCAATTATGTTTCCTAGATGTAGTGAATCAGCTGTATAACTTTTTTCTAAATAACCCAGTCTAAATTACTTGGAAAATATTACTTACCTTCAAGGAAATTAATTAATCTTGTTTCTCACTACTTTTTTTAATTGCTGTTATTTCTGCATATCTCGGTGGTATAATAATCCGTTTTAGCACAGGACCTGAAGTCCTTTCTGGATAAAACTGAAATTTTTTATTATGATAATTAACATGTCAACAAAAATACTTTTCCTCTAAAAAGAAATAAGTAGCTACCTAGAGACTTTTGAGTTTTACTTTTACCAAGATTTTAGTTCTGTAGAGTTCAACTGCTTCAGATGCATGAATTTCCATTTCTGTATTCTATGACCTGACATACCTAGTTGAAGATCTTTTTCCCATTTTTCAAACTTAAAAATAGTTCTCATTGGGGGAAATTCAGTTGTACAAAGGTTTGCACATTGTTGCTAGCAGTACTAGGAGAAATAAAAGTAAGAGGCATAAAAAATTTTCAGGTCATCATGATTTCCTAAGAGCCTTCTTCCTTGTCAAATAGCACAATTATGTAGAAAAATGGAATTCGGAAAAGGACAGTAGATTACATACTTTGGTAACTTTCTCAGATTAATAGCAGGATATGTACAAGGCAAATCTTTGCCACCAAAACAGTGTCAGGAAAAAATATGTGAAAGGCTGCAAGTATCTGTTTCATTACACGGCAGTATCTGCTTACAGTGGGTTCAGTATGGCTTTTGATCAGTAATTGACTTCACTAGATGAAAGATGAGAGCCTTGACGTGTCAAGGAAGCTTCAGAAGGTTTCAGCATACTTATAGTCTGATAATATTCTAATAATAATCAGAATTAATATGCAGAGGAATACTTCAGTTTTGATTTTAAGATTATGCTGCAGGACTGGGAGTCGCAGGTAATTGAAATATAGAAAGGTCTTCCAGAGTAGTTAAAAGAAAATGATAAAATAGAAATGTGGCTTATGGCTATAAAAAGGAAACATGACAGAATTATGAGGAAATATATGTGAATTGTAAATTAGATTGGAGAAGTAGAAATAAAATATTTATAACAAGTGCTGAAATGTAGAAAAATAAATTATTATTTGATTTATGTGGTTATTACAGTAGGCTTATATCTAGTGCCTTCACAGACTGAATAGGAATTTCAGTATGAATGGGAAAGAAGATCTTGGATTTGCCACGTTCAGTTGGTGGATTGTCGTTCAGGACAGATGGAGTTTGGAGAGTGAAGTGGCATAAGATGAAGGGAAACAATCACTTTAAGGTGGCTTATGGAGCCAAATTATCTGACCACAGTAAAACTACTGTATTTGATGTGGTACTAAAATTTAATCCTTTAAGCAGATATGCCAAATTCTTGGTATCCTGAGCACTGAATGAACTAGAATTCTTTTATCATCATATGTCAGTAACAAAAATGCATCACATGTATAGGATTTCTGTGTTTCCTGAGTGATGAGTACATTAGTATGTACTCCAGTGATGAATAAAGTTTCTGATAAGCTTATTTAGATCTCAAGAAAGCCCTTAATGTCCATGTTTGCCTTTATGAGAGCTCTGACTGAAAGGTAATATTATTGTGGTAATCTAACCACTAGGCAACAGAACAACCTGTCAGGGCATTGCTCTGGAGGTACAACTACAGGGCTGATTAGAATCACACATATATATCTGGCTCCAAGCTGTCTATGAACTGAAAGCTTTATAGGCAGGCTACAAATGGTGAGAGAAAAGAAATAAATAAATTTCTTATCCAGGACATTGCATAAATATATTTATATCTCCTAGTTAAGGGTAGAATGCATCCAGTGAGCTCAGATTCCAAGCAGTGTGTAGTTATATCAGCCTGCAGGTGACTGTAGATTGTTGGAGGAATACATTAACCTAATGATAATAACAGTTTATTCGCAAAAGAAAGATTTTGAATTTTGGCACTTAAAAGCCATGTCAAGAGAAAGAAGAACTGGTCTCAGAAACATATGTAAAGTGAAATAAGCCTTGGTAAAAGAATTTTTTCTGAAAAGGGAATAAACCAAAAAGCAGACAAAAATGCAAACAGTTCTGTCAGAGCAGGAAAATGTGTTCAATTTCTCTACAGTCATTTCACTGAAAAATACTGATCTAGGCTGTTCTGTAGACTGAGACATAGAAGAAGCCAACAGATAGTCAGGCAGAAGAAAGTATAAGAAAGGAAATAAAAACCCAAACAGCTAAATAGCAGTCTTTTGAAATAGAGGTAGAAGAAAACCATCTCCTACCTAGAGAGTCAACCTTTCTGTAGTCCATACTTTTTGAATAAATCTCCTTAAATAATCGACTTTTTTTCCCCCCTGTTTTCATGATAGTATCAGTTACAACAGAAGACAGATTTTAATCCTTTCCTCTCCTTTTGGGCTGTAATCTATTTAATTCTATTAAACAGGGTTTATTTTTTTTTAAGCTTATTCATCTCCTTGTCTGAGCTGTTCCTTTGCAGAATGCAGCCAGCAGTTTCTCAAGCTTAGTGGAGACCATTTTCCCTGTTCTGGTACAGTGCAGTATCAAACCAGAACCTGGTTCAAACCTGCAGAGTGTATCTGAATTTCAGGTTAAACCTTTGGCACCAAGAATAAGCTGTTGGATATTTGTGGCCAGTGGAAGAATTAATATTTTTAAGAAAACCTGCTAATGTTTGCATTATATTCCCTGTCATATTCCACATTCCCTGTTGAAAGACTGTGCAAAGTCCACAGATGCAATTTAACATACTTCAAGTTTGAATTATCTGAATTGCGTGATGCCAGACAAATCCACATGACTACAGAGGGGTCAAAGCTCAGTGGAAAATTGCCCCACTATTAGTAAGCTAACTCTTAAATCAAACCAAAACAGCTTGTTTGGAAAGCACACACTAAACATTTAGAAGGTTTTGATGCCAGAACAAGGTGTTAATTGGACTCAGATTTGGTAGCAACATTCTAACTCTTAAACCTGAGCTAAGCCTGACGCTCTCATGCCCTCAGGCTTTGCAGTTGTGAAAATGCACATTTAAATTGCAGCAGCCAGAGCCATCTCTATTTTTAAAATATAGCTACTCACAGCAGGGAAAGGTGAATCATAAAAAAGCTCCAACATTCCTATTTTCCTTTTTTTGCCTTAAAGAACTTGCTTGTGGTTTATTTATACCTGGGAAAAAATTCTGTTGTTGGAGATAAGGGTCAGACTGCAGAACACCATAGGATTTCAGTTCTATTAAAAAGAGCATTGGGTTCCAAATACTCACCCTATAATGATGACACCACAGGCCAAAAATATTTTCCTTTGTCCTGGAGCAGAATTCTCATTGGGTGCTAGAAGATGAAATAATTTGGATTTCAATTTGTAAAGCTTTCAGAATAGGAGAAATACTGTTACTTTTTCAGGAGATATTGTAGGCATCTGACTTTTCACGAAGAAAATACTGATGTACCACTTACTGTGAGACATGCAATACGTGTCAGAACTGCAGTTCATTTTCTCTGAATTCTATTAGAAACCACTACAAAGTGGCTTTTTTATTTTTACCTGACCTTGAGGCAAATTTTTATCCCAACTTTATGCACAGGCTAAAGTATTTAGCAACACAAACTGTATGGCGGGATTATACAAGCATTTGTCATGACATACATCATATGTTCCAAACTTGTGTGAATGAACAGGAAGATCTGGACTCTAAATTTTGGTGGAAAGTAGCAGAAATCCTCATGTAAAGGTGATGTTTGGGTCCATGGCAGTCCCAGTTTGATACAAAGCCTTATTCAGAGGAAAAGTTAGAACAGCACCGGTAACACCTTGGACTTCACTGTTTTCCCTAGATCTATTTATAAAGCAGGCATGCAGGTATCCAGGCAAAGCTGTGAAAAACATAGATTCCAATAATGTCTGCTCTGCAATATATTTCAAAGCTTATTCATAGCTGACTCCTATAAGCTAGGAATAATTTTGCACACAGGAACAACTCCAGAAAAAAAAAATTTCATCCACAAAAATATGGCCTGCAGCTTTCAGCCTACATTGTGAATTTGAATTCCTATCCTCATTGTGGCTAATGACGAGTTTAAATTTCACAGTGTCTGACAGCATTAAATTCAGCACACCAAGACACAAACATAATGAGCCATCATTTTGGCTTTAGAAAAATATCATCCATGTATACAGGCCTTTGTATTTGAATTGAAAGTGTATAACAATGTAGCTTTGCCCATGGTTCAGAAAATACAGAAGTACGTATGATGTTTCTCTCTGCGGGGGGAGCGCAGGAAGTGGCGGCCTCACAATACGAGGTCTCCCCGGCACGTATCTCCACCAAGTCCGGGCTGGGTGGCCCCCGGGGTGCGCTTAGNGGTACACACCAATAAGTTTTCAGGTACAACAGAGCATATTTCAAAATGAACCAATGGCATACAGAGCAGGGAAACAAAGGGAGCACATGGAGATCTGAAAATTGCATTACTACATATGTATGTGTTGTGAAGTTTAAGAAGTATAGCTAGAAACGTTTAAGAATTCAGAATAGGTAAGATAATGTAAGTTCCAGAAGTAAGTGTGGAAAAAATCAACACATATTCTATGAAAGACATGAAATTATATGTGGTAAAAATTATCTCATAAAAATAGAATGAAGCAAGAACCTCAATATTCAGGCAGAAATGGATGCATCTGAAAATTGTTTAACTGCTCTGAGATTCAAAATGTAAATGGATTTACACTTCATGGGTATTGAAGAACGGGCAAATAACCTATGTAGTAATGTTGATCACCAAATAAAATAAAAATGAAACATTATGCTTTTTATAAAGAAGAAGAATGATCTAATGCATTGGACTTCATTACAATATTTTGGAATATTTGAGGGCCTCTTATTTCTTTTAGCTACCAAAGACTTAACTACAGAGACAGACATCCATTAGGAAAAAAAAAATATCAAGCCTGGACAAAAGATACATAGATTGTAAGGATAATGCAGTGTTGAAAAAGTAACGTGAGAAGTATTGCTGATCAGTGGGGAAGAACTGAGGATGTGAAGGTGAAAAGAAATCTTAAAATTATTTCAAATGAAAACATCCCCTGCTCCAAAGTTACAGGGAAAAACAACAAAACAAAATCAAATTGACTTCTAGGGGCCAATTTTCAAACCTCAAAGAAATCATAAGTAATACTTACTGATATCCCCAGAGAAAGAGTTAGAAAGCTTTTTGATCACAAGGTGAAGAGCATCATGTCATACAAGAAAGTCAAATATGAAGGTAGAATGTGTGAACAGGAGTAGGTCCTGCAGATCTTCTCACCTATTCCAAACTGGTAAGATCCTCTCCAAAGAGTTAAGGCCTGTTTGGTGTGCCATTTTTCAGTAAACAACTGGATAGAATCTACATCTGTGAGACTGATTAGTTGTCCGGAAGCATTATTTCTGAGGAAGAGAGAAGATGGTGCTGTGTAGCTTGAAGAAAAAATCTCAAAGAGAGTATCATATCAGTCTTGAGGCCCTGAGAAAAAACCTGTTGAAAAACAAGGGATGCTTCTTATCACTTAAAAAAATCCCCAAAACAAAAACACCCAAACAAAACAAACGAAAAAACCCACCCCCAACCAATCATAAAAAAACCTAAAACCCCCACAAGCCACCTCACAACAACAAACCAAGAAAAAATACACAAAACTTTTTAATGAAAGGATAGAGGCACAGGGAAATATTTTGGCTGTAGAGAATGTAGAATTTCCTTCATTTTCTTCTTCAAAGCTAATTATATCATCTGTTGAAGATGAACTGGTTGATCTTGATTTGGTTTTGAACCTAATGATCACAGAAAGAAATAAGCTTTAACAGAGATCATATATTTCCTTTTTATGTTTAGTCATAAGCCATCTAATACAAATTCAATAATTTTTTTTCTTTCTTAGTTCTTACTAACATATTCAATACGAATAATTTATTAATATATTCAGTGAATATATTCTTGCTAGTAAATTTATTGAAACATTATTGAAATATAAAAGACACAATGCTTCTTCTCCATTCCTGCCAGCCCACATCAGCTGGAATTAGTGGTGTAGAGCTTGAAATCAGTGTAAAGTTTGCCTTTTATTTGTATAGGAACAAGAATGAGCCCTAAATGAATAAAATAAATTAATGCTTAAATTCACTAAAGTTTTCTAAAATTAGTAATGACTTACTAGACTTAAAATATACATTTTTCTCACCCATAGTTTGTCATTGTAATTGTCTCATTGATTTGAGCACTTTTTCTTTTTTCAGAGGTTCATTGCCTTTTCTCTAGGGTTTGAATTTGCGAGGCAAATAGCTAAACACTCTGGCAGTAAATCTACAAAACATTTGAATATGTGCTTGAATTTCGGTCCTGTGAGTTGTAACATTGAAGCTAAAACACACAATGAGGAACTTTGTAAAACTGGGGTAATAAATACCTCTCAAGATCTTGAGATGACATTAGAACTGTATGAACAGAACACAAAACAAATATAGCTGGTTTTGATCACATCTTGGCAAACTGAAGCATCCATGGTTAACCACAGTGACATTCTACAGTAACCATTTTATATCAACCCTTTCATCTTACTGAAGAAAAAATGAAAATAATTTGGGTTGGACCATAAGAAAGGACCATTCCCCTTGTCCTTTTTTTCCTTCTGTGTACAGTTCTTTTTTACACTGTATATTTCCCATACCTCAGTTTTAGAGGTTAATTGCTTTTGGGATGTATTGTCAACTTCATTTTTGAGTAAAATTTGTTACAGTGGGGGGAAGAGAAAGCTGCATAAATAAGCACACTTTGCTACAAGCAGGGATAGAGCGAATGAGCTTAGCAAGGTAAAGCAGCCAGAGACCTCTCCTTTCAGAAATCATCATACTGTAGCTGGTAGCCCACACTAAAGCCTACATGTCCATGCTTCCTGATGTTATATGTTGCATTCATAGTTAAACTGAACTGAATGTGAATAGCATAAATTTTACTGGTATAATGCATGAAGAACATTTGTACTGATCCTGACCACACTAATATCAGTAGTGGGTATAGTGGGATATTATTATCTCCCTCTTCCTGCTTAGAAAGCATTAGAATTCAGTTTTATGGCAACTGTTCTTAACATGTATCTTCATTTTCATTGAAGCTATCAGATTTGTAAAACATTTGAACCTTATTCTATGGGCATGCTAGAAAAACACTTCTAGAGAGTAGATCTAAGCACACATGCACCATCATGTACAGACAAATACCTTCCAGTTCTTCCAGTCAGCCTTATAACCTTACAAATGCCAAAATGTCATTTAGCTCAAGCAGAAATTTTTCCCTTAAGTATCATCATTCTAAACCAATCTGATACATAAAGTGTGATAGAAACGACAGCAAGCACTATAAGTTGCACCACTTACAATGTAATAGTGTATTTTCCTGTCCTTTATCTACATAACTGTCTGCAAAGTGTGTTGTGCTGGTGAGAGGTCTAGATACAGCAGCATAGAAAATTTTAAAGGTCCTTGGATATCATGCTGTGGCCCCAGATGGTTCCAAGTTCAACAAAGCAAGACACTGGAAGTAGCCAAATGCTAGCTTCATTCAAAAAATTCCTGTCCCAATTTATGTTTGAAAACATGAGATGAGATTGCTAGTTGCATCTAAAAGTTTTTCCTCATTAAACATCAAAGGGAGATAGCTTTTTAAAATTATTTGTTTTCATGTCAAGCAAGCCAATTGTATTATTTTTGCTATTTTTATCTTAGCAGCATTACCAAATGATGGACTACTTTTTAAATCTGTTTTTACACTTTCAGTGTGGAGCAGAGAAAATGCAATAGATAAAACATACTGTGCAAAAAGAGTATCTATCAACAAGTTTGTTTCATGTTTCAGCTGTCAGAACTGTTTTCAGTCTTTTTATAGTTGCAAGTTTTTTTCTTTTCACTGTCATACTTGGCCTTTCCTCCCTGGTTTATATTTAGATTTACAATGAAAGAAAAAGTCCAATTAGAATTTCTGAATTTGAAGTTTTAATGAAAACACCCTTTCTTTTCTTCTTGACAGAAAAATCTACTAGTAACTCAGAACAATTTCATGTAGGCAAAAAATTAATGTAAAAAACTGTATAGATATTAAAGGGAATTGTAATGCAAAACAAGAAAAGGAGCATGGGGAGTATACTGCTGAAAAAAACAGAATATATTACTTATAGTGATAAGATGCCTGGAGGCCAGATGGAGACTAAAAGATAAGGAAAATTAAATATAAAAGAAGTATATTCCTTTGGAAGGTTTAAGAATAAAAGAATAGAGGTCTTCCCAGTCACGTTCTCCTCAGTGTAACCTGAAAGGCTGGAGTGGCAAGCATCATGACAGTTTATTAAGTGGATAATATACAGAAATACCTCTTAGAGTTGATCTGAAGAATAGGCAAAATGAAAAAGATTTTCTTTTTTGTCTCTTAGCCTATCTCTGAAACTAGTAAGGGCTTTTGTTGATAGTTTGACAAAGGAAATATATTTTTTCTGTATTTTTAACTTAAAAATTGTAAAGCAAAATAACTAATTACATGATGACTGTCAAATTGTATGACATTCTGTTCCCTAGGCATGACTATCCTAGTGCCCAGGATTCAGTTTTCTATTCTGATAATTTTCATGCAACAGTAAAGCCTGCTTTGCTAGTGTTAGCTAGACATGCCCTAGTATGTAGCAAGGCAATGGAAAGCGCTTAAGTCTTAAAAGTCTGAATTTATGATGGGTATGTGAAAGGTGAATTTATGATAGCTGTATTGCAGCAGTGATGAGTGTGTGATTTTTGAGCCTCTCCTGACTCACAAACAGTAAATGAGCAAAGACTAGACGAAGGTTATGCCACAAGACTCACAGCAGAGCTGGGCTGTTGCAAGATTTGCCAAGTAATCTGAATTGTGGTCGTAGTCTGAGTCCTGGATACTGCTCCTTGGTGACATGGAAGGAACTATTGAGACTGGCACTGATAAATTACTCTGTGACCAGCTCAGTCCCATCTTGAAAATGGAGCAGTAGAACTAGCAGTAAATTACTGCCATAAACCCTCTTCCCACAGCCTCTGCAAGGTATGTGGCACATCTCTTGTGGCTCTTCCTGAAAAAAGCATCTGAGTCTTTGGCAAAAGATGTATATTTCAGCCAACTTTCACTATGCTTTAGTATCTAGTCCTTTCCTGCAGAAAAGGCTGGTTTTCCTGTGATTAATACAGATAACAAATAGGAATGTGTTTGCTGACATGACTATTGGTAGTTTACAGTCACTGCAGTAAATTGGTTTGAAATACCCCTGCTTCCATTTTGTTGCTAAATTAATAGGCTTTCTTCATGGCTATGCAGACTTGAAGGGAGGAATATTATGTGACAAAATTATTGTTGCACATTCACACCCCCCCTCACAGCTGCAGAATTTCCATTTAAAGCTGCAGTAAAGACTTACCTAATGCCAGGTTTAAATGTGCTGTATTCATCTGTGTAATTTACTTCTAGAGAGAAAACCAGAACATTAATAAAGAGCATTAATAAAGAGCAGGAATAGAAACTCATAATAGGTTATAATCACTAGTGATAATATCAAATAGAAACCTTTTAACAACCTTGTAAGGAATGGGTATTATAGCTTCATTTTATTTCTCATTTCTGAAAAGAAAAAACAAACCAAAACCTTTCAATAATTTGAGATACTAATTTTTTATTACATTTTGGTCTAATAGGCACTAAAATTTATTATATCCACATATCTCTGTTTTAGCATTGTGGAAATACATGTGAGGATTCTTCACAGATTTTCATTTTTTGCATTAATTTAAAAGTATTTGGAAGCATTTGAAGACTTTTAAAATACATACTATGTACTTGCATATGATGAACTTCTACAAGGTGCACAACTGCATTTATCTAAATATTTGATTATAATTTATCAATGGCATGCTAATTCCAATAGAGTAAAAACACCATAATAAAGGTATTTTAAAAAAATCTGGATAATTGTCCTGCTGCTTTGTGGCCTCTTTTGCATAAATAAAACAATTTACTAAAATGTATGAATGCAGCAGTGATTATCACATACTCATAACAATTTTTCAGTATGTTACAGTAATGGCAAAGTAGAGAACAGAAATAAATGTACATTTCCATATGGCACAGAGAACTTGCCTTTAAAACGTAAATATGGTACCCTATGAAGCAGTTAAAATGCTAAGGGGAGATAACTTAGATGATTTCTGACATAATTAAAGTGAGCTTCCAAACAAGATTTTCCCAGTTTAGATAAAATACAGGTCACCAGCTGCTGGCCAGATGTTGAAGGCAAAAGCTTCAAGGTGCTTGGGTTGTCTACATGGTTGCTATAGCCTCAGTCTATTACCAGTATCTCTAGAGAAGCCAATTTCTCCATTTTGGCTACAGATAAAATGTAAATAATTTGTGTTCCTAACTTAGGCAACTAATGAGATGGCTAGACTTAAGACTGAAATATCTGATAAATTCTTCTGAGCTTTTAACTTTTCAAAAGCAAACTATTTCTTTATGGAATGGGGCAAAAGACCTTTGCTTTTATCAAAAGCTAATCATAAATTATTTTTTTTAGAGCTTTTTGAAGGAAATGCACCCTTGCCTGTATCAAAAATAGCGTGGCCAGTAAGACCGCAGCAGTGATAGTCCCCTGTACACAGCAGTGGTGAGGCCACACCTCAAGTCCTGTGTCCATTTCTGGGCCCCTCACTTCAAAAGAAGGTTGAGATCCCAGAGCATGTCCAGAGAAGGGTCTGGAGAGAGTGAGTACTATGAGGAGCAGCTGAGGGAGCTGGGAATTTTTAGCCTGGGTAAAATGAGGCTCGGGGAAGACTTTATCACTCTCTATAATTTCCTGAAAGTGGGTTGTAGCAAAGTATGGGTTGATCTCTTCTTCCCAATGACTAGTGACAGGACAAGAGGAAATGTTACATCAGGGGAGGTTCAGACTGGACATCAGGAAGAATTTGTTCACTGAAAGGGTGGTCAAGCATTGGAACAGACTGACCAGGGAAGGGATGGAGTCACCATCCCTGGAAGTGTTCAAGAAATGACTGAACGTGGCAATTAGTGCTATGGTTTAGCTGTCAAAGTGGTGATCAGTTGAAGGCAGCATCAATGACCTTGAAGGTCTTTTCAAGCGTTAAGGATTTTATAATTCCATGAAATTCAATAGACATTCCTGGCTAAATTTGGTGGGTTGGCAGATGTACATGATATTTTTCAGAGAACTTAAAAATGGGAAGTTAGTGCTGTTTATTCTTGAAACTGTGTGAGAAATCATTTTCTCATTCTCTCATTTTATACTTGGGATATCCAAGCTTATGCACCATTCTTTTACATTCCAGGTGAGTCCACTGGTTATGAAGCTAGTGACTGTTGTTTCTCTGATTAAAAAAAAGGAATTAATCAATGAATAAGAAGACTATCAAACAACAATTCGGCTTTGACACTCATTAGCTATTCAGTAGAGCATAAGCCTGAGTGTTCCAAAATCTAGAGTTATGTACTACAGCGAAGTGAAAATGTGATCTTTTTGATTTATTGAATATGAAAATAATCCCATTAAAAGTCTATCTCTTGAATGTAGACAGGGACAGCTTTTGTTCTGTGTTCCATTATGATGGCCGCAAAATCGTTTACACCATTTTAAGAAAAGTGTGAGTCCAGATTTTCATTTGTATGAAAAGATGATGAATTTTGAAGGAGGGTATTAGAAATAATTTATTGGGAAATCCCAATGTAATCTCCAAGTCTATTCATATATCCAGCTCTTGTAAAGTTTTAAGGAGACTGTATCAATTCAAACAGAAAATTATTGTATTTCGTCATTTTTGTCATGTGTATCTCCATTTGTCATACATAATAGGAGAAAAAAGTAGAAGATACCACAGAAATTAATATTTTTTAAAAACCTCTTTTCTGTAAACCCATTATATATATTTCAATTTCATTCATCTTTTGAGGAACTATTCAGATTTAATGCAACTTCTCAGCAATTTCATTTATATGCATTGGTTTTTTCATCTCAGACGGAGCATTTAGAATAGCCATTTCCAATTATTAATTGAATTATATTAGTGCTATTCTCAGTGCAGATTTTATTCAAAAATATTTACTTTTTCAGAAAAGTAAATCAAGTGGTGGCAAACATAGATTTTGGATGTGAACCTTCAAACAATTACATGGTTGAGAAACTGAACACATAGGCATAATCCAGTTTCATTTGCATTGCAAGACAGGAGGTGTCTTAACTTTCCACCATTGGGAAGAAATGTTTCAAATGTTTGTATTTAATAAGTTAAGACTCTATTTAAGAAGATGAATACTGACTGTTGCAGTTTTGCAAGTTTTTCCTGGAGTTGCAATTTGCTTTGATCAAAATTTAGCACACTGAAGATGCTGGATTTTAATCTATTGGGGAACTTGTTCTTCTTATTTAAATGAAAGGCTCAGTAGAACTCTTGCTTTGGTAAGGCTGCCTTACAGAAAACATGCACCACAAATTAGTAATATTCAAGGGCTTTCAATAATAAATATAAATCACTCCCTTTAGAATTTACATTTTAGTAACAGCTTACCTCTGAAGATTTCAATGCACATGCTTTAGTATATAAGTGAACAACTGCATCTAGTCAGGCTGTACCCCAATTTCCTACCTGTAATACACCTCATATGTGGCCACATCAGTGTCATCTCTGAAGCCTGCATCATTTAACATTAATCAGATTTGCTGTTGAAGGGCTCTGCAAGATTGAAATACCAGCAATCATGTCAATCATGTTTTCACAAAATAACTAATTTTCATTTTAGTTATGTACACCTCCATAGCAAAATTCCAGTTCAATCATACTTTTTTAATACAATTAAATAGCTAAATTATACTTCAAGTAATTTATAAAATTGAAAGTCTTGAAGAGATACACAATCATCTTGAAGACCAGAAGCTGCTTTCCGACTCATCCCAAAATAAACTATAATAGCGGGGCATTATACACAAACATTTTATGTGAGCTTTTTATGATCATTGCTTTGTGTAGTTGAATATTTCTGGTTTTTTTTTCCAATCTGTCAGTGATTAGCTCTTCCAAGGTCTTAGTGTTGAATAACAGCTATCGATCTCACAGAAGTCCTTTTAATTTTTATCTATGTAGACATAGTAAAAGAATTAGAAATTTTATTATTGAAATTAAATTTTTAGAACATAGAAGTTCCAAACATAAAACTTAAAGCCTATTTTTAAGGTCCCTTCAATGGTAAAAAGATCTTTATTATTTATTCCTCTTTGTGAAATCTTTTGATGCTTTAACTAAACTAGTTAATATGCAACAAGGAAAATTGCAAGCTTAAAAATAATAAATATTTTACGAATTTTTCTTTAAAGTTTGTAACTCACAGGACGAATTGGCATCCCAAGTCTAGTATGTGCGTAATCTTAGTAATTGTTACTTGCAACCAGTAAACAAGGACAGGCATGATGATTGTCCAGGGAGTGAAGAAAAGAAGGCAAACTTCAAATGCCTAAGAACACAGGGAGGCTGTTTCTATCTATTAAATGTAATTTGAGTGGTATAAATAACTTTTGTGTGTTCAGTCCTTGTAGCTGAGAGTTAAGAGAAATGCTGATTTTATAGTACTGTTCCATACAAATAAATTTCTTTGTTAAAGTGATAGAAAACTCAATAAAAAAGATCCCTATTATTTTTTATCTCTTCCCCCCATAAATTTCCTTTAAAAATACATTTAAAATTTATTATGTAAAGAATTGTCTTTTTTTCAAGTAACTTCAGTGAATGTTTACCAGAATTCTGTTTTTTTTAATTGGAGAGGAGTTTTTCAGTCAAAAATCTTGGTTGTCTAATGAAAACTGTGGAATTACCATATTCGGCTTCAACCAAGTAATATAAATCAAAATTCAGTAGAGAAGCAATTCAGTTTTGGAAAATTGTTACCCATATTCTTTGCCTGTATTTTAAATTCTCAGTAGGAGATACCTTAATGTCCACTACCAACACTCAACCCAAAGCACATTCCATGAGAATAAAAGTTTTCAATGAGACAGATCTGATGGAAGGAATCTCTGAAGCTGTCAGATATTGAGACTGAGCCAGCAACTTCAGGCAATAGACTGTTATTTCAAAACTTCTAAAAGCTTGGCATCCCAATTTAAGTAATCAAAATAACCATAATAAAAAATATAGCAAATATTTCTCTAATGTGCTTTTGTTACACAAATTTGTGATATTATTTCCATTCTGTGTAAAGCAACTCTTCACCAAAATATTGAGATAAGCATTCAGGCAAATCATTGCTGAAAAAATTGGATCTGTAAATGTTTCAGATTTGCATGTAAAATTTTTCTACTGATAAGCAGAAATCCAAAATGTTGGTCCAGATTTTGATATAGAAATGAAAATTTAAATATGAAGAAACATTTATAATCATTAATAAAAGATTTGATCAGATGTTTTGTCCTAAAACTGTCGATTTGTGGTCATATATTTCAATGCCTTTTTATTTTCCAAAGTAATTGTACTTTATTTTATATATTTTAGGCACGGAAGGGGCAGTTTTTGGGCACTCTGTGGAGACACCCCATATCAGAGCAGAACCTTCCCAAGATCTCAAGTAGGTGTTGTTCAAAAATTTCTTTTAAAATCAAGTATTCTCAGAAATAAAGTCTGGATTAAAAGAGTATCTGTATAGCAATATATATACTGCCTATTTAATGAGTCATACATATCGAAAACATTGGTAGACTCCAGTTCGTTCTAATTAGTAAAAAAAAACCCCAAAAACTCCTATCACATGAAAGCTAAAATACAGTGCTTTTTATATATGACCTGCGTCCCATAGTAGAATTCTTATAGAATAATAATTCTTATTCCCATAGTAGAATATGCTTGATAAGTATATTTTCCCTAGAGAGTGGAATATTCAGGTGTTTTTAAGGTCCAATGTGTACAGTATTGTTCCAAAGCATCGGACCCAGTGTTTGATTTTTTAATGAGCTGTTACAGAATATATAAGTCAAGTTAAAGTAAACAGTCCCAGATTTTTCCATCAAGTGGTGTTTCAGGGCGTTGTTTTTTTTAATATTACACACTTTTAAAAATTCATTACCAAGCAAAGCTACATTGCTAAATTTAAAAGATCCTAAGTTTTCTGTACATGGTCACAAAAGTGGAGAAATCAGTACATAGTAAAAGATTAAATTTAAAACTTGATAAGGCATCTGTAGTCTGAAAAATAAAAAACTTAGAAAAGTTGAAAGTGAAAGCTTATTTCTTTGAAGTGCAAGCATGTGGGGACTGCTAAGTACTAATCTGTGATTTATAAGGATGACTAATGAGAATTATAGAAATTCAAAGGTCCTTCCTTGTGTTACTCCCAGCAGAACTATTGAGAAACAATATAGACTTTGATTCAATTCTACTATGATTTTTGAACATTATATATCCATCCCTTTATCTGCCCAGAATTGTTTATGATTAATTGCTACAGAAAAGCAAGGTTAAATGCTCTTCCTTACATTTAAAAAGGCATTTAGGATCATTGACCAATAACATTGTTGCAGAAATCATCTGCAGGAAGCTGTCCATGTGGACAAGTTTGACCATTGCATGTGATGTGTATGAAGTAAATTATTGTGTTTGACTATTTACACTAAACATTTTAAAGTAATGTATAGCTTTGGGGTCTTCCAGAAGATCCTGCTCACTTATTGTTATGTTTACTGTCTGATTACTGTCTTACAAATCTCTGTCCCCTTCTATGACCCCTCTCAGTCCTTTGTGGAAAGTAATTGTAAAGGCATTTATTAGTGACATTTACCGAGGTGATACAGTCTCTAATCAGTGGGAGTTCAGCAGAAATCAAAGTAAACACCTAGCAAGGTTTTCTTTTTTCAGGGGATGAAAAATTTGGGTGAGAGGCTGGAACTTGTCCCACTCAAAAGAATGTGGAAACACTGCCTTTTCTGCTTCTTTCTAATCATTATATAATAATAACCGAGTGAAAATATATGGTAAAAAAGACAATCCTGTGTCTTCAGGATTAATTTAAGTAAGGTTAAAATCACCTTGTATTGCTTCTGAAATTTACACATGGGACATTCACCCCTCCAGCCTTTTGTCTTTATTCATTGCCATGATTCCTACTGTTGCTTAATGTTTTCAATTCCACTGTTCCTTCAGTTCATTTTTCCAAGATGGACTTAAATTAGTAAGCATTTTGCATTCAACTTCTGCCCTCTCATTAATAATGAATTCAACTCATACTTTTTATTTAAAAAGTTGAAGAAACAGAAACCCTTGCAGTTTGGTCAAGCAACCTGAGCTTGTGATTTATTCTTGATATATTTAGTCCATATTGTGTTCTACAAGTTTTTGTACATGTGTGCTCCTCTATATGAGTTTGGATTCCGTCATACTCTTTTTTAGAACACTCAAGTCAACTTAGTAATTTTTAAATTATGGCAATTACTATTAAGACATTTCAGTGGTCTGGTTCAGTGGCCCTATTACTTGTTAATATTTTAGAATAAACTTACCCAAGGTGTCCAGTAATGGCGGTCCTAAAATCACCTAGAGTATTTTTCCAAGTGCTGCATCCCTGTGTCTTTGGATGGTTAAAGGTAATGGAGTAAAGAGTTTGCAGAATTAACATTATTCATTTTTTTCAGTGGACACAGTTGAATGCAATTTGATAGCAAGTTGCAGTGCATAAGTTAAAATATATTAGGCTATAAGAATTATTGTATACAGGATGAAAGATAATAGAATATACATTAGGTCATTAATTAAAGTATAAATCTTCCCATATTTTGCATGTTGGAATATGTATTTGTGGTCAAGAAATAAACCTCAGACATCAGATTTTTAACTTTTCCTCCAAAATAAAATATGCTGGAAACCTATTCATAGCCTTGTATATATAAAATGATTACTAAATTTAAAGTAATGAAATACTGACCACCTTGATTGCTCTGAATGAAACATAACTAAAAAATTTAGTTTAAGGGTTTGATACCCACAAGGATCATGGCAGTTCCTGGGATTTGAGCTTAATCTATAGTTGACGAATAGATTGGGAGACAGAGAAAGTCAGATTCACATTAACTCTACATATCTAAACCTTGCCTCAGACACTCTTAGTTCTATAGTGAGATTTTGAGGCATCCACACAGAGAAGCTTCTATATTATTTACTATTAAAAAATGTGTTGTGTAAAAATAAATTTTAGTTGTATTCTAATATAATTCATTCCTATGTGTCCAACCACTTTGGTCACATCTTTCTCCTTTCTTGCATTTTCAAATAACAGCTACGAAGGTTTTGCTTTCAGACAGTGTTGTTGTACAATCCTTTGTGAAAGCTTTTGTGTCAAATCCCAAAAACTAATTAAAGATGACTTTCATTAGTTGGGATAAGTAGCGTAAAAGAATCATGCATTAGAATCAGGAAAATGAATTATATCCTAATAATTTAATCTTCCTGTTTCTCTCACTACTTCTTCTCACAGGAATACAGTTAGGAAAACTAAACTGCCAATATATTCCCTAAATACCGGTTTTAGGCCAATAGTGCATTAAAACATGGTGAGGTAATAGGTAATATCCATGCACAAAATAGACAGAGAGTAGTTAAATGCAGATAACTTTGCCCTCAATAGCCTCCTTAATAAGAGGATGAATTAATTTGTTGTTGCTGTTCTCCAGAGATAACTGCAAGATCAAATTTAACTTTTTTTTTTCTCTTCTATGTCATGCCTCGTACACTACTGACTTTCAGTTAATCCTGCAAGCTAATGCTGGGCATAATGAGATGAAAATTGATCAAGTGGCAAAGAACCACACAAGATAGTTTGATCCTACTTTACCTGTAATAAGAATTACAAATAAACATATCTTGCACAGGAGGTCTGGTTCACTCAGAATTGTCTGATGTTTGTAAGGCACTTTTTGTGGCATTTAAAGGGTGGTTTACTAATATATCAAAATATGTATTCTGTAAAAGCCTGGAGCCAGAGAACACATCAGAAATGTTGACCTTACCTTGTTAGTCATCTGAGCAGGTTGAGAGTGACAAAATCGTTGTGACTCTGTTCCTCTATTTTTAGCCAGAAATCAAATAATAAAGAAAACCTCATTAAAAGGTAGAAGATGCAGCAGAGTAAAAAAATCCCGTCTTCCATTCTATGCTGTTTAAATTATGTCAGATTCTAGTTACTTTCAGTGTCCTTTTTCAATAAAGTGGAAATAATTACGATTTTTGTTTTCATAATTTGTGTTGGTTATTTCATTGTTTGGGCATGTGTATTGACAGAAACTTGTTTACTTAGTCTAATCACTAGCTGTTGAAAATAAGATGTTTTCAACATACATGTTTGTACAAAAATAAGTATGGGTATAGTAAAATTTTTACAATTTCCAAAATTTTAGCCTCTCTTTTTAAATATACATATGCTTATATATATATATATATATTTACATAAAATTTTAAAAGACGTTGGAGTAAAGACAGAAGAAAGCCAGTATTAAAAGGTTATAATTGCAATGCAGATAGGACAGAGTAGAAACAAAAGGTAACTGGGTATGGCTCTTAAACTGAAAGAATAATTTGCTTTAGTGTTCAGTGATGATTATATTTGACATTGGAAAGGAAAAAGGCTTTAGTAGGAACCAAGATTTGACAGATAAAAATATTGCTATCAAAAGAGATAGAAAAATCCATTGAGCTTCATATGGTTAATTTAGGATGCTGAAGCTTCCTTTTCTCCAGGCTAAACTACCCCAGCTCCCTCACACTATAAACCCTTCCCCTGCTCCATTGCCCTACTCTGGACTCGCTCCAGCTCCTCAATGTCCTTCTTGTAGTGAGGGGCCCAGAACTGGACACAGAATTTGAGATGCAGCCTCATACAGATGACGATCCCCTTCCTGGTCCTGCTGGCCACACTGTTGCTGATCCAGGCCAGGATGCCATTGGACTTCTTGGCCATCTGAGCACAGCTGGCTCACATTCGGCTGCTTTCACTAGCACACCCAGGTCCTTTTCTGTTGGACTTATGATTATGTTTGCTTTATGATTACGCCATGTCATGGCTTCAGGAAGTCACAGATGGCCTCTAACCACAGCTGTCTCAGGCTACACAGGGTTATGAGAGTAAATATATTACCCTATCAATCTCATCTGAAAACCTACATAAAGCTTGTAGACATGGAAAGCATTTGCACAGTGCTGAGTTAACAAAAGGCATAGAAACTTTACCCTGCAATTAGTGTGAAGGCAGCCAAGGATTTTTGTTTCCATGAATGTATTAGTTTGAAAACAAACCAGTGGGAGACCACAAGTCAATATTATAATTTAATAGGAAAATTAAAAATAGGTGCAATAATACAAGGAAAAGCACTGACAAAGTCAGATACAACCTGACACCCTGTTAGGGAGGTGAAAGCAGTCCAAGTGAAGTAGCTCAGTTGAAGCAGTGATCCTGTGGAAGGTCTGGTCTCTAAATGAAGGTCCAGTGGCAGCTCTTGTCCTCTGGGAATCCAGTAGACAGGGCCACATTGTGTCATTCCAAGGCCAGGTTATATCCAGGTGCCAACGCTTGGCTCCTCCCTCCTGGGCAGAGCATCTCACAATTGGATGAGATAAGTCCCTGAGTCATGCAGTGGCTTCTTGGTAGGCAATTAACAGTTATCAGGGGTGAGTCATAGCAGGCGATAACAATCAGTGCCCCACAGCTTGTGGTAATGGAATGCCAAATACATCTATATTGTAACCTAGGACAATGAAGCTCACTCAGGTTTAACAGCAGGCATGACCAGCGCTCACAGCACCAGAGGGAAACATTCGAGATTTCAGTAGGTACCCTCCTGTGTGCCCTCAGCTCCTGCAAGGCTTGTTTCAACTGTTGTTGCTCTTACACTCCTTCCAGATCCCAGCTGCTGCTTAATAAATTCTAATTTCACATTGGTCCTGCCAAGGATTAGGTACAGCAGCACACCATTTGTTCATGTTTTGCATTTTCACAGATAGTGCAGGTAGAAGTGTTTCACTGTCTTTTTAAATGGAATGCACCGTATCTGCATATTCCATTTTGCTGTAGTTTTTCTGCTGAAATGTGATTTGATATACTACTTATTGTCCACAAAAATTATACTATACCTCACTAAGTAATGCTGCTGCAACATACATATTATTTTCATGTCTTTCGATTCTAAGTGAATAGACTTACTAATGCATTACTAAAAAGGGCTACTTATATATTTTTTTTTCCACTTGAGCAGTATTAGTTTCTTTCGTCTTTTCATATACTAAATTTCTCCACAGAGATTTTTTCCTCACTCCAGCTGTTCCTTTTCCCTTTCTGGGAGTATCTCCATTTTCAGTGACACTGTTTAACCACTTTCACAAGAAAACAAAACTTCTTAATTTTGCTGTGTGTCTGTCTATTCTCTCCTCTCTTGTCACTGATAGTTTGTGAAACAGGCAGTTTCATACAAATTTAATAGAAAGGTGAAAGATCTTTAGGTTTCTCTGTGTTTTCTGAAAGCCAGTGCCCATCCAGAAACAGTAAGTGAAAATCAGCTCACAGTACTAGTGTTTCCTGCTGTCACTTTATCCATTTGTATACAAATGGCTTCAGAGTACCCTCAGTTTCCATCTTGCTTCATGGTCAGGTGAAGATTAGAGCATGTGGAGTACATGGAGTTTGTAGCAGTGCTGTGGTTGTGAGTGCAGAAATATGGTTTGGGTTCTTGTCCTAGCACCATGTCAGAGCCAGACAAAGGATCTGGAGCCCATACAGATGGGATATAAGAAAAAGGACACTCAGAAGTTACAGGGAGTATGTGAGTTTATAAAACTCTTACTTCTGCAGTCCACCAAACAGCTCCTATTTCTTACATGTATAATTGTACAGAGAACTCCAAAGATAACCTTTAGTCACAGAGAAGAATGAATAATTTTACGTCTTATCATGCAATTCACATTTTATCATTTGTTGTATCTCAAGATGGACTTCACTTCCAAAAGAATTAAAAAGCTATTTGACTTCACAATCACTCAATTTTGTATTGCAGATATTAAAATTATCTCTCTAGTTTTTTTGGACATGATAGTTGCCCTAAAAAAGTGACTGAAAGTAAATTCACCAAACCTTTTCTGATTTTTTTAATAATTGACTGATTTTTTTATCTTCTTCTTGGAATGTTTAGATACAATCCAAATATAGGCCATTAGAAAGTATATTCCAAGATCTCCGCTATGATTAATCTGCAGAGTTTGAAGTAGACCTGTCAACGGATTTTCAGCTGAATAATTTTCCATGAGATGCAGTTTTCTCAAGATGTGGGTCAAGCCATCTCACAGTTTGCCTCAGCTAAAGTATATCTGTTTATATCATCTTAAGACCCCTTAGAGAAACAATATAGAAAATAACATTAGACAATTACAGGTGGTCTGGACTGTTACTTCCTAATCACAGGAAGCTAATGGTTTTCAAAACTGAGACTCCTCAGACTCCCCCAGGCACTTTGTCTTTAGATCTAACTCTTGACAAGCACTTGAGAATTTTCTGTGGGCATGTTGCTTCAATCGCTTTCTGACAAGACAGGTTTCTATTTCAAGGAAATATATTCTGAAAGACAACTCAGGTAATGGAGCTATTTCTGGAAAGAAGATAAACTTCATGTAAGGATGTTTAGCAGAATGGCAGGGCATGTGTAGAAGGGGATTCAAGTCACAATGAAAGTAAGGAAGATAATGGAAAGGGAAATATTTGAGGTAGAATGGGGTAGCTCTAAACTGTCAGGACTATGGCAAATCCTTTTCCCATACCTTTTCTTGAGCAACTATTTTGGATTGTTTTATATCCAGAATGTTTTCTCACAGCCTGGAAGTTTAGGCCTTCAAGCATGTTTTGATATTTCTCTAAGAAATAAAGGCTTGTGGCCTAAACGTTACATTTCTATTAATTTTCTTGATTTTCAAAGGTTTGAGTTTTAGTTGACTTATGGCTGCATGATTTTTTACTACCTGAGATGCCACTTATGTTTTTGATTTGTTTTCTTCTTAATAATACTTCTGGTTTTGATAGCTTCCTTCTCTTTAGCTATTCTGACTATGCCTTCACCCATGCTAAGAAACAATCTTGCATTAAGTTCTCTTTAACCTTTCTCATACGTATCACCTGCTTATTTAGTCAAGCTCTTGCATTAAATATTTGCTTTCTTCAGCCTTTCTCACTTTTCCTTGATACTTCTTCACTCTTTCTATACCTTTAATAACACCTCTGAAAATGCTTCAATAACCTTTTATTCCTTACTTTTCCTCCTCAGTAAGAAATATTTTCTTTTATATTCTCAGAATATATTCTTTATTTCCCTATGTGGGAAATTGTTTTTCTGATTTATCATCTATGCCAAATAACATTAAAATATTCAGTTGTTTCAAGTGTTGCTATGACAACGCAGACCTATCAAATTTAAACCAGTGGCATGTACAGGGCAATTAGAACTCATCTTTGAGCCCAGTGAAGTGGTTTCTAGGTTAGTGAGAATTTTAGGAGTTATAATAAGGGCATGCTGACACATGCCAAAGTCAGTGACATGCAGAGCATGGACATAACATGAAATGCTGTACTGAGTGCCATTCTACTATTCTGATTTAAGTCATGAAAGTTTCCTCTTTGGTTGTTATCCATGAATTGCAAAATTGGAAACTGCAAAAAAAAAGGTTAATATTTACTGGTTCAGGCCAATAATAGTTTCATAAAACACTTATTTAACTCTCTGTTATATAAGAGTTGTGTGTGTTGCCACAAATCTGACCGACAAATCAAGCCCAAGGTTAGGTTTTCACATAAATAAAAGTAAGTTTCACATGAACATATGAGAATTTTGCTTCTTAACAAAGAAAAGCTGATGATCAGTAAACAGTATTAAGAATGTTGAGGCCTCCAAATTTACCCCTGCTTTTCAATAATAAAAATAAGAAAAATCATCCTGAAAATATAAACATTTTGTTAGAAGCATCAGAATACAAAAAGCTTCAGAAAATATAGTTATTCTGGCAATGATTCATATGCATCTTGAAGAGGTGCATATTTTGATACATGTAAATGTATCAAAATATTTTTAGTTACTTTTATATATATATGATAAAATGTGCATGTATAACCTTGTAAATAGTATAAGTAATAAGATTGGAATGAGTGAGTAATAATTTTATTTTCTTCTCATTCCCACTGTGATGTCAAATGTAGCTATTCAAGAATCCACTGTTTGAATAGTTACAATATCTTAATAAAAAGCTTTAAGATTTTTTGTGACCATGATCATAAAAGTTGTTGGCTATTCTTAGTGTTGCAACCTGACTTCCAAGAAATGGACTGAATGGGAAGCCTAATTTTTTCTGTCACCATCAGTGTTCATTGGACTTCTTTAAGGACCCTTGCTCTCACTGGAGGACTCTTCAAACCAGTTTCTTTGAGCATCATGACAGCCAGATGTTCTTTTCATAGTAATAGAAATTGAAAAAATATATATTTCAAATTGTGTGAGGTTTCTGGAAAACAATATTTTCAAAATTATTTTGAAAAAAATTCTAAATTCTAATTTGGAACAAAATCATTTCACTCTTGGGAGAGGAAGATCCTACATTCTCCGAGGTCTTGGGGTTGAGGGTACTTGTTTCCAATAAAAAAGTAGGAAGAGGAATAGAGAGACATTTGGCACATCTATTTGCCGTCCTTCTCCTCTTTGTGTGTCTTACCCACCCACAGTTTCAGTCTGCCAAAACTCCTGACCTGCAGGTAGCAAGATCAATGTCACATTTATTTTAATCTATAGAAATCTACAAAAGGCTTACCAAGTAAATGTGTAGGCTTTCCATTAGTTTTGTATTTGCAAATTTATTTTCCTAACAGGGTTCTTATGCTCACTGAAAAAAAGCACAACAATATGTGTTGGCAAGAATATAATGTATCAAAGTTAAATACTGGGATGTGTTGAAGTATTTCTTGACGCCCAAATATTAAGATGTCAGTAAAGGGGAAATGAGTACCTGTTCTACACATGAAATCTCTCTCTGATGTATTTTTAATCCACTGTTTTGAATACAAGTTCTAAATTGGTAGACATTTATATCAGTTGTTTTACTAAGCAGCATGGGTTGGATATCGGGCTTAAATAGACATGAAGCAAATAATTTTTTCGCTTTTGCACAAGGGAATCTTCTATTTCCTTCTATTTTAAGAAATATTTTCTGCAAGCCAACAGAAAAAATTAACATAGATAAATTATATCCCATGTGAGTATGAGGGATATGGAAGAGGTAAATGTAAAATATTGCTTAAAACCCAAAATGAAACCTTTTATTTTGGTTCGTATTTTAAATTATTTTTTCTCTGTTACAATCTAGGTCAGCCTGTAAACAGAAAATACCAAATGAAGAAAAAATGTTTCTGCATTTCTGATGAGAAATAATTTAATACCTTCAAAGGAATATATTCAAGACATTTTAAAAGTTTCCCTTTTTTAGCAATGATTCTTTCATTATTTCGGCTCAAATTCGTATGGCTTTGATCTTTTGAAATTTGTCTTTTTTCACAAATTATTCACTGATAATAAAAAAGAACAAGTCCTTCTCTGCTATGGATAAATCATCTGGCTTCATGACATATAGCAAATTTACCAATTATTTTATTTAAAAGCTCTTTTAAAAAGCGTTTTTGTCTTTCCTACAGTTTTGTGGTTTCTGCTTAATAATAGCAGTAGTTACCTTCTCCATCAGAGCAGTTCGTTGTTAGGGAAAGAAAGATTAATTCTATGAACAGGATTCATACATAGATGTAAATGCCACTGTGACAGCCCATCAGTAATTCTGAAAGGAAAGCAAATTCTCCATATGTTATTGTAATAACACACTTTTCCTTGGAGGGATGAGCATTACAATGTGGAGTGTTACAATGGGTTTACAGCAGAGATTAAAGGTTTCAGAAACATGGCAAAGAAAAAATACTATAAAGAAGCTGCATATCAAACGTAATTTATTTCAAAACATTGAGGAAATAATCTATGTGTATACACTTTTGCATTTGCAGTAGCATTCTGTGGTCACTTTTCAAATGCAGATCAACCAAAGCATAACAATAAGAAAAGTAAATTAGAACTGTAAAACAGATTTAGGTATTCAGTTTTACTAATAGATGGGTGGTGTTTTAAAATCTGCCCTCATGATCATCAGTCATTCATTGACATTTCAACCATGTTATTTGATTTCAGAAGACTGCTAAAACACTCTTATGTCTGAAAAAAATTTCTTCTCCATGGCTTGGAGAAGACTGATATTATTGGCCTTTCAAGTTGAGAAATTAATTGCCCAAATATCTTCTCAGACAAATTTAAAGTTATTTATGCTAATGTACTTTGTTAAAAACTGATGAAACTATACTAAGCATCTCGAAGTTATACATTGTCAAAAGTTTATTCTTCAAAGAAAAGCTTGAAGGATGTTCCTAAAAAGGTTTTAATTGTCCACCTGCTGAAAAGTTTTAGTTAGGTCTGAGACATTTTGATGTTATGAAGCCAGAAATATTTGTGACTTTACTAAGATATATGAATTCAATGCAATAAATGTAGCTAAGAAGATTTTTGTCTTTATGATTATGAAATGGGAGCTGAAACCACTGAGAAATGTTAATATTCCTGGAAAGTAGGTTATAAATCACAAATATATGCTGCTGAAAGATATGGAATGAAAGAATACAATCACTTAAAATTTATACCATTCTCTTTCTGTTTAAGTTCAAGGTAAAACCTCATTAAGGCAATGGAGTTCTTTCAGAAACCTAATTTCTAAACTTTATAATTTATATCATTTATAAAACATTTTGGAAGTTCTCTTTCTGCTGTCCTGTAGCCATCAGAAGTTCACAAACCACCACCTGGAAAACACTTCCTTATGTCATTAAATAATTCATGATATTTAGATTCTTCCCCGGTACAAAGAACTGCAGAACCTTATATCAATTTCTCTCTACAGAGCATCCAATAAAAAAAGAAAAAAAAGGAGAGAAAATGGCCTAGCAATAGCAGAGATATATATTTTTCTACTGTAACTATCTATATGTATCCCATGCATGGTTTTGTTTTGTTTTGTTTTGTTTTGTTTTCTTTTTAAATATACAAATTTCTACATTCTACTGTCTACAAATAGTGTTTCCCTCTATCTGGACACTTGCTTTTAATAGCTTCATCTCAGGTTGCTGAATAAATGCCTTCCTTTTTTTTTTTCATTTCTTTTCTTCCTTTCTCTTTTGGGTGTCTGTGACATGCAAAAAACAGAAAGGTTTCACAGACACCATCTCAGTGACTTTCTTTGCATGCAAATGTGGTACTTTGGTTTTAAGATGATAATCCAGTACTATTCTGTGTACTTAAAAAATGTAATAGTTCAAATATTTCTAAATTCTCTTGTTCCATTGCTTGACAGATTTCATCTGTCTTTTCTGCACCAAATTCTTTTTCAATATACTCTCTCTTTTATACATCTAGTTCATCATTATATTTTTGGACATACATATGACTGCAACACTTAAAATTTTTTGAAGAGGGAGATACAGTGTTTTCTTCAAGCTACTCAGTCTAGACACTTTTATCATTAATATATTCCATCTTACAAGAAGGCTTTGTTCAGGCAAAGTGGAATTGTGTCCTGCCATTATATTACTAAGTTATAAATATATAAAAAAATGTTGTCTCCCTTCTTTTAGTGCTATGCAATAAGTCTACAACTGAACACAATCAGAATCTGAATTATTGTTTCCTAGTTCAATACCGTTTTCATTCTGTCATTTTCCCTATTGAGCATGTGAGCATGTTTTCTACAAAATCTTTGCATTAGTACTTCCTTTTCAAGAGAAATCTCTACAATACTATGAGAAAGCACAGATAAGAAAGTATCATAATTCTGCATCAAGACTGATGGAGGATCTTGAGTATAGGGAAGAGAGAAGTGGAAAACCGACTATAGAACAAGAATTTTTTTGAGTAAAGATACCAAGATGCAGTGATGTTTGTCTTAACCCTACTATAACAGGGTGATGCGAGCATAATGAGTATTTGGGAGAACAGAAAAACCATAGAACCCCCCCAAATAATAGCAACATAACAGATTTTCTTTTCCTCTCTTCATACATGAAGCTGCTAAACCTACCCAAAACATGAATGAGTCTATCAAGGCAAAGTCATTCTAACCAGTTTCACATCATTATTAAAAACATTTAAAGGCTTTGTTTTCTTTTTATTTGGTTGAACATTTGTCATCAGTCACTAAGAAGACTTTAGTATTATACTGTCATTACAGAAGCATTAATGGAGACGTAGATTCTTAAGTACCTATATTTCAGTTCAGTTGGATGCATAATGTTAGTGCCAGAAAGCATCACTAAGCAGATAAGTTTTAATCAGTATATTCTTAAATGCCTAATTTTTTATTTCTCTGTGTCGTAAAAGGAAGTCGTAGAATCACACTTATAATCCAGCTTTCCTTGGTTATCTTTTGAAGTATGTTAATATCAACATGCATCGTGGGTTTTGAGGCTGGGAAGTTTTTGGTGGTTTGATTCAGTGCATTTTTTTCTCAGTGATTATTTTTGTCTTTCAGACTTGAATCTCCTACTAGATCTTTGGTGATGGAAGCACCCAGGGGAGTGCAAGTCAATGCAGCTGCAGGAGACTTAAAGGCTACCTGCAGGAAAGAACTGCACTTACAGTCTACGGAAGGGGAGGTAAGTTCAGCAAGCAGAGAAATGTTCTACAGCTCTGCCCAGTGTAACACAAACAATGTGAGGAGGGTTTATTCAGCAGTGAGGTAAACATCACAGAAAGTGTAAAATTAGTACAGATCAGAATTACTTTTAAATTAAGTCCAGGGAAAAGCTTCCAAGGAACAGAGTCAGCTAAGTGATACTGGTTAAAAAATTAATTTGGATTTATCTGACAAAATAAGACAGAGAAGTTTGGATTAATTTGGATTAATGTGTCATTAAACCATGATTAAGAGGTTTAACAATTTTGTTTTACCTGTGGTTTATCTCCTTAAACTTTTACTGTCTCTGTAAGAGAGACAGAGTACTTCTATCGTGTGTTCACTGTCCTGTTTCAATACTGTCTTGCTTCAGACATCAGTGATCAGTGATTGACATTAAAAGATTTTGGTATAGATTCTTCTCATGTAAACCTCTGTGAACTCATGAAAGTTATTCAGAATTGGGTAACTTATTAGGATGGCAATTTATGTGTTGCAGAAGCACATGAAAGATTACTGGTAAGGGAGTCCTTTCATCTTCAGACAGTAAAATGATTAAACATTTACAAAAAAAAAAAAATTGTTCTTGAAGGGACTTGCTAAATTGCAGCATTTTTGGAAATCCATAATGCAAAGTTTAATTAAAAAGGAGCTAACAGAAACACTGTTACCTTTCATCAGCCTTCCATGATTCTTTAAGCAATGCTTGTATCTATATTCTCTTTGTTTTGTAGCATTCACCTCTGTGGGGCTTCGTACAAATATTTTATATGTGGATCCATCAGGTTTCTTTCTCTATATCAACCTTAGGAGTTCATTGCATTACTCCTCCTTTTTCTAAAGTATTTCCTAAACCTTATTGGAAAGGTGGTTTTGGAAATAATCTCCTATGACCTTAGGTGGATTTTGACAATGGGAGCCCAAGAAAAGGTGTAATGCCTATATTACATGTTATTCAGAAATGGAATTCAATTCAGTATTAAATGTTTCATAGGAGAAAAATACCAGTGCAAAGCTGACTTTTCTGAACTTCTTATTAAAAATCAGTATTTTTTCTGTGTGCTAAGACTTTGCACACCTATGATTTCCTAAATAGAGGTTAGATTGATAGTTGTCAGAAAACAAACAACCAAACTTTCCCCACTCTTTCCCAATGAACTGTTCTATAAATACACATCTGACAAATACTGAAATACTTGCAATTTCAGAAAGATCTGAAATGAACTGTAGCCTATATCCACAGAGAAATTCTATCCTGAGGTCTGACCAATGCCTTTCTAGTCCACTGTTTAATCTCTTACACTGGAGAGGGTTAGGGGAAAATGCAGAAACATTTCAGAAGGCATATGATAGGCTCCACAGCATTAGCTGTTGTGCAAAGTTACTGTGGCCACATTAGGGAGTTGCTGGACTAATTACAGCCTGGCGTGAGGAACCAGGGTAAACATCTGATGGATAAAATATCTACACAACAAAATATTGATTGTTGTCCTTGCTTACAGCCCAGTAGATAAACCACAGATTAGCAGACAGTATGAAAAAAATCTTTAAAGGGTTTATCATTATTCATTTCTAAGAAAACACTTTCTAAATTGAGAAAGTATCTGGATTAAAAATAATCTTAATTTTAGCCTAAGAATTGTATGTCTTATCAGTCAGGTTTCTTCCACAAATATGTTGCTGTTGTCTTTGTGAATTGGATCTGTGAATCATTTTTGCAATAAGATAATTTGTACTAGAAAGAAATGCAAGGCTTTTTTATTATTCTTATGCTGATTAACTAAATTTAATTTTTAATGTTTCTAAGCTTTTCTAAAAACTCATCAAAGACATGTGAGTTAATGTTTTCTTTCTATAGCAAAGTTGTTGCCCTACTATGACAGAAAATAGCTATGTGGCACCTGGAATCAACTATTTATAGCCATGTTACAGAGCATTATGCATTTACTGACTATGAAATATAGATTTTCCTTTTATTAAAGAATAGCTTCAGAATAGTTTTAAGAACATTAATGTTTTTATGAAATACATTTCCTCTAGCTTTATTTCTATGCAGTATAATCTTTAGCCTCCCACATCACAAACTGAATTCCTCTGCAAGCATCCTGAATTCTGCTGTTTGATACATTTTCTTTTTATTTACTGCAGTATTATAATAATCCTTTTAGCCCTATTACGCATTATAATGTGTGATCCCAGACTGAATACTGGGGGCTGTAATTTAGATTCAGATTCTGCTGCCCTGTCTAAAGTTCTTGAGCTGCACCCTTGTGAGTCTCAAGACATCAGCAGAATCCTTTGATTCAATTATAACTTGGCATTTAATTGTGAACTATGTATTATTCTATAAATAAACCATAACCAATGGTTTAAAGCAGTAATCATTTACAAGGAACATGAAATGTGAAGCTCCAGGCTTTAGCTGAATCTACTGGTTCACATAAGAAGGAAAAGAACACTTATTGTCTGGAAATTCAGCACAATGACTGCTAGCTGACTACTGCTTCTTTCACATAAAAGCATAATACAATACAACAGATCAATTTTGAATTCTGTAGATACTTGGCTTTACTAGACATAAAAATGTTAGCATTGAACCTGAAACACATTATTGTATACAGATAGCAAGCTGAAAGGACTATTTGATGGTGTCCACTCGTTGGCCTAACAACTAATTGTAGTAGTTTTGACCATACAGAATCACAGAGTGGGTCAGGTTGGAAGCAAACCACAATGAGTCATTAGGTCCCACTCCTCTGCTCAAGCAGGGTCGTCCTCGTCCTAGAGCACAGGGCACAGGATTGTGGAGAGGGTTTCTGAATATCTCTAGTGAGGGAGACTCTGCAACCTCTCTGGGAAACCTGTTCCAGCGCTCAGCCACCCACACAGTAAAGAAGTTCCTTCTCATATTCAGGTCGAACTTCCTGTGCATCAGTTTCTGCCCGTTGCCTCTTGTTCTATTGCTTGGCACCACCAAGATGAGCCTGGCTCCATCCTCTTGGCACTCTCCCTGCAGATACTGATAGACATTGATTTGTTCCCTTCTCAGTTCCCCCTCATTCATTTTCAGGATGAACAGGCCCAGCCCCCTCAGCTTTTCCTTGTAAGAGAGATGCCCCAGTCCCTTAATCATCTTTATTGCCTTCTACTGGACCTGCTCCAGGAGATCCATGTCTCTCTTGCCCTGAAGATCCCAGAATTCCACACAGCACTCCAGATGTGCCTCACCAGGGCTGAGTAGAGGGGCAGAATCACCTCCCTCAACCTGCTAGCAATGCTCTTCCTAATGCACCCCAGGATACCATCGGCCTTCTCATCCGCACAGGCACATCACTGGCTCGCGGACAGCTTGGTGTCCACCAGGACCCCCAGGTCCTTCTCTGCAGAGCTGCTTTCCAGCAGGCCAATCCCCAGTCTGTGCTGGCACAGGAGGTTATTCCTCCCCAGGTACAGAACTCTGCACTTTCCCCCACTGAATTTCCCTTCTGCTCATCTCTCCAGCCTGTCGAGGCCCTTCTGAAGGGCTGCACAGCTCTCTGGGGTATTGGCTGCATCGCTCCCTGGAGCAGAAGGCCGAGGTAGGCTCAGCTCTTAGGAATCTTGAGCAGCTGCTGTGTGTCTTTGCAAGGAACTTCGGTGTAAGTAAGGCTCTGCTCTTTCATTGCATCCCATTGACTGTCAAAGATGAAGTAAATAAAAGGAGAAAGATGTACAGAGGCTTCTCATTTTAACAAATGTATTCATATTAATCACTCTGTCTATGACCTCTTTCCTATTTACTTCTTTATGCCCTTGTATTTCCCTGTCAAATTACACTCTGTCATAGCATCATTTGTAGAGTATATTTTGCTGTTTCTGGCATAATGAGGATGATCCCTCATTATGGTAAAGCTTATAGCTGTCACATTAAAAATGAGCAATACTCTTTAACAGACAAAGTTTACTCAAAATCAGCATGGCAGACAAGAGGCCAAGTTTATATTTACTATTTTAGCACAGCTCTCTTAATGAAGCACACAGACAATATTATTTTGTAGAGTCTAACAAATGCATATAGTACTAACATTTGATCTATAATCCTATCCAGTTCTAAATCCAGGAGATGCATTTAACACAGAGATTAATAATTAAGGTTTATTAATATTTCATAAAACTGCAGTGGTCTTCACTTGTAAGCTCAAATAACAGTACCTTTAACAAATAAAAGTTTTAAAGCTTTTGAGTTTTTAATTGTGGATGTTTTTTATGTTCTGAGACAGAAAATAAAAAAGAAACAAGACTATTTTAATTAGTTAAATATATTGAAATGGGATTACCTTGTTCTACACGCTGCTTGCCATAACTATGGAGAAATGGCTGATCAAAGACAACAACATTTCATAGATGAGTTCAATTCAACCAAGTTATGTTTGTCTGAGATTTATGCAAAAAAACCCCTTAAATGTTTATATGCATGAATTGAATTAAATAGACAATAAGCAATGGCAGGCTCTAGAGCTCCAAGATCCACTGTTTATTCACCAAAAATTATCTAATACATGTGCTGCATTTTGTTTTCAAAGCCCTTTTTCATGGTATTAAGCAGTTGACTTGTTACTGTTTTCTGTGAAGAAAGAGATTAGTGGAAATGAAGGGAATTTTTTCTGTATTTTTTTTTAATTATAGGTTTAAAAAATTCTATTAGGATGTTTTGACAGATACTTAAAATTAAAATGCCATGTTATTTCTAAACAAACATTTCATTTTCAAGCCATTTATTCATGTTTAATTTAATTCATAGAAAAAAACCCAGTGTTCTGTACTAGTTTACAATCAAAAATACAAAACTGCAAAAGCAAAGCAATTTAACTGACAACATCCATATTTAAAATATTTTTTCATGGCCAAATTTTCGAGACCCACACCATACGGTACCTTAATATAAAGGTAAAAGTGACAATGAATGGTTTATTATACAAATTATTTTTGAAATTAATATCACTTTTTAATCTAGTGATTATTTGAACTGTAATTAAGTTTTTGTACTCTGTAGACCAAGCACAAATATTCCAAGTACATTTTCTTTCCTGTGTACATAAATCACAAAGAAGTCATATCAGTACAAGATTGAATGAATTTGCAAAGACTGAAAATTATTTCCTTAATAGAAAAAAAAAATACACCAGAAAATTTTTGCTTCAATAGGCATATATTGTACTGGAGTTATAACTCAGAAGTTACAAGATATGCTTTTTTGTATTAAATTCACAAAAATTTGTACCTAAAATGAAACCTTACCCTCACAATCACCTCTTTTGACGAGTCAAAACATAAATTCTTCCATTCAAGAAGGAACTGTACACTTCACTAATGTACAGAGTTATTTTTAACATATAGATATGCTATTTTTCAAATCCGTTTCAGTTCTCAGTAGTTGTAGTTATAACATGGAGATGGGAATGGGAGCAATGCTGCCAGGGTGGCTCTGCCCAGGTGTACCAGGTCTAATCTTTAGAAAGAAAATATTCACCACACCAGGCCACCCTTAGGCCTGAAGGTCTCATTTGTCTTGTGGTCAACTGACCCCGGTACTGTAGGGAATACATTTTCAATACACAGTTTGTAATAGATGTTTTAGTCTTCTCTGAATATTTAGTATATTCAGTTTCATCTCAGTCATGACCTTAATTTCACTGTTTAATTGTTCCTCAGCAGTATTAATCATTATGACCAAAATAGTTCCAGATATTGTGCCATAATATGTCTAAATTTTCCAGTATATATACTATCAAGTTAATATTTTAATTTTTGGTTTTGACTTTTTGTTCCTTTTTCTGAGAACTATAATTTAGATTTAATGAAAGACGTAGGTAAGTGTTAGAACAAATGGTCCATGCAAAGTAAGGTACTTAAATTTATCCTATAGTTCATCTTCACCTTGGATGTTGAAACACATCAGCATATGAAAGTTACATAGTTGAATCTAGAGACCTAATCTATATAATCCTATCCTCTTTGTGGGATGCTTCTGATAGCATATGCAGGAGAGCAAAACGACTAAGAAAAAATGTTACATTCCTGTAATTCAGATTGAGTTTTTAAGGGAATCCAAAAGGTTTCTTTAGTGAGACATCACTACAGTCTTCTCTTACTGGTTGATTAATACCCACCTATCAGATTTCCTTCTTTTCTTTCACATTTCCTCCAATTTCCTCCATTTCTTGTCTAGATTAGCTATGAAATATGCCTTTGCAGCCCTATACAATTGCCTGTTTAATTGAAGAGTACATGAATACAGAAAACTCTTCAACGTCTATAAATCCTAACTTTTTCACTTGGTTGTATGAACTTAAACTTATTCACTTAGTTGTATCAACTTTTTTTTTTTTTTAATAAAAGACTTAGTCAAAGACCCATTGGAAAATTTTATACGTGACAGGTTCATATCTCTGTATTAAAGGACTTGTACGAATATTTGATTTTTTACCTCATGCCTATATCTTTCCCACTGAAAATTTTCTCCTTCAATTTAGTTCTTTGGTTTGTAGATAATCAATGTTTTCTGGCTTGCCTTCCTCTCCCTTTCCCTCTCAATGTTCAGATTAACAATACAGTCTGATGAGCAGGTGAATGGCATTTCTTTGTTAGCAAAAAGTGTATGTAAAAAGAGTGGAATTTTTCCATTCCTATCATGTGCATCACAGGCTGATTCTTACAGTTTGATACTTTAATTAGTGAGAAATCAGGTCTACTTTTCAGCACTGCAGAACTAATGCATTTTTCTCTGTACTAAGATGCACGAGCCAAAGCAGTGATCTGGGATTTCTAAACCTTAAGCATTTAGTGAGAATGATGCTGCTCAGCACTCTGCTCTCCATGAAATAACATTTCTCTGAGCAGCTGCTGCCTTTTCCATTTTGCAATCTGTCAGTCAGTCTCTTAAAATGTTTCAAGAATAGATGAAGGCTTTGGTTTTATTCGTGCATATTTATCTGCTGAGGTGTGAGACTCAGAAAGACTGGCTGGCCTGCATGGCCTTGATGCATGTGAAGTATTAAGTGGCTTATTTCATACCTCTCCCAGCTAAACAGATTAGAGAAAAGACCATGTACACAGGCACTCCCATTAACCACTGTCATCTAGCAACAGTGTTCCCTAGGAACATAATACTGTTTAATTTTTTGTCTTGCCACTCCTTCCCATCTCTTTAAACGCCTGATAACATCGGGCATAAAACAGTGAGTTGTTTAAGTTCTGCTGCTGTTGGAGGACTTTTCAGCCATGAATTTCAGTTTTTAGCAGATCAAAGGACAGGAAAGGTATATCCTCAAATATGCATTATGTTCCCTGAAATTAATGTTGAGCTACTCTGATGTTGTATTTGGATTCCTGTTTAAGTAATAGACAGAAATGTCGCATCTCTGAATTTAGTCTTTCATTTTTAACCTTGACAGCATATGTACAGGGTAGATTTTAATATGGGCTTTAAACCATCTTTATTAATCCTTCTCATCTCAGGCTTCACCACAGTGTAGCTATAGGAATCTGATTAAATTTGACTCACCACAGCAGACATCACCCTCTCAAGAAGCCAGTTCAGTTTTTCTCAGGCACCATACCCTAGTATCCCCATTGCTCACCAGATGTTCTGGAATGCATGCTGGGACAGGACTCGATAGCTACCACGCAGGATTATGATACCAGATAAACCTGGATTGTTGTACATCATGGTGTGAAGTTCGTAAGCACCAGTGGAAAAGCCTGCACAGCTATGCTTATAAACATCATTTCATTTAATGAGCAAAATAACTAAGCTACATTGTATTGTAATTCACATCAGAGTAGGGTGCTCAGGATTAAAGTCTTGGAGAAGAACACTAAGAACATCTGAAATGATGGGTTGCAGAAGTGTACCTGTCCTGACGTAAACAAACACAAAAATTATTGAGCTCATAGCAAATAATATAATAAAGTTCAAGAGATTTAACTCTAGCCAGATCTCTGGCACATAGGCGCTCTGATATTTTGAGTTAATTCTTGTTTGAATCAAAATATGTCTTTTAGAACACTTTTAATTTTTTTACAGATTTCTCATGAACCTTCCCCATGATCACTGAAGCTAAGCTGTTAAAATGGCCAGTTACACAATCTGCCAAAAGTATAAAGAGCTCATCTTGTATTTTGTTGGATTGCTTTACATGTATGTCTTCTAAATTAAAGCACTTTTTATTATTACATATATATTATTCTAATGTCTCTAGTTTCCATGTTTTTTTTTTTTTTAATAAAAGCATAGAAATAGTCATTTTCTTATCTTCTTTGGTATTCCCAGAATATCAGGGTATGCTTGTATCATCTGGGATATTTTGTTTTCTTCACAGGGGCTAGTATGGGGCTGTATTTTTGATTTGTGCTGAACACAAGTTTGATAATACAGAGATTTTTTTTTATTGTTGAGCAGGGCTTACACAGAGCCAAGTAATTTTCTTCTTTTCATACTGCCACGCTGGGGAGGAGACTGGGGTGCATGGAAAGCTGGGAGGTTACACAGTCAGGACAGGTGACCTCAGCTGACCAAAGGGACATTCCATACTGTATGACATCAGGCTAAGTATGTAAGGCTGTGGGGAGAAGAAGGAGTGAAAGCTTTTGGAGTGATGGTGTTTGTCTTCCCAAGGTAACCATTACATGTGATGGAGCCCTGCTCTCCTGGAAATGGCTGAACACCTGCCTGCCCATGGGAAGCAGTGAATTAATGCCTTGGTTTCCTTTGCTTGTGCATGCAGCTTTTGCTTTCCCTATTAAACTGTCTTTATCTCAACCCATGAGTTTTCCAGCTTCTACCCTCCTGATCCTCTCACTGATCTTGCTGATGGGGCAGTGAGTGGCTGTGTGGTACGTGGCTGCTGGCTGGGGCTAAACCATGACACACAGCTTACTGAAAATCAGTATTAAAAGTCCAAAAGACCATTCAGACATTTTTTTTTTTAGCTCTATTTGTTAAAAGTTATCAAGAGCTGCTGATTAAAAGTATATGACATTACTGGCTCCTGTTTAATATCCTGTTGAGTTACTGTCGAAATTGAAAGTATTTTATCACAGTCATGTTCTGACATCAATTTTTGATCTTTCTCCAAGTACAGAATTATGCTGAGCACTATTTAGTATAAAAGATACACTTATACTTACATAGACTTTGTACTGTTAAATGTCACTGGATTTTTATGAAATGCTATTGATAACTCTACTGTTACTCCTTTAATGATGGAGCTGTTGCAATTTTGTTTTTACCATTTTGATATGAGAAGTGAAAGAGTACCTTTAATTAATTTTCACTCCAGTCATTATTATGTTCTTTGTTTCCTTCCTAGTTTCTAGTTTGTTAAAACTATTTTCCCCATCTCTTATTTTGTTTTCTTATTATGTTTGCATAGTTACTTTCACATTTACTCCTAGTTGAGTTGAGTGTTTTTGCAAGTGTAATCTTTTTATTCTTTCAGTTGTAATTCTAGCAGAACATTATTAAGTTGTTTCCAACACCATCCACATTCCTTGCATCAAAACTATTTCTGCAGGGGTTATGACTTCTAATTATTTCAGTTCTGTAATACTGAACTTTCCAAGCACTATTGTGTGTATGTGTGTCTAAATACCTCATTCCTTTGTTATATAAGTTACAGAACAGAGATAATAATTTGCTGCATTTTAGTTTTTAGTTTTGGTATCACTTCCTCTACCAGTCACAATGTAAATTAAAGCAGGCATTGTGATATGCAGATGTCACCTGAGATTCTCCATTTCTGTCCCTTTTAATGAGTATTTCCTCCCATGAAAGTACAATTACTGTGGGAGCTGGAGAGCTCACAGTGATGGGGAGTTGCTGCTGTATGCCACTAATTTTATCATGAAATAATACTTGTCTCCTGTAGAAAAAGAAAAAGGCAATACTTTCCATATCTTTCCAGGTTCTTTGCATGTACTGTGAACATTGTGGTATACTTATGTCAAGGTGGCTTTGTTAATTTTAGGTACCCTATAAAAAAAACACTAGCAAGTATTTAAGGAACTCACCTTTTCCTAAGCTTCATACAGTTACTTCCAGAGTTTAAAGCCACTTTGATTTGTTACATGTATTCTAGAAGTTCTTAGTCTGCTCCTGAGATAATGACTGATCTTACTTTGACTCTTATTTGGCTCTTTCTGTAAATAAAAAATAAATTCTGAGCAGCTGGACACTTGTCTGTTTGTGCCAGTGGAAGATATGCAGTTTTCTGCAAATGTAAGTGTAAATATTGCAGAACTCGACAGAGATTCATGAATGTTGCTGGTATCTACAGTTTCATACTGTAATATGAAAAAAACCACAATATTTTTTAATCATATTCAATGATCAAAACCAAATGGGAATATCTTGATGACCTTCTTAACAAGACTTTAACCTGAAATCTTTCCTTCTCTTAATTTAGGTCAAAGAAGCTCTTTATTTTGTGCATATGACTTCGTAACATTATTTAATTATTCTCTGGATGCAGCTATTGTTAAGTCCCTACAATTTATCACAGTTCAGCACATATTTTCAGCTGCTTACAGGAACACTCTGGGGAATGTGCTTTAATATCACTTCACAGTTATTAAAATACAAATTCTCCCAGAGCAAGTATATGCAGCCTCTATGAATGAATAAATTTTAATCATAAAATGTACAAGTAAAAATTCAACCTGTTCAAGATTATTGTCAAAATGTTTTTATATAATAATATTTGTAACTGAATAAGCATGTTGGCGAGGTAATTGCATGTACTGTAATAATGACTATTAATGCAGAAATGACTACACAGAGATTAAAAGCAATAAATATTCACAGCTTTTTTATTTCTAAAAAGTGTAATTTCTAATATAACCTTATAATACTTCTAATAAAATATTTCTAAAGTTTTAAATGTATTTCTAAAAAAATCGTGACTGCCTCAAAATGCTTCTTTACAATCTGTCTCAATGCTGAAACAAATTTATGTACTTTTTTTCTCCCTCTTTTAGATATTTTTGAATGCAGATACAATCCGCCTGGGAAACCTACCAATGGGTTCCTTTTCATCGTCCTCCTCCTTCTCCTCCTCCTCCTCACCCAGCTCTTCAGCTCCTCGCCAGACTATCTATGAGCTCTGCGCCTGTCCCAATGGTAAACTTTACCTGTCCCCAGCAGGAGCAGGCTCCACATGTCAATCCAGTAGCAACATCTGCTTGTGGAGCTAGAATGACTCCCTTTTATCCTCACACCAGAATAGCCTTTTGTTACTATCCCTCTGCTTCACAGTTCTGTTCGGTTTCCCCTGTGACAAGTTCGACGCTTCAAACGGCCTGCAGAGCAACTTCTTCCACTGTAAGCAGGAATACAGCGCTGCCTTCTCTTGTGGTTTGTGCTGCCACTCAACACAGAGATGGGAGTGAGATATCCCGAAATCAATGTATTCTTCATCAGGAAACCCAGAACATAAAATCACCTTTTTCTCCAAAAGGGACAATAACACAGGTGCCTTTGCTACTTGAAGTGAAGCACATAGTTTTAGATTTTTGCAGGACCTGGATATGAACTGCACATAAATATATATCGAGAGAGAGAGAGAGAGTACATGAATTTGCCCAGAATTTGATGGTGAGATGAATTGGTTCCCCCTGTATGATAAATAACTTTACTGTCTGAAAGCACAATTTTCCATTCATCTTTTTGGATGTAAACTTTTATCCCTGAATTTTAAAATTTTAAAGCATTGTGTGATGCTTGCTTTACTAAAAAAATTCAGTAAATGGTTTTTAATACAAAAAGAGACAGAATTCCTCCCTGAGTTTGGTTTCTTTAAAAATGTGTTGTTACTATTTGTCTACTAAGTCTAGGGTTTTGTACACTAGGTAAATTTTGGAAGTGCTCAGCAATATTACTTTCAAAGTTAAAAAAACATATGCTCTTGTTTGTCAGATCTGAATGAACTTATATAATATTTTCGTGGCCACTGCATGTGAAGTGATTGCTTTAAGTAGAACATAAAGTTTCTGGGAAAGAGGAACAGGGTGAAGAAGGAAATTCTCATTATATGTTTGTTGATTGGTGTATTGCTCTTCACAAGGCTCTTTTAATTGGCAAATACAAAACCAAGAGAAAAATCTTCAAAGGTACATCTTGTCCATTTTCTGACTATGTCTTACTGCTGCCATTTGAACATAGTACAAACATTGGTACTAATGTAAGGTGTGATGCTGAGAAGCAGTGCACTGACAACTTGTATGACATTCACATTTATTATTCTCTTTTGTTTACTGTCTGCTGCTAAGGTTTCAAAGTAATAGTAGTATATATAAAACCACACATTACATGACATTCAGTATTAAAAAGTATGTCGATATTACATTGACTTTACCAGGTCTGTGTCTAAATTATGCAGCCACATTTGCACTCAGATCTCACTACTTTTTTGACAAGTTTCATGTGGGATTTCTTTCTTGTATCATTGTTTGTACTTATTTGGCTTGGTTGGTAATTGAAATTTTATAAGAAATGCTTTGGTATGCTGCTGGTAAATTTGTCACAGCATTGATTAACAAGAGTATCTTAAAACTTGCAGAACCCAGGAAAGTAAAACAATATAAAAATCTTTCCTATTGTGGAAGATGGCTTGATTATGTGAGGTAAGTGTGCTTTTTAATTCTATTATTTAAATTACATCACCGACCTTGTATTTTTAGAGGCTTCTGAATGTAGGAATGAAATGAGAGCTTTTGCAAGGTAATTCTAAAGTCAGGAGAGATGGTGCAAGGTGGGTATCTCTACACATTTATTTTTTTAGAGAAAAAACGTGTAAATGAGCAAACTAGTACAGTGATTGCCTTTGCATTTTATTACCACCTAATAAGGTTGATTTTGTTTTAACTCCAGGTGAAATTCACTCCTATGCAGAAGATCAGCACAAGACATGTCAACAGCTTGACTCGTGCTTGCCTTACTGTTGGCCCTCTTCAGAGGGGTGAATTTCACCCCATAGCAAGAATTCTGTATTTGCTGTTTTTAACAGTTAAATTAAGATTTTAAAATTATTATTTTATGTCTCAAAAGAAGGCTGTTAACAGATGACTTGTTGTCTATTAGAGATTGTTCTTCTTTGGATGAAAATATACTAGAAAATATTGCAAGAAAATATATTAGAACATGAGGATTTTTAGTAAGAGGGACAAAAAGAGTTATAGATGACAAAGAAGTTGACCATAGAGCATTAGAAAGCTAGCCATACAATACACCCTTAAACTGTAGGGATATGGATATCTTTTTCTTATGCACACATTCTTATGTATTAGAATGGTAGTGTGACAGTCATGAATAAATAGTATTTCAGGAGGAAAAGTACAAAGATATATATGAGGACACATCTATGTGTATTCATTGTCTATGCACACCTACATACACCTTTGCTTAAACAATGAACAAATATAGTGACTAATTTATTTGGTGAATTAAAATCTGGCTTCTTACAAATTGCATACAAGCAGGCTAAGGAGTTTTTCCTCCTCGAATAAACCTTCAGGATGACTTGCAGATACTTTGTAATGAATTTTCCACTGAAAAATTCTTGTTTGTTCTTCACCTTCTGAGATGATTTACCTGTTATTAATTTTAAAAAAGGTCTCTGTTCATTGGACTGAAAGACCCAACCTTAATAAATTTTACACCAACTTGATTGTGAATGGGCAGGTAGGAAGAAAAATCTTTTGTTACTAGATAATTTTAACAGCAAGACTGAAATAATTTGCCACTTTGTATGAAGAAAACTCAGAAGAGATATGTGGATAGTATATTGAACTCCAAAATACCGAGCCAGTAAATCCATGTAGCTCTGCACTGTCAGTATATTAATTCTTGGAGTCCCATCAATATGATGTAGAGTGTATTTAAGAGCCTCAACTGCATATGAGATGGAATAAAAAAGGTCTCGTAAGGTCTTAATATTCTGGTGAATTTCATAATGTTGATGTTTTACTTTAAATTCATTGAAAACTGTAAGAAGGGAAGAAATCAGTTCTTATTTTAAAAAGTATTTCTAGCCCACATGATTTCAGGGAGTATTGAAAAAGTGATTTTAATGCATTTACCATAAAAAAAATTAAAATGCCATCCTTGTGACAACAATGAGATCTATGAAAATACCTTATTGGCTACATGTATTTAATATATATGATAGATTTATCTCCTGTAAAAATATTTGTGTCATGATATTATAGGATACTGTCTCTTTCTTGTTTAAAAAAAAGAAAAAGAAGAGAAAAATAAAAACATCAGTCAACCTCTCTGAGCACTGTTAGCTGTATGGTTTTGTATTGCAGTTCATTAATTGGTTAAGTGTTAAGACCAAAGACAGGCACTTCTATTATATCTAACACTATGACACTGCTGTTTCTACTAATTCTGTTGGAATGAAAAGATGAGAAGTTGTAATTACAACATGAAATGTAACATAGTTTAAATTTGTGCAGCATTTTGAGCTGTAGAATTTCACTTTTTTCCAGGATTTAAATTTTTTGTCAGTGTCTTGCAATTACATTGCTAGTCATGCATATGGGGGTCTTTTGGTGTTCCTAAGAAATCATGCCAAGACATTGCTTCTTTGAGTTGGAGTTATACTAATATCCTTGAAAGATAGGCTTGACTGGATAAAAGAATTCACTTTCAACCATTTTGGATGCAGAGGGTTATTAAGTCTGGATAATACAGCCATAAATGTCTAGAAGGATTTAATGAAGGATGTTTAGAATATTTGGTTGCTAATATAATGTATCTTTTGGGGGGGGTTAGTTTTATTTGTTCATTTGTTTTGCTTTGCTTTTAGATTCTAAATAATTGCCAAATAAAAACAAAATTAAAAAAACCACAAACTTTAGACTATGGAATTGTTATCAGCTGATTCACTGTAATGCGCGCAAAAGTTGGATCAAAGTCTGAGTGTCATATTGTTTCAATCACTATTCAGTGAAGGTATGCTAACCATTTTTATTTTGTAACATTCATGTTAATGGTTTTCTTGTGTATAGAAGTATATATATAAAAAGATGGGAACTATTTTCTTACACATACTATGCAATATGTTTGTAGAACTGCAATATTACCAAATTACAAAAGCTGTGCTTTTGTACTCTCTTGCTTTATGTAAAACAAATCTTTTTTCTATTTAATGGATTGTCTGTCTTTAAATTGTGGATAATATTATTCGAAAGCAGTACATTGAAACTTTAAGATTTTTTATTTTCTTTTGTTTGTTTGTTTGTTTGTTTGTTTTATGAAAATAATGGCAAGGTTTTGGAAGTTGGTAATCGCTTTTTCTTGGAAAGCTAGAACTTTTTCACCATGTAATTAACACTGTCAGTTTAAAATGTCTCCTGTACTTCTTTCATTTGATCTTAGCATTTCCATCTGGTGCTACTATATAACATAAATAAATGTAATATATTAAACAGGAAACATATCAAAACTAATTTCTAGACTAATCAAGCAGGAAATCTGCTAAGGGTGAGAAGAAGATATAGAATACCTTATGAGACACTTAGATTTTCTGTATATTTTTGATAGATCTTTTTGTAAATTTGCATTTCCTTAACTCTGTCTACATTAGCAGTATCGTAATAGCTTTAATTTATTTTTCAGTTGTTTTGTCCTCACACACACACACTATAGTATAGTTTTATTTCAAACTTTTTTTTTTAAACAACAGGCACTGCATTTAAATGCAGTACTTATGTTATGAAACCCCAATTTTAAAGAGGTAGAGGTTTTATTTCTGCATCAGCATTAGTAAGGTTAAAATTACAATGCTGCTATATCATCTACCGTAAAGCATATGACACTGCTCAAGTTCCTTTATATCTTGCCAGAATAAGCTTAAACTGCATGTTCATGTTTAAACTGCACTTGTTTACAAGCCACTTGAGAATTACACAGTCACTAAAAGGTCTTGCAGTGGTCATCAATGCAAACAAATGCTCTTTGTGTTTAAACTGGGCAGTGTCAGTTCTGGTGACAGCACAGCTTTACACAAAGCTCTGGCAAAAGGTAAGGTGAGCATTTGGGGGTTTGTTTGCACAGAACTCCTTGATGCCATATTATGATTTCTTCAATATCCAGAGTAGCTAGACAGCAGCTAGCTTCACAATGCCTAAAATAATCAGTAATTTCTGAACGAGAGCAACAGTTGTATAGGACTATCAATAATACAAGTCCTGATAAGTCTCAAATGACTAAAACATGATAGCTGATACAGCAAGAAAAATTATTCTAGCCATTTTACCCAGGGTTAAACTAGTCCAATCTTGGAAACTACTGATAGTAAAAGATAAATAGAAGACATAATGAAAAAAATCTGCCATAAGCATTGTGTTGATTCACCACAGTCAACACTGAGACTAGAGTTTTATATAAGTTTACTATGTATAATATAGATATGTCTCCTCTGAGACTTTGAACTGAGCTTCAGATCATGTTGTTTGAATTTGAAAGTATTATTTGATCTTTAACCAATACATTTCTTTGGGAAAAGTTTCAGAAGAGCTAAAGTAAAATCTTATACTGTATACCTGGTCTGATTAGAGTCTATTAACCACAAAAAAATCTAGCCTACTTAACGAAGAAAAAAAAATTTAAAAATTGAAATTTGAAAGTTTTTTCTGTGTTTTGGGAAAAATTTTAGTGGATTTCACATTTTTAAGGAGTGTCCAACTCTACCTGTGTCTCAAATTCTGACATGTTTAAGCATTGACAGCAATGCATATTAAAATAAATTTGGACTTGGGTCTAATCAGTCTAGTTTAATGCAATATTTGATCTGAGAAGTAAAAGTGGCTTTTACTCACATGTATATCTTGTTGGTTTTGAGACCCATGAGGGAGAAGTTCAGCTTTCAATATCATCTAGAGCACAATGAAAAGTAGGATTTAAGCATTAGAGAAGCATTACTGAAGGCAAGATGTGTTGTTTTCTGTGCTTTATGATATTTTGAGAGCTTGAGTACAGTCATTCTTTACTTCGGGATATGCATTCTAGCAAAATAACTTATTTCTAAGTATATGCTTCAGAACTATTCTGAAGAAAAAAGAAAATACATAATTGTTTTCTTTCTAAGTGATATTTACTCAGTTTTCTTGTCCCAAACACTGCAACAGTGAGTAAGTCAAATCCTCCTTCTTAACTCCCACTCACTCAACTCTTCAGCTGAGCTTCAGTTGCCCCTTTAAGCATTCTCCTTTCTTCACAAATAACAAAAGAATAGGCAATGAAAAGAATTTAGTTGTCTCTTTATCAGGATGCTCCCTGTGTGACTTACTGAAACTGTGTCAAAGGGAAAAGTTTCTACCAAAGAGGAAGATTATTTGCTTTGTGAGAACAGAAATTGAATAAAAAGGAAACCACACAGAGGCAAATATAATTTTTAGCCTGACTTACTAGAATGAAACTTTTAGAGTGAAAGATATTAGACTATAGACTTTGTAACAACTTTTAATTTCTCAGAGATTTTGTCATTCAATGAATGTATATAAAATACCATAAAATAAAAATGCAAATTATCCTATCCTGTTACATGTTTTTTAAAATGGAAAAGGAAAAACTGAGCTCATTATTTGTCCCTCTCTTCTAATGCGCTTATTTACTTTTACAAATTTGAAAGGCAAAAACAGAGATAAAATGTTAAATAGTATAAAGCTAACTATTTAAAACCCCTAATAATAACACAGTATTGTTCTTTTAGGTCATAACTAACATTCTCATTCGTCCTTGGTAAGTTAATGCTCTGATTTCTTACACAGTGGCAAGCCTTTCTGTGTTTTGTGTGATCTTTGGGAGACATGAAACCCCTGATGATAAAGGAAATAGTATAACTACAAGGTATTAACAGAAGTGTCTGTGGTAGTATTCCCCATGCTACAGTGGAACTGAACAAGATTTGGGGACATTTACTCATATGAGGAAAGAGGGTCTTCTACAGCATTTAGATATTGTGAAGAAAATAGTCAGGATGCTTTCCAGCTCCATTCCCCCAGGATGGCTGAGACATGGTGTTGCAATAACCTTTGAGGGACAGACAAAAAGGAAGTGGTTTTCTTGATCTGCATAGGGATGTGTAGGACAGTGATTCATAGGCAGTAAATCCAAATCATGTTGCAACTGTGGAATATATAAATATAGTTGAAAGATGGATGATTTTTTTTTTGAAGTGCAAAAACTGTCACGAGGCTTCTCCCTAAGCCTCAGAGAAATGGAAAGAAAGTCAAGCGAAGATGTATCATAGACTCATAGAACAGCTTGGGTTGGAAGGCACCTTAAAAAACATCTAGATCCCACTCCCCTGCCCTAGGCAGGGCCAACTTCCTCTCGACCAGCTTTCTCAAATCCTCACCCGAGCTGACCTTGAACACTTCCAGGGATGGGATGTCCACAGCTTCTCTAGGCAACCAGTGCCAGTGCCTCACCACTCGAAACCTAACCTCGTTCAATTTAAAGCCAGTTAGCTCTGTGGTGTCACTACCTGCCCTTGTAAAAAATCCCTCTCCAGTTTTCTTGTAGGCCACTTTTAGGTACTGGAAGGCTGCTCTAAGGTCTCCCTGGAGCCTTCCCTTCTCCAGGCTGAAAAATCCCCATTCTCTTAGCCTTTCCTCATAGAAGAGGTGCTGCATTCCTGTGATAATTTTTGTGGCCCTTCTTTGGATGAACTCCAACCAGTCTACGAGTAATTTTTCTATCTTTATACCCCTGAAATTTTCTTTTTCCTTTCTTTTCTTGGCTCTTTTAAAAACCAACATCAGGAAGGAGAAAAGGAGTAATATAGGTATAAATTTTGTGCTTCTCAAATAGAAGGTGACAATGAATTCTCTGTTTGCACATGTATCTCTGTTCATAGCAGAAAGAGGTAAAAATAAGCCAGTACAGTAGGGTGGATTCAAACCCTGGGAAATTCAATAGGAAATACTGACAAATTTTGTGTCTTTGGATTAGGCTTTAAATGTTCATAAAAGTTTGTGGAAAAAAATGAAATAATCATAGTCCATGACTTTTTATAGTCCGTTTCTAAAATGCATTGCTAACCTTAGTGCAATTTTCCCTCTGCAAATTATTCCCACTACTAACTGCAGGTACCACTTTGACTGCCCCACAAGGAGAGCTCCAAATACTTGTGCACTCTTGAGTCATTTGTCAAAACCAAATTAAAAAATTACAAGATGTCCAAAATGAGTAATTTTAAAAAATGGTAAAAAAAATCTACTGCCACTGCCTTTTTATATTTTGGCTCAGTATTTTCCTCACAGTGGAGGAGTTGCACTGTTTCTGAAAGCAATAGATTTGATATTCCTGGCCTTCCTACTCACTTTTAAGAAGGCTCTGCAGACCATGGTTCTGCACAGGAGAGGAAAATTTGGGAAATTAATTCTTTGCGTTGGGTTTAGGTTTGATTTTTTGTTGCATGGTCTATATTTAGACTCACCTTAATCCCTATTTTTAAGCGTAAAGGGAAGAGAAAAATCTGATGGCGGCTAAGTCTGACAATAATAATTGCGGCATGGAGTGGGTTATTGCTTGAGACAATAATTACTGCAATGGTGGAACAAAATGCAGGAGGAGAAAGGGAGCATACAAAGAAAAAATGTGGAAAGATAATAAAGGCGTGGGAAAAAGAGGAGTGGTACTAGAACGGGTTTGCTGTTCAAAGGGGAAGAAAGTAATAAATAAATGTTAAAATTTCTCTTTACCTCTCTGGGCTTGTCAAATATATCATGCCAAAGTACAGGAAGCAGAGGAAAGCTTTCAGGATAGCATTGATTCAGAAGTCCCTTTCAAGACCGGAGATGGTCAGTTCATAGGAAGAAGAGTACTAAGAACATCAGAAAAATTCTGTTGCTTCTCTGGCCTCTGTGTGATGAGAGGCACAGATGTGGAAGCTATAAGCTATGGAAACTGTATAGAAGACAGAAAGTTTTATGTACAACAGTACAGTTCTGGAAGAAGAACGAAGGCACAGAGGTTTACATTAGCCTACAGCAGTGTAGATGGCAAATGGCTGGAACAAGAAAATGGAGGTTTCTATAGGTTTATAGGTTGGTGAGATTTCGTTTGTTTGTTTTGAGGGTTTTGTTAAGAGGAAAGAATATGGACTGTAAGTTATTTTCTTATTTCCTTATTTCACTTTCCTTTTGCCCTATTTTTCTACAAACATCATCTGAGAGCAGACTTCTGCTGTGATTTGTTTCACAGCAATCAAGAAATGTGTGTATGTATATCTGTTTATATATAAAAGAATAAATAAGAAAGCAGTGCTACTTACAAGCATTTCAGAAACAGCAGCTTTCTTGTTTTATGAAAGGTTGATCCATCAGCTAAAGAATGGGACTGATGAAAGCACATGTTTGTGTTCAGAGATTTTAAGCACATTTATGTTTACCCGCATCACATGTCACAGTTTTCAAGCCCAGATGAGTCCTCTTACATTAACATGTAAAGAAATACTTTATATGTCTACGTAGTTCATATGCAGTGCAAATTTTTCATTAAGGTATTTGTTCTCTATGATGACTATTGTCACCTTGTCTTCAAGTTTCCTAGCATAAACTGCTGGACTCTAGTAGACCTACTAAAATTCTGATTTTAAACTCTTGGTACTTCTATTTTTACTTTGGGAAAGTCTAGGACACCATACCAGTCCTTTCTATGGTGCTGGGATAATAAGCATCTCTTCTCATGCATGTTACCATACATTTGTAAACAAGTCACCACAGGTATAACCAGTCTCCTGGAGCTACTTCCTAAAATGATTTGTTTATTTACCTCCAGTTTCCAAAATCTTGCATGGCTTTAATATAATGTGGGTTTTTATCTTTTTGTTTAACTAGAGTACATTATGTACTTTTTAAGATATTTAAATTATATATCTAAACCACAAAAGTTTATTAATTGCCATATGTTCCTGAGAACTGAAAGGGAAAAATACATTTCAATCATATTGTCTCACATTTTACAGAACAGTATAATTTCAGTTGTTTTAGGTGATTTTCCTATCTATTTTTAGGGAACTTAAAAAGCAAACATTTAATTAAATTTGACGTTGTACAGTTGGCCTAAGAAATATCAGTTCAGTTAGACTATTGTGATGACAAAGTATTTACATTCCAAAGAAACAATTCTAAATGGTGTATTATTCCCTTTTAGAAGTAAATAATGTATTATCATGTTGTGAAGTATAAAAAATTAAGTTATATCAATTTTTAAATAAATGTAAATAAATTTTTTTAGTATAAACTTCTGTGAAATGTGCACCTTCAATTTATTGTACTTTTCTGGCAACATAATTAAGTGGGGAATATGTTAAGCTACATGCTAATCCTTTTCATATTTTATGGTGTTTTTCATTGTCTCACATATCTTTTGTGTAAGTGGGATATACTTTTCTATGGCTTTTGTGCAGAACTCATATTTTTTGTTCTATTATTTAATGCATATCAGCTTATCCTTTGGATTTATTTATTCTGAAGGCAGTTTTGTCACTATACTTAACATTTAGGTCAAGCTCATCCGAAGCTCTGAATATGTATTTAGCTGTTAGTATGTGAGTCATTCCAGTAAACTTAATGGAACTTCTGAAGTTTGAAGTTAGGAGCATGATAAAATATTTTGCTGGATCAGTCTTCATAATTCAATCAAATTAAGGCTATACCCTACAGGTCTAAAAATTATTTACTGTAAAATAATGAAGGTGAAAAACTATTCTGAATATTCCACAGTGCTTCACTTTTGCTTAGTTTAGTTGAGTAAAGCTGCTCTTGAGATGATACATTAATCACTATTTCCCTTTTCAGATCTGTGTGTGACTTCCATACACCACTGGCTCTCTGTATCATAACCATTTTTATTCCTGATTTGAATTATATCAGCATCTATTATGTTGAAAGTGTTTTGTGCAAGTCCTAAAAAGCCCTGCTGACTTTATATCAATGTACTCTGTTGTGTCTATGAGGATAAATGCCATCAATCAGCAAAATTAATCAATGGCATTGAGCTATATTTCACATATACAGCTCTGGAAATTATCTATATTTGGAGCCTTGAAACATAGATAAAATATTTACTTTGCACATAAAGGGCAAAAGCATCTTGATTCCATACTTCATCTGCCACAGTGCAGTTTGCTTATCCTGATGTTCTCTTACTAAGAATGTTTTCCCAGATGCATTGGATGGTGTGAACACACATCATCAGGCATGAATTCCACGGGATGAAGAAAATCAGTTTGAATTGTCAAAAAATGAACATAGTGCAGATGGTCACTGTATATTGCCAGTGCCACAACTCTGGAGTCTTTCAGAGGGCTTTAAAAACAAACAAATCAGTTTGTAAATTGTAAAAAACTTCTGAGCTTCATGACTGCCCTATTTATTATGATGGGACACAGAAGAGCTCTAACAAATGCAGAATGAAACCTTCACACCTGCAATAATCAGGAATCATGGTATAGTGGAAGAGAGTCAAGGAGGAAAATTACAGGTTTTACAGTTATGCCCACATGAAAATATCAGCTTTGTAATATCAGATTTTGTATAGGGAGATCTGGCTGTCAGATGTATAAGAATTGACTGTTCTGTCAGCTTTACTGTGTGGAGAATAATTATCTTCAAAACTTTTTAGTTATGTATTTTCAATCATTGGGATTATTCTGCGTGTGCCTTCTCTTTTTTTATCCATTTACTTTATAAGTCCTTAGGACTCTTTCTCTAAGAAGCTGTAGCAAATACTAGTATTGGGAAAGTTCTCTAGATTAATGGTCTTACCTTCTCAAGCTTAATAGAATAACACATGGCAGTGATGCTTCATTTTATAAGACAAGTTTAAAAATCTTGTCACAATTGCAAATGAAATTATCCTAATAACCCTCTGAATAAACACCTTAGATATAACTCTGCATAGTTTTCCTGTTATCATTCCCCTTGGACTTCTGTGGACTCTGGAGAAAGCACCCCACCAGTGCACTTAGCCCAGCCAATGTCCAGGTCTAGGTCAGACTGGAGCAGCAGCAGGGTATTTAAGGACAGCACAGGTGTCTGGTCAATTTACACAGTCCCTTCCCCAGAGATTCCCCAAGTATCTCTGGGGATATATTCCCAGTTATATTCCCAGTTGTATTCCCTGCCTTGTACCTTTGGTATTGGCTTATGAAGCTGTTGTACATGGGTTTCTGTAATCCTTTTTTAAAACTGTTGACAGTTGCTTCTTGTGGCAGCAAGTTCTCTTGCTGCTCAAGTAAGAACATTCTTTCACCTAATTTAAACACATCTTCAAGTAATTCCACTGACTGTCCACCGTTCTGAAGTTGTGGGATTCAGAATATAACAGAACAGACTGTTTCACTTGGAAGGGACCTACAGAGATCATCTAGTCCAACCCCTTGACCACTTCATGGCTGAACAAAAAGTTGAAGTGTGTCATTGAGGGCATTGTCCAAATGCCTCTTAAACACTGACAGGCTTGAGGCATAAACCACCTCTCTAGGAAGTCTGTTCCACTGTTTGACCACCCTTTTCATAAAAAAAACGGTTTCAAATGTCAAGTCTGAACCTCACCTAACTGGGTGAATAATAGCTCTGCAACCACCTCATCCACCACCATAAAAGGCAAACATATTCCCTTCAGCCTTTAAGAGACCCCGTTTTCTCTTCAGTTTCTTCTTATAATACTCCAGGACTCTCAGATAAATCCCACTCAGTCCTGGTCACTAACTAACACCTAATTTATTTGGTCTAGTAGTTTTTCTGCATTCTCTCTGTATGTCTCTTCTATAGTCTCTAGTGATTTAGCCCTTCTGACCTATCTGCTACAGAGAATGCATTGCATGTGGAATATCCTCAGTACCATCAACACCCTCTGCATTAGGCTGGCAGTTCTTGAACAGAAAATAAGTTTTGCCTTTGCTCTACTTTGATTCCACGGAAAGGGTGATTTTCTTCACAGAAATGGTAATTAGATATTGGGATGGGCTGCTCAAGGAGGTGGTAGAGTCGCCATCCCTTGAGGTTTTTAAGGAAAAACTGGATGTGGCACTTAGTGCCATGGTCTAGCTGCCATGGTGGTGTTGGGACATAGGTTGGACTTGATGATCTCAGAAGTCTTTATTTCTGGCCTGATTATTTGTGTGTTATTCTGTGATTCTGTGTTTGACATTGCACATGCTAGTCAGATAGCCTGGCCAGCAGTCTGGTTTGTGCACCCTATTTATTGTGATTGCAATATTTATTCCCTCCTGGCCTTTCAGAGACACATTGAATATTAACCATATCCTCTCAGGGGTCTTCTTATTCTGAATCAAGTGCTCCTATGTGCCTGTTAGCTTTCACCGAGCTCCTAGAATAAATACTCCTTTACCACCCTTTTAATTTTCACCAGCAGACTGGCTTCATTTCTATTAAAGTGCAGTCTTAATAGGACAGCTGAGGGGTTTTAAACCTTTAATTCTCAAAGTCTTGCTGCAAAGAGTACATGTGCTCCTCGGGCATTACTCTCCTCTTGTGACACCAAGGGTCATGCACACTTCTAAGATTACTGAGACCTGTAACCACGCTTCCCAAAGCACATCAATAAAGTTATGATAGAAAGCAAGAAAAATCTTTTCTTAGACCGTTGCTTGGACCTTTAGCTCTCATTTTCCAAACCTGTATTAAAAACATACCACTGAAGCAGCATTTTTAGTTTTGTTTTACTGTTTTATTGTTCAGTGAAATAATTTCTGAATAACTTCTGGTCATAGTTCCTCCTTTCCGAGTAATACTTCTTTTCCTAGTAATTTTAGTTTGCTTATCCTCATTTTCCTAAAATGTTTATTGCAATAAAAATTCTCCCACGTATTCATCTTGCAGATAAATTATGTTGCTCTCTGAATGTTCAGCAAGTTAGGAAAAAATGAGGGGGTTTTTTTCTGAGGGAAAATGGAATTTTAGAAAAGCATCTAAGTAAGACTCCACATGGGCCTGCTGGGTGTTTGCTTGGTAATCACTGCTTCAAGTTGTTGCAGCTGGTGGCTTCTTCCTTCTGCTAGGCTTCTGTCTTCCCGAGTAGATTTGGCTCTAGCTCCTGAACAAATCCCAATCCTTGATTTTGGGTTGTCTTCACTGTTGACTTCTGAGGTGGTTGTCATGTTCTGCATCCTGTCACACTTCATGCCATCAGTCTGATGTGTGAAGCATCATGGTAAGTACCACTGGAGGGAAAGGAATTGTCTACTAGTGGTGCACTGTGGCCAATGCCTTCTCAGCCTTAGAGCTCTCCAGACAGCTGAATAATCATCAGTTATAATTGATAATAATAATAATAATCAGCAAAACATTGTTTAGTGTTTTCTGCATGGAAAAAAATAACTAAGCTTTAGTTATAGTCTCTTGAGAGCCATATTTTTAATATCCTATGCAATTAGATTTTACACAAAATGTCTTCTTTCTTTTTCACACTTGGCAAGAAAGATTATCAGAAAGAGAGGGGGCAAAACCTGGACAGAACCTTTTGTCATGATTTTTAAGGGTATGTAAGTATGTGTGCTTTATCCATGTCTGCTTTATCACTTTGTATGAGAACCATTGTTGTTTGTTTTAAATCAATAATGAAAAAACTTTAAGAATTTAAATACAGTGTGCAAATCCCTGGCATTCAGATGCTTTCATGATTAATCCTTTTTATCCTGGGCACAATATTTTTCTAGGTTGAGGAGAATTAATTGGGGAACTTTTTTTTAATAACTTTGTGTGGTTGCTGATTTTAAGGCCATCTGCAGCAGTCCATATTTCTTGCAGACATATGCAACAATTTGACAAACCTCTGGATTATTTTCTCACTACAAGAAAAATATCTCATCCAGACAAGGTTGGAATGATAATCAATATTATCTAGTGATATGAAAATAATCTAGTAATATGAAGAAAAATCAAGAGCTAGTCAAATAAAGGAAAATCCAACAAAAATCTCAGCTCACTGCCTGTGTAAATTTTGATGCCAAAGGCAATGATTTATGCTCAGTTTCTTTGTAACCTTACATACAGGGATTTTTTCTCTTATTCTCCTGTTCACACAGTTAATATTTCTTCTTACATTATTACTTATTACTACTTCAGTAATTAGATATAAAAAATTACACTGCAGCACATAGTAAATTACATGTCAATACATTTGGTGCTTGGCATTTATAAATTTGGTAAGAGGCTTATAATTTTAAGCCTGACCATTTGTGAACCAATTAAAGAGCTTTTCCTAAACTCCAAAAATACATGAAGTACTGCTGTTATGCTCACTGTTATTTATGAAGTCTCATGTCTTTAGATATCTCAAATTGTATTTTCAATAATTATCATGGGTAGATATCAAAAATGTAGGGATTACAGCTTAACAGGTGTCAGTTAATATCATGCTTGAGTGCTGCAAATAGCCCAAGGAGTATATTCATGCCTAATTGTCTACACTCCAGAGCACAACAGCTGCCACTTGTAGCAGATGCATCATCTGACTGATGATATTCTGCAATGTGTCAACAGGGGTTTTGGTGCAGCTGATTATATATGATTGTATTTGGCATAGCTGCATACCATTGATAGACACTGTTATCATTGTTCACTGAACATTGGAATACTTTAGTCAGCTGTTTGTTGTGCCAGCTATAAGGAGCTATCAGCCAAAAATTTTCATTAAGTTGGCTGTTTACTGGACTGTGTGAAATGAATCATTGACCTTGATGAACTAGTGTCCACTTGTCAAAAATACACTACAGTGGGTGGAGACAACAGCCTTGGCAAGTCTTTACACAGAGAATGGAAACTCTCCCAGTCTTGATCTGCAATTCCACTAGTATTGGGCTAACAAATAATTGGTGATAGTTCTAGGAATCTGCAGACTCTGCACTGCTGCTAGCTGTGTGGGTTATTTTATAAAGGTCTCATTCCTGCGAAGACCTTTGCAGCATGGCTGTGGTTGACAGGCTCTCATTTCCCAAGTCCTTTGCATGGCATTATTCAGAGTGAGGGATGGAGAGAGGAAAGAAAGGGGGAAAAAAGAGAAAAAGAAAAAAAATTTAGCGTCAAGGCTTACTTTGTTATACACTTTAAAATTGTTACTTATACCCAAGGAAACAAAGAGCCTTTGAAGTTATACAAAGTGTTGACTGTTTAAAAAAAAAAAAAAAAAGACTAGTAGAATTTAAACTTTTTCTAGAGTACGAGTTAGAAGGAAGCTTGTGAAAAGCAGGGAGAAAACAGTAAAATTATTACCAGCTTTGAGATTTGTAAGAGAGTAAACTCATGTATTTTTCTCATATGACTTCATCCAGATTCTTGATTTTCCTGAAAACTTAATTACCAATCATTTCCTGGAAGAATCATTAGGAAACATACAATGACTTACCCAACACTAGTCTGACTTTTTTTCCCCCCTCTCCTGTTTTTCCCCCTCTCCCTATTGTTTTTTTTTTTTTCCAAATCAGTGGCTTCACTTGGAACTAATGTAAACAGTTCATAAACTCAGACTAAGTTTTCTTGATTTCTTCTTTCTATAGCAGAACTCAGTCTTTAAAAGAAAGGGTCTACAACATTAACCTCTACTAACTTAATAAGGAAGGAGTTCCATTCATAGAAGCTGCTACAAAATAAAATTCCAGTAGTGGACTGGGAAGTTAGATGACCTGCTGTCAAACTATTCAATACCTCTCTTACAGTTCTCAGCATCCAGGAGGAGCTTTCAGACATTATTTCTCTTCACCACATGTAAACTGTTTGGGTTAACTTATTTCTACTAACTTAATGAGTGGAAGAAAAAATAAAATAGATCTAGGACTTTTTTTTCCCTGTAAAATTCCTTTAGTAAAAGTTTTGGAAGAGAAAATATCAAATCACTTTTAGCTGATGAGGTCAAAACAGTCTGAATTAAGAAATAATTGAATTATGATATTTCATACCAGAGTAATGTGGGGAAAATTGATTTTGAAACCCATGGTAGATAAGAGTAAGTTTGCAGCTTTTTCTGATAAATGTCCTGGGTAGATCCCATGCCATGCAGAGTCTGATTTTCTGATTCCCACAGACAGATTGAAACAATCTCTTAAAAAAAAAAAAATATTTGTATGGAACGTGTCAGCTACTAAGGAAGTAAAAAACAGTGGTGGATTTTTAGAAGCAAGCTACTTGAGGCTGATAAAAGGCCTTTCAAATGAATAGAGAGATTGGTTCTAGGGTCATGATCGGCACTGTGTGAATTCTCATGATCTAAGTTAATGCAGTTGAAGTCTTGTTAAGTCATAGACCTCTAAGTCCTGTTCATCATAAAAGGCAGGAAGTCCTCTGTAACTGTAAACTGTCACACAATGCTCCAGATTACTCCATGGTGTTTTATTAGAATTAGTTATGCAAAGTTTATACACAAATAAATTGGATGAGTCAATGCAAGATCTCATAGAAAAGGACACCTTTTGCATCTGTTGAAGTTTATGATGCAAACCAAGCATGTATAGTACTTTAGATTCCAGTAATTTAGTCTTGTGGAGGTATGAAAAACTTTCAAAATTATCCAAATGTCATTTTTTTACAAAGATTTTCAATGTTTAACAAGGATAGGAGGGAGGTCTTGGGGGAGTCATTGACAAAGCCCATATTCTGCATGAGTTTTGCTTAAATTCTGAGCAGAAGACAAGTTTACATGTAGTAGATGAGTCTGTCATCCAGGAAGTACGAGCTGGTAATTTACAGGAAATTCCATGGTTTAGGTGGAATAATGCAAACAAATTTTTCTCTTTAAGGATGACTTTAATTATGTTGGCTTTTCAAAAATTTCCTATATTTTAATAAGCACCAAAATATTGAATTGATAAAAAATGGGCTAAACACACATGCTTACATCACAATTCATAGACATTGCACCAACACATGGTGTATAGATGGGTGTGCATGTGTAAGTATTTGTGTGTGTGCATGTGTATGTGTATATATATATATATACACACATATATATTATATACCTCAAAAATCTGTCAGTGATATATCAGACTCCAAGTAGTCAAAAAGGTGTACTGTCAATTCCTTGTCTTAAATTTGTTCTTATCATTATTTCTACCTTGAGTAAAATTTTACAGATTGTTCTTTATACTTATAATAAGTTTCCTCAGCACATGGAAAGTCTTCAGCTGGAGCATCATTTTTCTTAGACAGTTTGCTTTGCTCTCATTGTGTTTTAACAATGACAAGCACATGAAGTATTCAGATTCTACATACTAATTATTATGTCATAGGAAAAACCCTTCAGTTTTATCTTAACAGAACTGAATAAAGAGAGTTAACAGCTGTGTACAGAGCTGGCTGCAGTTTGACATTCTTAGCTGTAATGGGACTTCAAGATACATCAGTCAAATCAACCTGTCACTCAGGGCCTTAGGTAAAAGAGTGTGTGATATCTGACAAGACTGAGTATCTTCAATTCCCAGTAGGTAGAAACTCTTATTATGTTTTAATAGCCTTTTCAGCCTGAACTGATAACTCTGAATAGGATAGTCTATTGAAAAAAAGGTTTGGTTTTTTAAGGTCAGACTCAACTACAGTAAAAATATGCTGGATGCAATGCCAGTCATGATCAAAGTTTGTCTGCTTTGTACATCCTTTGCACTGCCAGGAAGGGATTACAGTGGTGCATCTAACACTGTGCAGAGTAGAGGGTCTGAGCATTGATCTTGCCCATTGTGACTCTGTATTTGACTTTCCCCCACAGTCAATACAGTGCAAATACTCAGTGCAAATATGAATTAGCTCTGCATCCAAATGTGTGAGGTTCAAGTTCTGCATCAATATGCACTTTTTGATTATATGAAACTGTCATGAGTGTTGCCTGATGGTGAGCAGCACTGAAACTTTTTCAATGGGACAGCAGTCTTTTCCTACTGTTTACATTATTTTCTGTGAAAGCTTTGACGATAAGCTCTTTATTAGTGATTCCTCAAATTCCAGTTTTATCTCAGACTGTCCCTTTTTTATAGAGTTAAAGCTTTTGCCTACCCATCTCTTTGCTAATATATAGTTGATAACTCAGATTTGGGGAAATGGAATTTCTTGTCATGAGTGTTTAGTTTACTGTTTGCCTTTTCCTGTCATTATTTAGCATTACCTTTCTTTAGCCTAACTGTGAAGACATTCAGGATGTACATTATAGAAAAACACCACAGCTGTCTAATTTTTTATTTCAGTATTTAGCTTCCTGATAAATCTTTTATGCCTCGAAGGCAAAAAAAATCTATTCCTTAAACTCATATCTTCAAATCTATCTAAAACATTATATTTTCCTATGAATGTTTTCCTCAAGGACCATTCTCATTTCTTTACTAACACTACCTAATTTCTCAAAATCCCTTTTTAGAATCCCTTGCCTCTGAAGGTCATGGTTCACCTTTTTTTTTTTTTTTTTTTTAATATTACACACTTTTTCCATTGAATTCCTTTATTTTCATGTGCTGCAAATAATGATTTGGTCCTTTTTTATTCAATTTGCACTGGTATCTGTTTTTTCCTCATTCCCAATAGTTTTTGGGATATTTACCTCCATCTCATATGTTATTATGTCCCTGCTGTTGTGATGTTTGAGCATTCCCAAAGGCAGTTTGGGAACCACAGTCATCAGAGATTGGTAACTAACTTCTGTTATTACATCTCCTGAGGAAATTTCAGATGCAATTCTGACACGCTGTGCAAGAATTATATGCTGTTTAACTTCACTCAGACTCTTCAGTAGTCACTTTTTTATGACACACTACTCCCCTAATTCTGAAATATAATTTTCAAGGAAAAAGTTATATCTTAGTAAGGACATTACTAAGGAGAACAGAAATATGTGTAAATATCTTTTTCTTTTTGACAATTCTTACTCTTCATGCAATAAATGGGTATTTCAGAGTCTTTTATGATGTATTTTTGATTTTTATGTTCTCTGAAGCTTTGCACAAAATGCTTACTACCAAGTGTTACAAAGAAATAAAGCTACCTTTAGATTTTTCAATTGAAATTTTCATTTAATGTTTGCCACTTATATAGGCAGAAGAAATAGCCCTTGTCTGCAGAAAGGTATCTGACTAGGTTTTGCCCCCGCTGTTTCTTGTTTGAGTAAGCTATAATCTTTATGGGAAAAAGCCACCCTGACTTCAAATCTCCATTACCACCAACATACTTAGCAAATTTCACAAGTTCTTAATAAATGTTTCCATTCAGTGTGCCTTATTTAATTTCTGAATTTTCGTGTCACAAATTTTATTTAAATGTTGACCACTAGTAAAAATCATTATTTTAATCAATTTTAATTTGTTTATTAATTGTTTCACCTTCTCTTTTTGTCCAAAAAATGTAAGTTCATTGAGACTTCTCTATTTTCACCAGCAATCCTATATTTATACCTATCTTTCTTCTCTAAAGGTCCCTCTGTCATTTTAATTTTGGAAACTTGATGTTCTCTTAGGAAAAAAAAAGGTGACATAAGATTCTGGATTTTCATTCAGGATGGTTGAGACCTTTCCAGAAGTTCTAAGATGTCTTTAGGTCTCACCTCAGGAGATGTGTATGTACCTGGATTCTTGATACAACAACACAACAGTTTTTTGTCTGTATTTGGCACTTCTCTGATTTTTACAGCTAAGGATATTCACTGTTACGGTTATAAAAGCTAATCTCCATATCCTGTTCAGATTCACTACTCCTTTCTCCCTTTTTTGGCCTTAAAGGTATTACTTTGCATTTTATGTATAAAACATACATAGTGGTTGCCTGGCTCAGTGTTACTGAATGATTTGGATAGCACTGAAATTGACTCCTGAGGTCTAAGAGAAAGCTTCAGATGGCAGAGCTGTGCTGTCATATTTTCAGAGACAAATTTGTTCTTCTGCTTTTAGGCATGTCCCCATAACGGAGAAATTTAAGATCATTTGCACAGAATAAGCGTTGAAGTCAAATTATTCCACCTCTCTCCCTTCTGTATATTTATTTTATTTTTTCAAATATCTTTATCTACACTGCAATAGAAGGAAAGATTCAAGACTGTACTATGGCAAAGAAGACAAATCTTCTATATGCTATGGAAAAAATACTTTTTGTCTCTCTTAGTGTATGTATTGTTGCCTCTGCAAATGACACTCCACACTCATGCTTCTCACACAACTTTCTCTTGAGATAGGAACTAGAATTCTTTCAAACCTATTTTGTAGAGTTGCAATTGTTCTGGTTTCTGGTTTACAGAAATGTATAATAAAGAGGCTGAGCCATAATCCTCTCAGCCAATGATTCTGAATTTGTCCTTTTATATTTCTTAAATTATTTATTTGTGCATCCCACCTGTTTCACAGACAGCTGAGGTGTCTCAATGTATTCATGCTGTAAACTACACAAAGTATTTATAACTCAATTCAGAGTGGCTCAGATCGGTCACAGCATGATAGATAAACCTTTTCTCAGAGGGAGATTTTGTCACAAGTATGATATCCTTTTGAGATAAGAAGGTCAGGCTGCAGACATTCTTCTGTAGAACCATCATTATTAGGTTATTTTTACTCATAGTCCATTTTATACGCTTACCTCCAGTCTTTGTACGCAGCCTTTTTACTTTGTCCATTATATTTATAAAAATTAATGTCCAGTTTTAATGTATGCTTTCAAAGAGAAGATTATATTTTAATTTATGTATAAAAACTTATGTCTGCCTTTAATATTGTATAAATAGTAAAGGGGTGTAAGATTTACCTTAAATTATTAGTTCATAGGGTAATATTTTCCTCTTTGCTTGAGATATGCCAAGTTTTAAGGGCAGACAGAGGAAATTAAAGGCTTTCCTGTGGCAGCCAGCAAACTTCAATTTATCAAAGCTTTTTAGCTAAACTGCCAACCCCTTCTAACATGGAGGGGGAAACCAGCAAAATGTCTCTTGAAAACTACCGGGGGATTGCATGGTGTATTCAAAAGGTCCATTTTCTGTGATCTGGGACACTCAGAATAAAATAATCAGTCTATATTACCCCACATTTGCCTTTCATAGTGCAGGGACAATGAGAGAGAGAGAATGCCTGCTGGACAGAGCAAGTGGTAGAACTTCTTGTTAAGTACCAGCAAAGATGGAAAACTTCTGGCTCTAGGAAATTTGTGAAATGTTTATACACCGATTAAACTTCTGAAGGAAACCAAAGTAAATGAGAATGTTCAGAAAAGGATTTTTGATGAAGCCAGACAGATTGAAGTATGAAGAGGGCTGCATTAGGCTCTTCTGGCAACACAGAAGTCAGAAAGCTACCATGTGAACTGACAGAATATGCCAAGAAGGTCATTATAATGGTTTGGATATTTTTTAAGGGAAGGCGCAGAAATGTAATAAAACCTTTGGCATTTGTTGCAGTCATTTTTATAGGTGGAAGTATTTGAAATTCTTGGCATTCCACACACATAACAAAAATCCACAGCAAGCAATACTTAGAGGGTTTTTATATTCTACACTTCTACATTTTAGCTTTGTGAACATAGTCTTGAAGGGTTTTTGTGCGTTTGATAATATCTCTGCCTTTAATGTCAATGCCACATGCAACCATCCCTGCAGTGCTTGTGAATACTTTGGTCGTGTTTCTGTATGTGGGAGCTCAGGGATCACTAGAATTGGAAATCAATTTCGTTTAAAATTCTGTTTTCACCTCGACAAGTAAGGCTCTATCAAGCTAAAGTAATATCTCAAGCTGTGGCATTATTCCGGGAAAAAGTTCTAGCTTTTCTTGAAAAAGTCTCCTACACGTAAAGAATGGAGAAGTCTCTGAAGTGCATCACACACTTTCAAGCATCAGGAACGATCTGATGTTGGCAAGACTAGTACCTGTGTGAAACAGAAAGAAAATGTTTCTGCAGGCTTACCAGAATGAAAGTAGAGCAACCCCAAATCTCCCAGTAGGTTTAACTTCAAGCCATGGTTAATTAGGTTCCCATCACTATCCCAAAGGTAACAGAAGATGTTTTTAAAAAAAAACACTGGTAATAACTGAGAGTAAATATCCTGATAGTAGTGAACCATAAAAAAGGCCAAGGCTGTGAATACCTAGACAGTCAAAGAATCAGTACACAAGGGGCTGCCACTATTAAATGGATGGCATGAGAGGAAGAGTTTCTAAAATACTGATTTTGAACAATTTTCTGTCACATACACAAAAAGAGGACAATTTGTAAAGCAGAAACACAGAGACAAAATCCAAAAGACATTGGTGATGTGTTTATGCATTTAGAGAAGCATCTTTAAGTATTATAAAGAAAAATGTAAAACTTATGTAGAATCATAGAGTAGCCTGAGTTGGAAGGGACATTTAAAATAATCTAGTTCCAATACTCCTGCCATGCACAGGGACATCTTTCACTAAACCAGGTTGTTCAGAGCTCCATCCAACCTGGTCTTGAACACTTCCAGGGATAGGGCATCCACAGCTTCTCTGGGCAACCTGTGCCTCAGAACCCTCACAATAAAGAATTTCTTCCTAATATCTAATTTAAACCTACTGTCTTTCAGTTTGAAACCATCCCCCCTTGTCGTGTCACCACATGCTCTTGTAAAAAGCATCTGCCCAAAATTAATTGATGTAAAAGCTTGGGCTCATGACTTGAGATTCTATGTTAGAAGTGGGTGTTTTCTTGTCAAGATTTCGCGAGGAGCGCGAGTCCCTTCACCTCGACAAGACGCCACCTCTGAAAATTGTATTACTACAATTCTAGAACTGAATAAATGACTTAGCATCTTGTTGGAAGTCAGAAAAATTTCCAACAAAAAAAGTGTGTGACCAAGACTATCTGAAATAATAGACAAGAAATTGTAGATTGAAACACCCACCACAGAAAGAACCATTCTTCTGCCTAGCACTCAATTCACTTCTAAATAGGAAGTAACATGTGTTCTTCATGTGCATCTAAAAAATTGTTTACTATTCTTTATTACAATTGGCTGTCTGCTCTTAAAGACAAGTAGGGCAAAAGATCAGTGCAGATCCCCAGAGCAGCAGCACCTCTTTATGGAAATTATGAATTGATGATGGCTTGCTGCATAACAGTGACTTTTAAAATTTCCATTACTTGTCTGCTGCCTGCACTAGCTTTATAGAGGACATTCAAAAACATCCCATCCATCTTATCAAGGAAAGAACATCCATTTCAGCAGAGTTTTCGTTGTGCAATCCATTGCATGTGGTAGAACCCAAAAAAACATTTTCCCTGCTGAGAGCATGAGCATTCACTTCACACTCTTCAACCAACCAATTCTCTGCTGTCAGACCAGCTTACATCTCAGGGAATATCTGCTGAGTACCTGGAGGGAGTTTGTCATGCAAATCTAGGAAAATGTGGGCTGCTTTTTATTAGATTCTGAAGCAATGGCTGCATGTCACAGATTGACATCGCAGAGCTGTCCTCATAGAGAGGCATTAAGCTGTTGGTTCACTGTGACGAGTTTCTGGGAAATCATTTACAGGACTATTGATCTTCACACACTGTCATCCTGCTCTTTGCTGTCCTCAGCTATTTGTCTTGCTGTTAGAGTGAGCCTTCAAAATACCAAGTATTTTGTCTGAGCATGCTGAGGAGCACTAAAGCCTTTTTCCTCCAGAGTCCAGTGTTTCAAAAGTTAGCTTAGGACACAAGAAAAAAATCCTAAAAGAGATTGGGGTAGAGGAAAAGGAATATGGCACCCTAATTCTGCTGTCAAAGAAAAGACATCCCATGTATTGAGAGACTACCACTCTGTGTTGACCAGTGTAAATGGATCACAGGGCCTTCACTGAGCTGCTCACAGTACCTCACTTTGCATTGAAATTTTAGGGAGCAGTGTTTAGGCACAGGCAGATGGATGTGGGCACAGACTACCTTGTTAAAGCTCCTTCAGGGTAGCTTGCCAGCAGGGTATTTTCTGGTAGAGCTTTGTGGCTTATCTAAGGTTTTAATCTTGTGACTTCCAGTCCCATATCCCTCGCCCTGGTCTGCCCAAACTTCGTGATATTTTTAGCTGTGCAGAATTCCAATAATATTTGTAAGTCAGGGACCTCCTTTCTGACCTTGCCAATTTGCAAAAGGATTAACTTTCCTCTCATGACCAGTGATATGAGGGAGTTGCTAGCCACGTCCATTCCAAAGCAGAGGCTGGTAGTATTATCAGACTGTAGGAATGCCTCTGGGATGCCTGGCTTCTCAGCGGGTAGCAGTACTGGTAACCATGGTAACATGGGATCACTGCTCCCTGTGCAGCCCTCCTGGTGAGTTGTGTAAAGTGGGTCTGATGAGCCACAGGTCAGACTGCTTCATTCTGAGCTCTTCTGAGCTCTCTCTGCAGGTTCCCCATTGCCTCAGGCTCTGTTCTGGCTGACTCCCCCAGCTATGGGAAGGTTGGGTGTTTCCCAGCCGCTGGGCTCCCAGACCTGCTGGCCAGGGGTCACTGATGGACTGTCTTTGCTGGCTCCACTGGTGGCAACTTCTATGGGGCTACTCAGGAAGCCAGGTAGCCCAGCTGGCAGCCACCCACCTGGTGGGCTTGATGCCCAAAGAGCTGGTGTCAAAGACCTGGCTGAAGATCTTAAATAACAAATGTGGCTCCTGCTTATTAAATGAGATCTCTGGGCATGCCACTCTCTGGTTTTAAGGATATTTTTCTGGGCTTATTCTCTTGCATATCATGAGTAAATATTCAGATTACTTCTGCTCTCTGTTGATCTGATAAAATGGTAATTTTTTTGCTGAGGTATCTTGTTAAGTTCCTTTAATTTTATATTTCAAGAGTGGTACAAATAACCTTGGAAGTGATACTGAAGGCTGTGTATTTTAGCTTTGTCTTTCAATGCCGGTTGCAAATAAAGGAAAGGACCATAGTGCAGGTGGAAAACAAGTATTTTATTTTTCTGCTCATGGCAAGATTATGGGAGCCAACTAGGCTGATCCAGATAAAAGAAGGAACTTTTTTCTAGCAGCAAAAATGATACAAAGGTTTATTTTACTTGTTTTACCCTATTCTGATGCATTTTTGAGGGATATTAGTTGTTATTTCTCTGTTTATGATGATAAATGAAAAAGTGATTATAAAATTGTGTACACTTGTTGATATTAATACTAAATCTTAAAATATTTGAAGCAAATGCACTTTTTATGAATTTACAATTTCATCCATACCATTACTTTGTCTCTAATGTCATATTCAGGAAAATAAATAATTAAATTTAAAAGTTGCTGTAACACTGATTTCCTAAATATCTGGATACATATAATATAGAGACATTCAATGTAAATGTGCACAAATTATCAGCTTATCATCTGCTACAAATCATATAGCATATGATGTTTTAAAATGAAAAGCTGTCTGGTATAAACAGATATCTACATTGACTAAATAGAAATTAAATTCATGGGGTTTTTTTCTGCTATTTGATATTTTCTTCATTATTTTCTCACCTGATGCTTTAATCCACAATATTTTGAAAAATTTAAGTTGATGGAAGAAAACTGTCAATACATGGCTACCAAAAATTCTTGGGCTATGACTGTAGGCAAATAAATAGTGGATGAAGTTGTTTTGTTTCTAATGGTTAAGTTTTAATTGCTTTTATTTTTTCCCTATTCTAACTATACAAAAAATTAGAAAAATTGAAAATACCAGGTTCTGAATAGAACGCACACTGCTGCACGCTAAAGGATGCAAGGTCCAATATGTTCTGGATGAAAACGAAAAATGAAAGACTGATGGCAAGTCTCATCAATAGTTTTAGCCATCTCTGTTCAGAGTTGGGCAGCAGGAATATGGAGGCTCACAAGCCCTAAAAAGCAGACTTGTGCAACAGATTTTTGCAGCACTGATGCGGAAGTGCTTGAATACTTCAGTACCAGCAGACTAGTTTTAACTGTCTTTTAAACTGTTGCCATGTACTTTCCTTTTTCTGCTTTTACTGATCATTTAATAGGACGGGAAGCTGCTCAGTGACTGCCTGTAATTATGAACATTTTCTCATAAATGAATAATACATCACAACAGGACTTATTTTTCACTTATTTCTATTTGCAGTGTTAGCTAAGTATCCTGAATGAGACTGGAACCCCTTTTCTCAGAATAGGAAACTGGTATGAGAGATTTGGGGCCCCACCTGCAGAATTCCGAAATCTTGCGCTCTGAGACTTGTTAATGCCCCTTTATTAGTGAGATCTGATATTTCTTCAGCTTCTAAGAAATTAATTTAAAAGATAGAGCAAAAATATAACTAATTTAAAATTAGCAATATTTCTTCAAATGACCTTATTTTCTGCATTCTACATCTGCCAAACAACTTTTCTGCCCTGAACAAGGGAAATGCATCTAAACATCTGACCTTAAACATAGTTACCATTAAGTGTCATCTGAGTGTCAAAAAAATGCCTTACCCACCAAATCATTCTTTTCCCACATTAACTCTCTGCTATTATCTTGTAAATTACTTTTGAGTCTCTGACATTTTGATTTACTTTTATCAGAACATGCAGAGTTTCATAATTTGCATATTGTTAAGAGACTTTTTTGAAGTTATGGAGGAGATTCTTTATTGCATGTAAATCAGTTATTAAAGCACTCATTTCTATGTTTGGAATTTTTTGTTGGATGTTTCAGTTTAAGTATATTTACATTTGTAAAAACACACAGTATGATCAATTACGTTCATACCAATCTATATCTAGGATAATTCCATTTTAGCAGAATGATCTGCTTGGAAACATCAAAGTTTAATATGCAGCCTGTAATGCCTAGTCCTTAAACTGTTTCACAAAGAAGAAACACAAGCCCTAAACTATCAAATGCTACCATAATACAGAATTTGACAATATTACATGATTATCAAATACTTAACCTATCCATGAGGTAGTTGCTTCATTTACACTCAGAATCAATTAGCTGTACTGAGTGTCTGTAATCAGTGGTTGTTCAGGTCTCATGTGATTCAAACTAAATGACTTATCAAATATTTTAAACTAAATTTCTCAAACTACTTTTCAGTTCTTTCTTGCCCCTTATTTGTTGGTTGGGCCATTTTTAGTGATATGTTCAGCACTGACAAAGTATTAGTATTCACTATTTTGTATTCATGGTTGGGTGTTGCATTTAAAAAAAAAATAGTATTTGGAATTAATCAACATGAGTATAAGAAAATTCACAGAGAGCTACAATACAGCACTTACGAGGATATTATGGAAGCTTTTTAGACGTGTGGTCTACACAGGTTACGGAGCCTCTATAACTGGACGTGTTTCAAACAACTTCATGACCAGGGCTTAGACTAATTTCTTTTGTTCTTCTTCACCTCAATGATCCTGTATTGAGTGTTAGAAGATTAAAATGGCATTGGTCTCATAGCTACTGATAAAAAGTTATTCAATAAAACAGGCGTTTTTTAAGTTCTGTGAATAGAATTATTGGAAGATTCCTCAGAGACACAAGAGATTCCCAAGCTCTTATGTGTGTATTTTGCTGTATCCAGTCAGAATATTTCAGCATCCTTTGCTATTAGTCATCCAGTTTGTGAGTATTTGTCGAGAGAGCTATTATCAGTATTGGCAATTTGTTTCCTGGATGAAAATGGCACTACACTGTCTAATCAGCCTTTTGAAGAATGTTTGTTTGAGGCAAAAATGGGGAAGGCTCAGAGGCACGAAGCCATGTGAGCAGCTCCCGTGAAGGGCTTCCCTTCCTGCTGCTAGCCTAAGGAGCATAATACAAAGTGTTGTGACAGACAGGACGTAGGATTTGGCTTCACATGCTCAGTCAGGAGATTGGATATTGAGGTGCTGAGAATGAAGGGAAAAAAAGGTAACATTTACACACACACACCCCTTGAGTTCTCATTCTCCTCCTCCACAGCTGAGGACCTGAGATGGCAATTAAGCTGCAAGAAGAGAGGAAATGCTTTTGGCTCACTGCCTGGACTCCCCAGGGTTGGGGAAATAGAACCTGCATCTTGGCCTCACTGGTATGCAAAAGACTAATAACTCCAAAGTTCCTAAGAAAAGAATATAACATGGAGGTCTGTGCATGCAAAATATGTGGGGCCCAGTTTCAATGCACATCGTGCAGAATTATTAGAGTGACTAACAAAAATCCCTGCAACTGTTCTTTTATGCATGTATTCAGATCAGTCTTTGATTGTTGTGTTAATACGTATGTTGTGTAATACTCATGCTCTGTTCCTCAGGCTGTATCCAGTCCTTTTTCTATACATCTTCTGGATTGTAATATCCTCAGAGACAATCTTGAGTGCTAATCCCAGCATGCCTGAGCAATTATTTTTCCTGACAAGTAATAAAAAATTGTGCTGTTAACAGAATTCTGTATGAAGCCTAGAGAAACTGAAAGGGAAGAGGAAAGGTACAAAATAACACTGCAAACTTTTAAAGCATTCAGGGAAAGTTAGCTATCCACAGGGAAGTAGATTTTTGTGTGCAAGTCTTGTTTTACCAGGCTTTTTCAAATTAGACAGAGAGCTTAGCTCAGTGCAGTGAACCTGAAAGAGTAATATATAACAGTTCATCTTTTCAGGTACATTAGCCTTTCAGGAGCCTACCATAATACTTCTGGTCCCTCTAGATTAATGAAAAAAAATATTTAGAATAAGAGACATATCTTTTTATTTGCTCTTTTCTTTTGCAAATTCAAGTTGTTAAAACTTTGGGAAAAGAAAAAGTTAGGATTAGTTCAGCAGTTCCAACTAATTCACTGTTTCATCAACTGCTTAAAAATTAAAGGTGACACAGAAATATCTTCAGTTGTTCTTGGATATTTGTTTTCCTATTTCTTCTACAGGGCCTAAAAGACTGTGTTGGAAATGGATACATCTTTGTATTGAATTTACATGGCAAAGTTTTGGTAGCAGAGGGGCTAAAGGAGTGGCTGATGTGAGAAGCTGCCATAAGCTTCCGTCATGTCCGACAGAGCCAATGTCTGATGGCTCCCAGACAGACCCAGCAGTGGCAAGGCTGAGCCCCACAGCAATGGTAGTAGCACCTCTGGGATAAGGGAAAAGAAAGCCTGTGCAACACCAGCCAGAGAAGTCAGGGGTGAGAATATGAGAGAAAGAGCCCTGCAGACAGCAAGGTCCATGAAGGAGGGGCAGGAGGTGCTGCAGGTGCCAGAGCTGAGATTCCCCTGCAGCCCCTGGTACAGATCATGGAGAAGCAGCTGTGCCCCTAAACACAGGGAGATCCATGGGGGAGCAGAGATCCATCTGCAGCCCATGGAGGCGCCCATGCCAGAGAAGGTGGATGCCTGAAGGAGGCTGTGATCCTGTGGGAAATCCATGCTGGAGTAGGATCCTGGCAGGACTTGTGACCCTGGGGGGGATCCATGCTGGAGAAGCCTGTTCCTGAAGGACTGCATCCTGTGGAACCACACTGGAGCAGGGCAAGAGTGTGAGGAGTCCTCCACGGAGGAAGAAAGAACATCAGAGAAAATGTGTGAAGAACTGACCAGAGCTCCCATGCCCCATTTCCCTGAACCTCTGGGCAGGAGGAGGTAAAGAATTTGGGAGTGAAATTTAGCCTGTGAAGAGGGAATGAGAGGGGGAAAGGTGTTCTAAGATTTGGTTTTATTTCTCATTATTCTACTCTGATTTTGATTGGTAATAAATTCAATTTTCTTTTTCCAAGTTGATCCTTTTTTGTCTGTGACAGTGACTGCTGAGTGATCTCTTCCTGCCTTTGTCTTGACCCATGACTGGTTTCATATATTTTCTTCCCCCAGTCCAGCTGAGGAGGGAAGTGGCAGAATGGGTTTGGTAGGCACCTGGTATTCAGACAAGATCAACCCATCACCGTCTAAATTTGTTTCTAAGACAGAACAATAATTTCATATATCTTGAACCTTCCTGCCAAATTTTAAAATATTGTTTAGCTAATAATATAATAGTAATCACATCTTCATTAGAACTGTTTTGTTATGCAGATTAAAAGAGATGCTCATGCCCTTTGTATCTCATTTAGACAACTTTTATCATGGAGTCACTTGTACCTATCTTGGGCATTTGTGAGATAACATAAAAAGTCGCTATACTGAACAGATAATAAAAATAAAGGAAAAATGAAAAACCATAATGTTTCTTACCACAGCATGTTGTTACTGGTTGCTTGCAAGAGCTGGGGTGCTTTTATACGGTTGTTCCTCTGTTTCATTACTGAAAATACAGGAGAAAAAATTATTATATTATATTCTATTATATATATATTTTTTTAATGTGCATTGCTACTTCGTTTGACTATTTTGTAAGTAAAGCATAAATGTCGCTACTACCTTCAAGTATCTTTTTTCTTTCCAGTTGCCTCCAGGCTCTCTATTTCTTAGGAACATAAAATGTTGGTGATACAGACCTTTTCTGAAAAAAGAGGCAATATGAAAATTCCTATTTTAGGCAACAAACATTGTGGAAAATCTTTGGCAAGAGCTGTTGGTCATAACCCTAATGGTTAATTTTAATAGACTGGGATGAAATCCAACCAAAATGAACATTTATTTAATTCTAATTACATTATATTTTCAGAAATTTTAAATTTATTGAAATGGAATTGTATTTATAAATCTTTTACTTGAAGGGCTAAGGGAAAAAAGTCATTTGAGAAGGAAGACTGTGTGTCCTCCAATGTCCTGAAATGCCCTGCAATTCAGTGAATTTCCAGACATTATAAACTGAAGCAGCAAAATCTGAGTTTAATCAGAGATTCTTCAATAATTCTCCTACATTCTTTGATTGTTCACAGATAAAAGAGTGAAAAAGATACGTGTTATTATCTTCACTTTTTTGCCTTTTATCACTCCATATGTAACTGGTGAACCCAGTCAGTTTCTAAATTCCTGAAGGAAAGTCAAGAGGGACTTGAAAGAACTTGAACTTTTTTACAAAGGTAATATTGTTCTGTTTTAATATTGCCAGGAAAATGTCATGTATTTATCCATGCTTACACAAATAGGCAGTTAAAAGACTACTTAACAGTAGAATATATCTTATTTACTTCATATTATATAATCTATTACAACTGGTAATAGCAGATGCATATTTCTCTGGGAATTTTTTTAAATCCTTTTCAGCATCCATAAGGAATATAATCAGATTTTTTTTCATAAAATCCTGGATAACGATACAGTAGGTAATAGCTGTAAAATGTTGGTTGAAGTTTCCTTACTACCACCTTCAATCTGAAGTGGAGTCTTTAACAGGGATTGCCTAGACCTATCTTTGTAGACTCATTAATCTACCTGTGTAGAGTCAGCCATGCTCTCCTACTGCCCAATCCCTTGGCCTTTCTGCAGCTTTTCCTCCTCAGCTGTTCATCTGTCAAACCGTGGGTGGGCAGTGCTGCCTGATAAACCAGTGCTCAGATTGGTTACCAATGCAAACAAGAAACAAATCAGCAGAAGTCTTTGGCCTTTCAAACAAGTGAGTGTTGCCTGCCAAGAGGATCAGGATCCCAGTTTTGCTGGCCTGTCTTCTGTCCATTTCCAGTTGGCTTCACAGAAGTAACTAGGTCTGAATCAAGGCTTGCAATTTTTGAAGCAATAAATTTTCTAACTGCATTTTTGGAGGCATTCATGCAGGAACACAAGAGCTCCCAGTATGCAACAACTTTTTGTCTCTGCTATGTACATATTTTTTTATGATCTTGGCCTTAATTAGAGCAGGGGTATTTTTACAGTAGACTGTTTTCAGATGGTAAATTTTATTTGAACTAAATGTGATACTGCATTCTTTCCTTAGATTTTATATTTCTGCATGTCTGACACAGCTCATTGAAAGGAAGGGAGCATGTAGCATCTGGTAGGCCAAGGACCACTGAAGATAAATAATAAATACTTCTTCCTGGTTACTAAATGTTACTAAATTGTCTGGCTTCAAAAAAATATGCCAAATGAATTAGTTGAGTAACCCTATTCTGAAGGCTGTAATCTGTGAAAGTGAATGTGATACGTAGAAACACATATTGACAAAAAATTCTTGGCTCCACTTATTTTATTGCAGGCAGAACTGCAATCCTTTAATCTAACTTAAAGGGGGAAAAAAATGGAAGCAAAGTTTATTAAGTTCTTTTTTGCCAAAAGAAGGAAGAAAGCCAAACCTCCTTCCTCTGTGACAGTAAAGAAAGAGATAGGAACAGAAGGCATCACTAGTCATTTCACACTCTCCTGTGGAATTATACATGGAAAATATCACTGAACAGCAGGGAAAGTATAGAACTCATGAGCAGAGTATTAGTTATAATCTTTTATTCCTAGTGAAATTCTCAAAGCAGAAATCATAAGTGCTGCATTATGACTGTAGAGACTTAAAGAAGAAAATATCTGAAGTGCATTAACACTTTCTAGTCTCCTCCATTTCCATTCCTATGCAAGCATCAGTTCTTTGATAGAGAACTAACCCTTTTCTGACACTGCAGCAACTCGTGGGAATACAATGGAAAGTCAAAGCTGCTTCAAGGTGGCCCTGCAGTTGTTCAGGTGTGTTTTCTTTATACCTACAGATATTGAAGTAATGTGGTTCTGAAAAAACCACTCCTTAGATAGAGTCAGTGTGACTTTTCATTTGCTGCTAAATCACCTCGTGTATAGTAATATTGGCTGCGATCTGACAGGCATTATTGTGATTACAAATTAAATTTCTTCCCTGAAAATATTTTCTTCAAGCTTCCCCTAGCCCATTCATTTCCTCATATTTTGCTGGGTAATGAAATCTTCATCAGTATCTCTCTTTACTTTGTTCAACAAGTAGAATCAGGGAGCACCTTGTACCTCTTTCCAAAACTTGCTTCCTGAGCAGTTTTAGGTCTCCTCTACAAATGTGAGTATGAATTGCACAAAAGGCTGTCTATCTGGCTTTAGTTTTACGAATTTTTCATTATTTTACAAAGCTAAATGTTTGCGTTGTTCTCGATGTGAACACTAGCAGAATTTTTTAACACTATTGTGTGTGGTGTGCTGGATCAGCAGTACGGCTGCAATGTTTCCCACTATACAGAATGTAAGCCCATACTTTTTGTAAATTATTGCCATTTGAAGGAGAAATTTTGCTGTCCTTTTAATAGGTTTTTATTTTTTTGCCATTAACTAGCTATCTTTAACTTCTTACTGAGAAGAGGTGGTTCAGTTTTGCAAAGGAAGAAGTCTTCTTCCTCTGCGGCAGCGTACTGGATGAAATGGGCTTTCCTATATTTAAAGCTTGTTTCAAGTGCCTTAACACTTAATGATGCTTCCTAAAGTTTGGTTATATCTATGCAGTTTTAAAATACCCATACATATATACATAGCTAATATACACCAGAGGTTTTTGTATATGACATAATGGATTTCCACTTCTCTTCAACGTCTAAACTTTTGAAGGTAAATGTTAGCCAAGCAAGGAAATACAGAGCAACCTTTCCAGAAACTCATGCATCTGTCCTTATGATAAAGACCATGAAGTGACCTCAATATCCCAGTCTACATGGCCTGAACGCTAAAATTATACTGAATCTGAGGAGTCCATAGGACAGATGTTTCCATAATAAGAAAAGAAAAACTGTTCTGTGAGGATTGGTTTTTATAGGAGAGAAAAAATAGGGCGTGCTGATCTGGCTGTTCTGCACACTCATTTCACAGGAAATAGATACGAAAAATAAGAGGCACATTAGGCAGTTAGGGTGATAATAGCTGGCAGGAAATGGGACTCCAATGAGAGATAAATAGCCACAGCAAAAATGTTTACAAATGGAGAATAACAAAGTCTGTTGCCACTGATGTACATACATTGAGATGATCAGTATTGTTGATTTCAGAGATTGCAAGTGACCTGGCACTGTGCCAAATATAGGTAAATGTTCTCCATTTTTTTTTTTCAAATGTATAAGTCAATATTCAGTCCTGTTCAGGTAACATGTATCTAAATTGTTGTGAAAATGCCTAGGGACAGGACCTGTCATTTAATATTTTCCTTATCTGTAATTAGAGTGCAGTAGCTGATCATTCTTGGTAATGTATTTTAAACAAGTGTTATGTGGCATGACCTCGAAGCATGACAGCAATCTCTTCTTAACTTTACTAATATGTCATCTACATGCACCATAAGCATTTATTATGGCTGGACCTAATCTACAGAAGCTTGATCTCTTTTTATCAAGGAGAAAAATATATAAAAGAACTCAGTTTAATTTTGTGATAAAAGAGGTGTAAGCACCTGATGAACATGGTCTTTTTGTACTGTTTTTTATATTGTTTTATTTATGTAAGAATGATTGTGGTATGGAAATTACTATAAATAATGCATTGCCTTTCTGCATAGAGAGAAAAGAAAACTGAATCTGCTGGGTGAGGTGTTTGAAGCAGCATATTTACTAACTTGTTCTGGCTGCTGGAATTTCATCTTATTTTATCTCCCTTGCCACTCAACTACAGAAATGTACAAACAGAATCTGATATATAAAAGAGGGATCTAAAGAGATAAAGAAAGTGTCAAGGTTAACCAATAAGAATATTGGACTAATGTGTTGGCAGCTGAGAACATAAGACAAAGAAGGTTATATCACTATTTCTAGTGTCATTATTAAAAGTACGTGTGACAAATTTATCTGAACCTGATGGTATTAATATGATCATCATATGATATTAAGAAATACTGTAATTCATTACTCATTTTTAAAAAAAGTTGTCTTGATCCAGCATAGTGGAAAAAAGTATAAAAGCCAGAGCATATAAGCAATCTATCACTCCAGAGTATCACATTTTGTTACTGATAAGATTATTCTGAAATTTGACTGACATAAACTAAAAAGCTACAAAGTAGGGAACTCTTAACAGAAAGTCATTGTCACAGTTAAGTTTAACATTCTTTTGGGAGAAAAAAGTTTCTAGGGTGTTGGTCATGCTATTATAAATCATAAGGGAAATGCTTCTTTAATTAGGCACGTATCCTAAATCAAGGATACACAGAGATTTAACATAATTGAGCTATTGAGTAGCTCTGCCTTTCAATCTGAAACATGTACTCATTTTAGCTTGGGTCAGCAATTGTCTGTCAAACCTTTCAACACTCCTCTGCAGGAATGGTCTGTATCTTTCTAATTCTGGGAAGATTCAATCTGGTTATTGGCAGAAGTATCCAGTATTATTTGAAATTCATCCAATTAAGTGAATTCTACATGTCTGGGTGGGGTGTGAATGCAGACAGCCAAGAGCAGTGCCAACATTAATTTACCATTATATATGAGCATAATGTCATGGAAGGCCAATTTACTCAGTCTATCTCCCAGACAGCACACAATTGTTACTGCATTCCTGGCAGGATATTTTCCTAATCTAGTTTAAGAGAATATATTCTACTTTATGTGAGTATGTGATAGGTAGGGGAAGGGATGGCAGTTGCATATCTTAGACTTACCTTAATTTGCCTTGTTTTGAATCAGCAACCACAAGGCAGTTGAATTGCTGCTTTATTTGCATAAAATTCTTCTGTTACTAATTAAGCAACTGAATGTGAATCCCAGATTTGAAAGGAGACTTGGCAAAACTGTGCCCTACAAATAGTTAAGAAGAAAATAAGTTTGAACTAAAAATCCTTGTTTGCCATCACTGTTCCACTGCTCTTGAAGTCTTATCAACATTCTCTCAGAGAACAAAATAGAAGATTTAAGAGTTCTAAAGTGAGACCAAGTCAAAATTATTCAGCATGTTCAGCGTGTGACAGCATTAAATGGATTTCTTTTTTCCTCTCCAAATTTTTATTCCTCTTTTAATCAGGTCCACTAGGTTGCTTGGAATACTCACCCAAATCACACCGTTTAGAATTTTTCTTCTCAAGGAATTGTTTTTTTATATTTAGCCGTGTTTTCACTGCCTATTCTATTTTGGTCAGACTGCATATACCCATTTTAAAATTTTTTATTAATTTTCCATGTAGCAGAATATGCAGTTACACAGTTTTAGAAATACAAATACCATAGTAATTGTAAGATTTGCATTATAAGTGGCCCTTAAAGGGCCATCAGTAAAATCTTTAATTGACTATGACAAGTCACCTACTCCCAGTAAATACCTCAATGAGAAATTATGTCTTCAGCCTAGTTATTTTTATTGAAATAGATGAGAGAGGGAGATGTACCACATTAAATGCATAAATTAATAGAAAATATTATATCAAGTGCCTATTAAAATGATCTTTTATGAAATAAAGGCTTGGTATTTTTATATGGAATCAAGTTAGAAACATTTTCTTGTTTAAATTAGATTTTAAAGATAATTATGCTGCTGTTAAGTGATAGTTTAATGATATAGTTTTAACATTGTATGTGTATGTTGCCATCTGGACTATTCTCAAACTGAGATTAGGAACATTCAGGTGAAGTTCCACCAGTAGAGAACACCTCAGATACAGGACAGCTTTTTTGTACTTTGTCAGCATTAAGAGTGCCAATAAGTTAACATAACTGAACATTATTTTATATCGTATTAAGAAAGCTACCTAAGGTGCCAAAAGCATCAAATCTGATAAAAATAGATTAGATAAGCATAAACCCTCATGTGTTACTACTAAAAAAGGGCAGAAAACGATACCCTGATAATGCAGTGTTTGTAAGTGCAGGCTGATATTGAAGATACTGTACGTCAGTACTGTCACTTTGGGCCTTACGTTTGGCTTTCTGTTCTGTCCTGTGCTCCCAGGGTACTGCCTTTCTTCCATTGCTTCCCTAATCTCCTCCCATTCCATGCCCTCCTCCTGTACTCCCTTTGGTAGAGTTGGGGTGGTGTTACTAGCACGGCTTCTCAGCTCAGGAGCAAAGACACACCTCTTTCTGTGTACCTCTTTCTCTCTGTCTACACATTGCTGTCCTCCCCTTACTTTGCAAAGTGCAGAATAGGCGGCTCAGATATTAGGTCAGTAGGTGTGGGATTCAGCTCCTAATTAAAGCACTCGAACAACCATGTCTGCGAATCAGGATCAGGGCTGCTCCCACTACTCTCAGTAGCAATCTACAGTCAGTGGGGGTTGGAGTGCTTGTGGCTAGGATTTCCCTAAAGGACATCCTTACTTGCTGCTGAGAAAAATTGACCAATACTGAATTCTGGACTCCATTGATTGCATTGTCTATATCACCATTGCCTGTATGGTGATATGTATATGCCTGTACAGCTTCCCTGACAATTACAGGAAATTAAATATGCTCCAATGTGTAAATCTCTCTCTAATAATCTTTGATCCTAGAGCAGTGGTTAAGGGATAAGGCTGTGGAAGCAGGAGGTGGAGTGCTAGGGTTTTGATATCAAAGACTGACAAACACAGTGGGGATGCCAGCACTTTGGTGAGCTGCTGCCTCTGGCATGGAATAAGTTGCCAGAGAGACCCCACCAAAGCAGCTGCATTAGATTAGGTGAGTATCTGGGAGATTCACAGATACTCCCAGATACTTCCCCTATTTTTGAATAAAATCCTAATGACTCCTTCAAGTAGTAAAGCATGTAATAATATCTGTTGGGAGTAAAGAGTCAAAGATGGAAAATTTGGCAAGGAGGGAATAGCTTTGCTCAAAGAGACCTGGCAGCTGGGAATGCTAAGAATGTCGGTGTGAGAAAACTCCATTTATTACGCCTAGTGTTGTTCATCTTCTGCCTGTTTTCTGTAGAATTTCTGTGTAGAGATAACACACTTGTACAGACATGCTTGAGACTCCTGCTGGGAGACAGAAAGATCATAAAAGCACAGACTATGCATCTCTGCAGCCCAGAACTGTTAGCAAGGTAATTAAATAAATCTACTCTGCATTTCAGCTGTGGTTTGGTGGTCAGCCTGGTTACCCCTATGTGTCGATGCACCCAATATCACAACTTGTTCTCTGTGACATTTTGGGAGATGGAGCATGGTGGATTCAAAGAATACATCTTGCAAACAGCAGCTCAGCAAGTCCATGAGTGAACCACATTGTTGTGGGAATGGCATAGGGGATTTTGTTTAGTTTAAACCAGTGCTTCATAGGTTTGCTTGGTTATCATTTAGGTTGGAAAGGATCTCTGGAGGCCCCAGCTTAATCAGAGCAAAACCAGACAAAACTGATCTGCAAAGCGTCAACAGCAAACTCCAGCTTGCAGGGTCATATTTCCTGTATTTAGCCCAAGCTAACTCAAGTTGTACTGCTTGCAGGCAGTTAAAAGCAAAGTCAGAAAGAGTATAGTAGTAACTGTGTGTCTTCGATGACTTCTTGCTGAGTTTCTTTGAGAAATTCCACAAGGAAGCAAAGCTCTGCTGTCAGACGAATTCCTGCTTTGCTTTGCACTTGCATCCTGGGGCTATAAGTCTCTGTTATGAAACAAGTGTAATACTCTTGTGCTTTTAAAATTTTTTTAACAGGATCTGATTTATATAACTTGTCTTGTTTCCAGAGGAAAAATATAAGTGCCCAAAACAATGATGACAAAAATGTAAGGTGTATGTATGTGTGTATGTATACCACATATATGTGGTATAAATGAAAGAGCTGATTATTTATCACACTAGCCGTTACAATTTTTTGCATTTTTTTTCACACAATTCACATATAAATGCATTTTAAAGGAAAAGAGTGTTTCAAAGTTCTAGATGAGAAAATTGATTAAAATTTTTCCCCCCTTTATTTATGCTATTATGTATTTTGGTGTTCTACTACAGAAAAGTTTATGTCCTGTTTCCTGCCTTTCCTCCAGCTCTCTCATTCATGGCCTATTCCATACTATCTTAAATAAAAAATGGAAATAACCTCATAAAGGAATATATATATAAGTATTAGGCTTTCAAAAATCTCAAAAGAATAAAAACAAATTATATGGCAAGGGTACTGATAAAGTCTGGGTCCATTTTGTAAGAAATATAGAGAAGCAATAGAAATTGTAGCCATATTATTCTAAGAGAACCTAAATTAAAAAGCTTTAATATTTTGGAAGACATTTAGACTTCATAATTTCTGTAACGAAAGAATCAAAAGCTTTCTTTTTAACCAAACACTAAACACATTGTTCTGCAATTAGCTTAATTCATTGAAATTTGGCAATTATGAGAAGCATTATTTGACATCATAAAATATTGGTTGTGTTGCTTCATTCCTACGGTTTCATATAATTTTGCTGTATAATCTTAATTTTTTATACTGTTGTCAGTTCGGATCAGTTTCAGCAGATAATTTTGAGTGCTTTTCTAAAAAGTAGACTTTGACTGCTTTATATATTGCCACTTGCATATCATATCTCAATTGAAACTCCACTGAGTCTTTTTTTAGTGCACATAATGCTTTTATATCCTCTATAATCTAGTATATGTGATTTTACCAGGCTATAAAATTGTTTAAAGTTTCATAGCTTTTTCAGACATTAATTTGTTGATCTTTTAAATTTGTTTAAAAATATGGTCAGTCTATCATTGTGTTATTCTCTCAGTAGGAATAGAATACTTTTATTACAAGCCCTTGAAAGCATTTAAGAGGAAACTAGTATTACAGACCTCTGCATAAATCTCTATAGCTGTCCTTTTCATGTTTTAAGGATTCTCCTTTCTTCTATTGTGCAATTCCAGCACATTACCTGCTGCCACATTATTAAGACATGCAGCTTGCTGTTGTGACCTGAAAACCACATTGTATCTGGAATCTGTGCTTTTAAACAGCTTTGTCAGTCTGTTCTCCCATAGAAAGTAGTGGTGTGAATTTGCAAAAAAGGCTTAAGTTTCACCCTGCCCATAGTAAACAAAAGCAAAACAAAAAGCCAAAAAAAAAAGAAAAAAAGCCCCAAAACCCAAAAAATCCAAAAAAACAAAAAAAGCCCAACCAAAAAAAAAGCCCATCCCCCCAACCTCCAACCCACAAAAAAACCCCAAAAACCAAACCAACCAACCAAAAAAACCCCAGCATAACAACCAACTCCAAATTTCTGTTAATTCTGGCTTGAAACAGATTCTGATGCAGACAAGTGCAGCCCAGTTAACTGATCATGTACAAATTTCAGTTCTCTAAGAATTTCTTCCTTGGTAGATTGTAATGGGTTTATTCAACCGTCATGTGTATTTTGTCTTAGGATCCTGGAAAACTTACTTCATTGCTAATGGACAAATTACATTTTTAGTTATGAAGAGGGAGGAAAGTTTGCAAAGCAGTTTGTAATATTTTGCTGGTCATGAAGCTGTTGCTAAGAAACAATGGTGATTTGACTTTCATTAATGTATTTTTCATGAAGTCTGAGCAAGAAGCCTGATAACTTTGGATTTCTCAAATGTTTTTGAAACTGATTTTAAAATGTTGTTCATTCATGGTGGTGTTCTGCTCACTTCAGAATCATAATGGATTAAAAAATAAATATGATTTCATTCAAATGGTATTCCTATGTCCCATAGAGGGCAATTGGATAAAATTAAAGCCTTGGCAATTGATGGGGAAAAAGAACAAAGAAAACTCAACATAATTAAAGGATTCACATATCTTTTATTAAATGGTATTCTATTTTCCATTACCCTCAGTCTCAATTAGAAACCAACTATAAGTCCTTTCACTTATTCTTTTGGCATGGAAGACCTCTGACATAGCTTATTTCTCCTTTTTTAATTGCTTTTGAAATTCTAATTTCCCTTGATAATAATCAGTTTTGTCAAGTTACAGAAAAAATAATTAAAGATGTTCATAGCTAACTCATCTCTCTGCCAACAAACGAAATAGCTAAACTGTTTAAGAATGAGAACAATAACTAGCCTTTATGAATAATGGAAAACTGGTCTTATATTATTTATGCCAGTAGACATGGTGGTGGTAGGATTGATTTCCATACAATCAAATGCAATGATTCAGAATTATAACTATTGTTCTATTGAATACTGATAAAAGCATGAATATAGCCATTAGCGTTACAAGATTGCACCATCGTGATGAAACTGCTCTGAAAGGGAAGTATTTGCTGGACTGAAAGTGAAGAATTAATCCAGGCAGTCATAGGGTATATTGACCTTAATGAAAACCTTATATGTTGACCTTATTTTTAAAAAAGTAAATGAATACTAGTTTCTTTCTAGTGAAATGAAGAGCTGGATATTGTGACTCTCTAAAGGACACTGTCTATACGTATTTCTTCATTCCTCTAGATGGATGTACAAAGCTGACAAAACGGATTTCTTGATCTCCAAATTTAATCATTGGCCCAGCCGTGTCGCTGTTGAACTGCTAGCAGAGAGAAAGAGTCGAGTTCTTCAATGAGGCAAAAATTCCAATTTTATTAATTAATTCCAACTTATATAGACTTTCAAAGATCACCCAGATTGGGCCAGTTCAAAACCTCCCCCCAAGCCAATTGGCCAGGCTTGAACCGCCCGTGTTTCCAGAGACCGTTTCAATAACATCCAAATTTTATCTTTGTTTATAAAACACAGGAAGAAGAAGAGAAAAATTTCTCATGGGAAAGGTCTGTGCTTGCCACACAGCCTGTCTTTTGAATGTTACTGTGTTTCATAGATGATACTTAGCAAAAATTATTAGGAGCAATATTTTCTAATATCATTAGGGAATGCAATGCAGTCTAAATCAAATTAAAATCTTAGTCAATCACAAGACTGGATGAGAACAAGTATGGTAAAGAGAGAATGCTTCTTTACATTGTAAAGTACACAACGTTAGAAATATTTTAGATTTGCAAACATCATAGCAAACAGAACTTTTGAGTGTCTCAAATATTTCTATTAAATATAGTATGAAGAAAAAAGGTTAATGCACTTCGTAAACACTTAACATATACCAATGTGCTTGCACTTACCATATTAGCTGAAATTGGAGCTTGCATGAATTATTTTTCTCAAAAGTGTCAAATATTTGCTCAAAAATTCAATGGAATTTGGCAGACCTATTTTTTTTACCCTGCCACAAGAATTTCTATGAGTACAACAAAATATAACATTCCTTCAATCTGTTGGTTTCTAAAAAAAGTCCCAAATGTGTCAGTGAACACTTGATACTCTCTCTCTAAATTGATTTGCCTGTCCTTGCTAAATGTTCGTTTGATTTTTGGTTTGTCTTCCGTAAGTTTATTTTCTTAGGACTAATTTCTGCCTAAACACACTAACGTTATCTATATATGTAATTACATATATATACACATGATATATATGTGCATATATACATATGAGGTGTGGCCATGGGGGTGGAATAGATGTACTATGAGCTCGTTAAGCAAGTCAAGCAAAATGTTCCCTAACCCCAAAATCTAAAGGAAGATGACGTAACAGAACAAAAGAGAAAAAAAGAGGAGTAGAAAAAAAATTCATTTAGTAACTGTTATACCTCCTACAAACTAGCTTTTAATCTGCTTGAAGATAGGGACTTGAGGACACCTGAATAGTCTCGGGAAGATGTTATTTGTACTTTATACGTTCCTAAAGCCATATATATTTTTGTTGAGTCTTGCTAGTGTGTGAAGATAGATTGTATATTAGAACACAGGAAGAAGCAGACAGGGAAATTTGGAAAGAAAATGAAGTAGTAAGAAAAAAGGTTTCTATACTTTCCCCTTTCTTCTTTCCCCCACTTCTTCAATTTCAAACTTCACTCACCATAGTTAATATCAAAGATCTGGAGTACAACAGGGAGTAGATAGAAATGCTTTATATTTCTTGGGTGTTCTTTTGTTAAGACTATAGAAGATTCATGTAAAAGAGTAGAAACCCTGTAAAAGGTAAAATTACAGGGTGTTATACCGAAGATCTGCCTTGACTGAAGAAGTTCATTATATCATCCTCTTTAGAAAACAAATAAAGAGATAAAAATTTATTTTAAAAAACAGAACAGACTTGCTGTGGGGTTTGCAATTTTCCTATCTCTTCTAACTCTCAAATTACTGCTTCAGTTTTTGTTCCAAATTTTGCTTCCTTCTTCCTGGCTAGTCAGTGCTACGGCTGGCAGACCTCAGTGGCTCTGAAACTCTTCACACCTCCTACTGATTGCTTCTAACACAGGTTTAGAAGCACCCAAAACTGGTGAATGGGTCGCATGTGTAGGTGCTACCTACCTCAGGAAAATTGCATCCAAACCATAAATAGAGATTGCATCCCTTATCAAAAATGTAAGGGAAAAGACATGTCCTCTTTCATGTTAAGAATATTTCTGGAAGACTGTGTTTTTCATTGAAAGAATTGTAGCATATTTCACAATAAAGCAGCAGGTCACAGATAAAGCCTTTTATACCAGGAAATTGTCTGACAGGACAGCTTGTGTGGGCAAAAAAGTACATCTCACTGAGGCAAATCCCTAGACAGGAATCAAACACCTCTTTGTTTTTTTCAGGTTTGGTTTGGTTTTTAAATTATGAATCTGATGTATCTGTTGAGACAGGTTTCAGAAGTTCCAATAATTTTTTAAAAAAGGAAGAAATTTTTTTACCAGGCAATGGAGAGAAGCAGGAAGGTGTCAAAGGGAGTGGAAATCAGAGTCCTATGTTTGCCCCACAATTATATGCCTCTCCATAAAATAAATCAGTGTTTGTCATAAGTAATGTATTTCATAGCGTGTTAAATAGTATACAAGGGTGTAATATATCCTATATAATCTTTTCCATGTTTTCTAGCCCCCTACTAATATATACAAAAATATTTCATGCTGCTGGTATGATCTGAAGTCAAACAATAATATTTCCCTGCAACAACACTGAAATAAAGAAGCTGATTTTTCTTTCCTCTCTTTTGGAAACCGAGAGGTGCTATTAATATAATACCAACAAATGTAGCCATCAGTTTTTGCTAACACTAAGATCTAACTCCTTTACTGGACAGAGCATTCAGATTTCTCAGACTGCTCCAAATTTCTTCTTGAAAGTAATCAAGTTTTGTCTCATATTGCCGTGTTGTGTAACATTTCTTCTGCAAGTGTGATGTGGTAAGTCAAGGAACAACAAAGTGGTGGCATTCTGATGGATTAATGGCACAGAAAGAAATAAAAAAGCCCTGGTATTATTTTTCTGTATTTGGTGACACAAAGAGAAAATGTAAGCTATATCAAGCATGAGGGCTAAAAGTGTCGGACAGAAGTAGAATTGAATAGAATTTTGAGTTAGCAAAAAAGTTAGTGTAATTCATCTAGGGGGACGGCAATTCACATAAGAATATGGCAAGTAGATTTCTCGTATGCATAACCCATTAAGAAAAGACTCTAAGAAATAAGGTTATTCAGTCTAGAAGTTTTTGTCTGAGAATGAGGGGAGAGCAGAAAATGGCCTTCATGAAAATCATCTAAAGAGGATAAATAGATAGATAAATGGATAGCTAGATAAGATAGATAAGATAGATAGATATAGATAGAGATAGAGCGATAGAGAGAGAGAAAGAGAGAGAGAGAGATAGATAGATGACAGATATTTTCTCTGCCCATTATGGAAAATTCAGTAAGTAGAGGTTAGCCACTTAGAAAATTCACCTAGAAAAGTTGCTAAGTCTGAAAATAGCTTGACTGGGTATATATAGTCAACCTAGTTAGTGGAACTGCTTAAAAATAAGTTAACAAACAAAGTAGAAAATAAAGTAGTATAGATGCATGAAGTTATTTATATGTGACAGATTTTCTTCAGAAGACCTGTGATGAGGAGGATAAATTTAATCTGTGGATCAGGTTGTAGACAATTTTATTTTCATGTTTGACCCTTCCTATTTTTGGTCTGAATTTGCCTGCTGTTAATGCTGAAATATTGCAATACTAACGAAACAGATGCTCTGACCTTCTAGCGAGCTACACAATGTTCAGACAAGGTGTGTTTTTTATCACTAAGGAAGTAGGAAAGAAACTGTGCTACAGTCACTATAGCAGACTGAAAATCAGTTTTGTGTAGTGCCCACAGGGCTTAGCCTTTGACTGTACAGTACATTAAAGCTTCTTGAAAAAAAATTGTCTAGTTCTTTTGTTTCACAACACAGGGAAAAAATTATTTCTTTTTCAGTGGAACACGACAATAATATCAGCTGGCAATATCCAACTTTTTCAGCTTTCTTTCTCTACATAATATTGAACTTTCAAAAAAAATGGCAAAGGTCTTGCAATTTTATTTCTTTGGTCTATTGAAAGAGTATGTTATTCACAGCAGTAGGTCAAATGATATAAGAGTTTGAATGATGCAACTAGAGAAGTTGGGCTGTACAGTCACCCATAGTTGTATTATTTATGAATAGTTTGTAATTTAAAGATAGCTGGAGAAGTTCACTGAAACAAAACATGCATAAAACCAGCAATGAACAATTTTTATAGACTTATTTCCTCTCTCCCTGCCATCAGTCCAACTGGTCCTTATCTACCGACAGTTTTATAAGGCGAGGGACAGGAACATCCCTAAAGGAAGTATCTGTATCCAAAGAATTAGACCTTCATGCTGTTAAATAAACTAATGTACAACCTTTCAAGGATTAACCTATAAATCATTCTTCTCTCTCTTAGCACTCCACCCGAAACTGCCATTACACCATGAATCAACCTGAGCATAGCACTGGTCTCTGGTGGTTCCTTGAAGTCCACTTGCTCTTCGTATGCAACCACTGATTTTACTGACATGTAGAAAAGATTTTTATGACCTAAGGGAACAGATTATTCTGCAAGATACTCAAAAACGTGTAGAAAAATTTTTCTGTTTTTTCAAGCAGAATTATTGAGACTTCACAGAAGACACCATGAAGATTTTCAATTTCATATATATTATGAATAATTTATGAACAAACAGTGAAGTAGTTGACTACATATTAAGACAAACCCTAATCATTGAGTTTTATTTAAGTTTTGCCTGACGTGTCTTTCATAAAATAAATATTAATTCCAAGCGCTTCAGTATACACTGAATAATATGGCTTTTTTTCTTCTCTTTTTATTAGACGTGCATTACCTATTTATCCAGTGGGTTCCTCATCATGTAGAAAGGTAACTTTTGCATTATCTAACATTTTCTTTTAAAGCCAATCCATATGTGATCTGTAACTGTGATGATTCAGTCAATTCATTAGTTGTGTTGAACTAGCTTTTCAAGACTAGAAAATTAGCCAGCCTGCCATTCACTTGATATGGCTATGAACAGAAGGTAAATTTTCTCTCAGTAAGTATTTGTATTAGGCTTATTGAATTCTGCTTTAAGAACCCAATTATATATCCTGGCTTTCTTGGATCTGCACTATACAAGATTGATTTGATTAATGAGTAGTGTGAATCACAAAATATGCAATGTACATTATAGGATAATGATGTTTCTCATTGCCTTTATCTCAACTAATCCTTGTTCTACTCTTCTCCTTGTGGGAATAGCTTCCTCTTCTTCCTATATCAGTGGAAACTTCTGTGGACAGCAGGGGAGAGGTTTTTACAAATCTTACCAAGAGCTAAGCTGTGCAGCACAGACATGCCTGAGGCTTGTGTAAGAAATCTTTGTGTTTCAGCTTGATTCAAGAGTAATTTGAGATATATACTTGTTTAAAGCCTCCTGCAGGCCAACAGCATCATTTCTTTAATTAAGAGCTATTGAGAAGATTCAGAAATTTGAATGGATATTAACATCTTTTATTAAGAGATCACGTTGTCTTATGCTGGAAAGAGTACCTTCCAAAAAAATTTATTTTTGGTTTTTGTCTTCAGCCTGTAAGTCCAGTGTTCAAGGCCAGAGGAGAATGAAGAGCATTTTCTGAAGTCAAAAATGCAGCACTGTTCTCAGGTTAACCTATATACATACCTGTTCATTTGTTCTGTTTGGTGTGTTGTCATAAACCTGGAAATGTAAAAATCAAATATCTGCATTTTTTGGGTTTTCAGCCTTCTCAAAATTATTTTTATTGCTTTGGTCCAGTTCAACTCCAATAACTTCAGTCTTCTTTTAAATCAAAGGAACATTTATAAGAACTGAGAGGGAATAGGGAGGGGCATAGATGTATATTAATTATTTAAGCTATTTTGGGGTGTGTTGATACAGTCCTTTTTGGTTTTTTTTAAAATTTATTTAGTATTTATGGAAAGGACTCAGCTTTTTCTCCTTCATGAGGCAAGCTTGTTTGGTTTCTGTTTCATTTGGGGGGGAGGGTGGGCTATTTTTTTTGCATTACCATGCAATAACCTTTTATGATGGTCAGTATTTTTTCATGAGGGAAAGGGCTGAGAGACAGCACTCTCAAAATATTTGTCATTCACTCTTTCTTGGAAATTGCTTTTGAGTGAAGTTACAAGCATACCTGGCAGGTCCTGGGCAACGAGGCTGCAGGTGGCAGAGCCTGCTCTGAAATGAAGCCTTGCAGGTGACAAGCCAAGGCAGAGACCGTGGGACAATGCAAGTGACTGCCCAGGGCAACAACACAAAGAATCATGGAGCAGTGGATGAAATACAGCAAGGATGATGGAGAAGCAGAAAGAAACCAATGCACACAGAACTCTGACCTCCTGCACGCCTCCTGCACGCCTCCTGCACGCCTCCTGCACGCCTCCTGCACTCCCTCTTTCCTTCTTGGAGAGACTGGGACAGGTTGAATGTCACCACAGCAAAAACAGAGCATGTGGAGACTTGAAAAGAGGGAGATGATTCTTTTGTTTGATGCAGGAAGATTGTTTTACCTGTGACATTGGGAAAAATTCAGTGTACATTGCTGAGATATCCACGTGACATCCACTTCACTTTTTAACTCATCTCATTTCCTTATGCAGATCCTTATTTGAATTCATATAGCTGTAAGTTTTCCCTAGGTGTGTTTTTACAAGAAGGTTTTCTTTCTTCAAATTATGTTCTATATGTAAAATGCTCAGTGTGCACTCTGATTTGCTGCTTCTTATATGATGATCAACCATCAGACCAGCATTTTTATTTTTAATATTATAATACAAAAATACATGTAATTCTAACAACTTATAAACTTGAGAATATTTTATCTGAAGATATTGTTTATATAGAAATAGAAACTGTTCATAGGTTAGAGATTTTAAACGTAAGTTACTTAAAGTAGCAAATGTGACAGTAGTTTTCTAAACTCATTTATATTTTCTTCTGAGACGGTTCTAATAACGGATTATGCTACTAAAATGCAAATATTTGATTTAAGCTAGAAATCTCACAAGCATTTTGACTATTCTGTCTTATAATGCTATATTATAGCAGAAAAAGGAAAATTGAGTTGTTTGGCGATTGGGAAATTCCATATTTTTTTATCTAGAATTCCCCTAATTTTGGAAACTTCCAACGGAAAAAAAATTGATTATGTTATTGCTATTAGTAACAGCAATCTTATAATGTCTATTTGCTCGTCTTTGTTTGGTTCTCAACTCCTATTTCAGTAAAAAAAAGCACACATTCACAGCATTATTTCATGGGACCCTATCTTGAGGACTTGATTTAAATTATTATTGTAGCATATTTTGTTCTTAAAAATACGTTTGAACTTTCTAGGTGCACACTGCTTTTCAGAACTTCCTTTGCCATTCATTTCAAATTACTTTTCTAGCTGATAAGATTTGTTTGTGGTTGACTTTTAACATTTCATTATACCCTGAGCAAAGTCTGAACACTTCTTACCTAATTATGGAGTCAGGCTGACTCATGAGGAGTATATCTGACTTGCATAAAATAGCTAATTGTTCCTGCCCTAATATTTAATACTCAGGTGCTACTCAGACAAACTACAAGTGGAAAGCCATACCATGCTGTTTTGATGTCGGTGCCAATGCTATTTAGAGCAGACAGAAGTGTCTTTTTGCTAGAACTGCTTATTTTAAAAGAAACCATTACAGATGAAGTAGGGCATGCAGGAAAAGATAGACATAGAGGAAATTGAGATGGGAGGATGTAACTTTATTGGTTCCATGGTAGTAAAACAGCTGTGAAGACGGCTCCATATTGATTTACGTACAGTTGTTTTACATATGACCAGCACCTTGGGCAAGCTTCCCTTCAGTCCAATCCTGAGAGCTTTTTATGGGGAAGTTCTCATGAGTTTGCTCCCCTTCCCCGCTGTTAGGAGGCAGCACAATGCCAGTAGGCAAGCTAAGCTACCAGAGTGCTGGTAGCAGAGTGCTACCAGCCACATTACCAAGACAATTACCATGACACACCTCCTTGATGCTTCAGCCTAAAGCTGCCGAAAGTCTGCACCTTTCTGCTAGCACTGAAATTCCTGATTTCACTTTTATCTATGCCTCAGCAGTAAAGTCAGGGAAATGAACATCCATCTTTACTACAACATTCACTCTTAAATATCTGAAATCTTTTGACAGTGGGTAGCAATACTGCGATTTCTGGAGCAGATCATCATCATGTGATATTTACCATATGAGTCTTTTAAATTTCCTTATCTTGTAATTGCTATATAAGCAGAATGAATTGGTTTAAAAATTGAATGTGTTAGAGCACGCAATGAAACCTAAGCATGACAGAGACATGGCATAGTCCCTGAGATTACAGCACAGACATATGACTTAAGAATTTGGCTAAGGGTTGCTAAACTAACCATGCTTGTCAAAGCGCCTAATTCTGATGGAGGATATGAGCAGATAACAGCTTGAATAAGAATGTTTGCCTTAATATTAGTGTAGGACATACAAAATAGTTTCTTGGTGCTGTTCCAGTCAGTGGTGGGACTGATGACATCTTAGGAAGAACACTTCTATTCCCTCTTCTTCCTCTATTTCTCTGATAACTGATGTTTGCATGATCTGGCAAGCATGATCTGACTAGCAGTCCCTTTCATCCTCAGACACAGACATGCATCCCAGCTCATTTGACAGTAACTTTCTTTTCCAGGAGCTTAACTCCAATCCACAATCAACAAACTAAATATTGTACTCTCATGGCTGTTCTTAATGCCACAGTTTTTCCTCATGATCTTTGTTTTATCAGTTAAAACTGAGTACTGGCAGACTGCACTGCAGGATTGTTCTTCCCAGAGTGTTATTTCTGGCACTAGGATCGTTCCAGTTAGCTATTACATATAGTATAGATCAATTTTTCTAGGCTGAGGAAAAAGTCATCACTTTATGTTGCCTTACAAGAGAAGAGATAACATGCTCATCATGCTCATTATCATACAGCAGCTGTGTGCCAGACTTTCTGTCTTAAAATATAAAAATAGCATAATTTAAAGTCTGCTCATAAGGAAATAGGAATTTCTCAGGGCATGCAACCTATCCCTTTGACTGGTCTGACTTCTGACAGAGCTTCTGCAGTCTTCAGCAGATGGCAATCTGCATCAAGGAAACATTCATTCACAGATATTAAAATCCAGTTAATTTTAATTACAAGAGCTTTCTGTCCATCTTCAGTGTTTTCTTTTATTCTGTGGGGTTTTTTGAGGATCATCTCCTTGCCCTGTTATCCATCACCAGCTGGATGCTTCTTTTTGTCATACAAATTTTGTAATGTAGGAAATCACTGTTGCTATGAATATACCAAAGCCTGATAAAAACTAAGATAGTAAAATGTTAAAGGGGCATAAAAGATACTTTTTCACCAATTAAAACCCTCAAATTTAATTCTTCCCCTAGAGAAGTAAGCCTGCTCCAACCCTTGTAATCAAGTCCAAATTCATTAGACATTTTCAATAAATGTTTTCTGTGGGAGCCTTTGCATACCAATGGTTGCTATGGCAACCATAGCTTGCCCGTTCAGGTTATTTTCCCAAAGCACATAACTAAATTATTTTTTGCCTCCAAAATTCCACAATATGTTCAGCTCCGAAAACTGGTATATCTCCTTAATCTTAGACTGTTTTCTTTCTCTTTACTCTGTTTTGCCTCTTTTATCCTACCAATCTTCCAGACACGCCAGGTCTAACACATATCTAATGCAGCTCTACAGCTCTCTTTGATAGTCAATTCACCACAGGTAGCCTTTGTTAAAGTTTCCTTTCCTAATTTTGGATGTCATTAATTTTCCCAGTTCCAGTAGAGTTGAAACACCTTTACTACCTGGAAAACATGCTTGTTTCTTTGTTCCATTATTTCTTTAGAAGAAGTGGAATTAAATTTGTTTAATTTAATTTCTCCATCCCTAATTGAAAAAATATTTCAGTATCAGTTGAATTGTCTCCTATTAGGTTGGGTGTTTGATGCTTAAATTGATTTGATAGTTTTCGTTCAAACATGAGAATAGCACCACTGTATCATAATAGGCGCCTTTCCAGAAAAGAGTAAGTTTTGCCATATTTGTCGAAATTGTTTTTCACATTTCTAATACACTTAATTGAGACATGTCAGCATAATCTAGGCTAAGATAAATGTGTTCAAAACTATTTTCTTTTAAACACAGGGCATGTAGCTTCCATGCACAAAGCTTCTAATATGGAATTTCACTATCCTTTATAGAACAAGTTTTCCACTGGGCTGAACCCAAAAAACTTGTCAGTTTAGGTTATTCACATTTATGATCTTCTGAATTTCCCTTCCCCCATCCCACCCCCAAATGAACACCAACATTTCAAAACCTCAGGTTTTTATAGATTTCCTGTACAGATGAACTTAATATAAATCACCTATACCCTCTTGTCTTATAGAGAATATAACCTGCATTGTGCAGTGCTAGCAGTGTTTTCCCATGCTGTCTGAGGGGGTCAAGTACATCCCCTGCTTTTGACCATGCAATCAATGTACTTGTTATTTCAAATTTTATCAAATAAATCCTATCCAATCACCCTTGCACGTAAATTTGTCTATTCTCTTAAAAACCTCTAATGGTGCTAGTTAGCCTTGCTACTCTCCAAGGGGTAGGGACCTTTTCCTGTCCAGGATTTCTCACAAGTCTTTGAACAGAGCTGCTGCAAGATGACAACTCTCTCTGCCCATTTTCCCCTTCCAGTGGCGCAGCACTGCACACTGCCTGTCTCTCAGCTCCTCCTGCTCGCTGTCCCTGCAATCTCCCTCTGATCCCCTTCTCTTGGATCTACGTGTGCAGTGTACCTGTGGCAGCTGTTTGGTTTAATCTGCACTGGCACAGGTTTAATGCAGCAACATCCCAAAAGTCTGCTTCAAGAGTGGCTTTATTACCAGGTGGCTGGATGAGTCAGATGAGATAAAGCTAAACTAACAGATGTTACTGAAAGCAGAACCCTTTAATACAAAGTGCCTATCCTTACACAGCTAGACAGAGAAAGCATTGCATAAAACACTTACACTTCCCACGTTGTATTTATTCTTGCATTTGAGCAATCCAAAGACATGTCCTGCAGAAGCTTTTTTTTTTTTAGTGTTGCATGGTAAATAGCATAACTTGGATGTTTCCAGACGATATGAATTATTTTGAAATGCTTGCTTTACAAATTAACATCAAATGATTGTGAACCTTCTGATTATGCCCTGTACTTAGTTTGCAACAGGAAAAAATTTCTAAATATTTTACCATCTTTGCCTGTATGTTATCATCCCTTCCTATCGGCATTAAAATACATTTTTTTCATATGAATGTAAATCAGAGCTTCTGCTATGAACCTTCTCTTCTATTCCTCTCTAAATTTCTGTGTTCTAGAAATGCAGCATCCTTATTTGGGATTAGACTAGATAAAATTTAAAGGTTCTGTTCAACCCCAGTCCTTCAATAATATATATGTTCATTACTTTATTCCTTTTCACATTAGCTCAGCTGCTAAGAGTTTCTGCTCACTTTTAACATCATCTTTTCATCCTGGAACATCTTTATCATAATTAGAAAGTTATTTTGAATTCTTTCCTCACCTAACACCTCACAATAGCATAATCCTTCATTTTCTTTCTGTTTAGTAAAAATCTGCTATTAACTAGGACAGCATGCCTCTATCTTCTCTGCTCTAATACACAGAAAATCTTTCTTGTGAAATGTAACCTTTTTCTTGTCTGTATTTATTCTGTTAAGGTTCATTTTTTATCTTTATAAATTATGACATGTTAACACATTTTCTCACTGAATTAGAGTTATGACACTGCAAAGCTCCCAGTCTGATAACCATTATAGATTTTACTTCAAATCCTACCACAGTTACTATGGCTGTAATACTACCACTGTGTATTTCTTGCTGTTACCAGGTATTTTGTGAAAAATGGTACAAGTTCTTTTAACATTTGTTTATAAATTAATCAAAAACATTCTTTAAATGTACAATTACATGCAGATACCTGTGTGTTATGTATAATCGTTCACTTATGTTCTTCACTCTAATCGAAATCCATGTCAGATATTGCAAATTGTACTCATGGGGAGCTGCAGTTTAAATTATGCTGTACCACACAGGAACAAAAGATTGAAAAAATCAGCTGAAAACCAGCAATTTATTAATTACTATATGGTAAAACTACAAAGAGCTGGCGTCCCTTGTTAAAGTTCTTTTTTAAAGTGATCATTCTGCTAGTTTGAAATGTCTAACAAACAACCATAGGCAGATGAGTTCTTCCTAACTGGATTCTCAGCTAAGCAGAGGCAATCGTGTTTTCCTGTCCCAGACTTTTACTTTATCTTTTCTCACTACTATTGACAAATAAGTTGGAAGGACTCTGAGAATGTTTTGATCTTGTAGATTTTCAGGTCAGTAATATTTGGCATTTATTTTTAAATGATAATATGTCATTCACCTTTTTGCTTATTTTGTCTGTCATGCTTCTCAACAAACCATGAATTTTGTAAAGAGAAAAGATGGAGGTACTTTTTTCAAGAAGCTGGTGTCTTAAAACAAAATATATTCCTAAATTCTAAATGCAAGATTTAATACAGAGTGTAGTTACTTACCTTGATGCATTGTCTGTATTCTCATGCAAGAGTGTGTGTAATGTTTATTGATTGCAGGCTATCTCCTAACTTCAAAATCCAAGACAAAATGGAGAGATTAGTAGATAAGGTAGGGTACATAGATGTAGCATGAGAAGTCTCTGGAATCTCAAATTTCAGTCCTAAAAAAAAAAGAAGTGGCTGAACCCATTAACTTTGAAACCCACAGGGCCGTCTGAAGTGAGAATGGGTAAGTGAATTCAACATTATTAGTGCTGCAATGTGTTTGATTTGGCTCACTTAAGGCTACACTCCTTCAAATTCCCTATCTAGCACATTATTTTCTCCTAATATTCTGCTACTGCACATTTCCATTAAGATGACTGATTGGCCTGCTTAGTACTCAGCTATCAGTTCACAAATTGTAACATAATCGTTATTAAAATGGTTCTCTGCAGAATTAAGTTATATAATATTAAATATTTTAAATTATTCTACTAGTACCAGTGCAAATACCGCAATTTGTTGTTAAATAGATTTTCAATGTTATACAGGAAAATCTCAATAATAGTATTATCTTAAAAAATAAATATATGTGTATTTTATAAATATCATTAGCATTCTTCGAATATGTAAAGGCTGAGGTTTAGCTCCATTTCCAATCAAATTACGAAATCCAGAAGATATATGGTAGCATGAGCAACTTCTCTGGAGTAGCAACTGAACCATAAGAGGAATTTCTTCACTGTTCCAGAGGTCAAGGGATCAAAAACAGCATGTGTATTTTTCTGATGAAAGTTCGTGAAACTTCTGAATTCTCACCTCCTTTCCACTGAGTTATTCTTTAAATCTACTCATGAATTATTCTTGCTTATTGCATAAACAGTCTGACTGAGCATGACCACAATAAGTTTACATTTTTTAACTTCTTTTTATATTTTTGAAGCATTTAATTGTCTAAAACATTTTGAATTACAGGAGATGATCCACTGGCCAGATTTGTCAGGAACTAAAAGTCTAGCATGAAATATCACACTTCATTGGATACTGTTGACTCTACAATGTAATTTGACAGGAAAGACAGGTGAATGATCTCCTCTGAGATTTGTGCCACTACATAAGGCAGCCTTGCTGAAAAGAAATGTGCAGAGGGAAAAAACCAAACAAACTTGCTTTAAGACTATTAAAGCTGTAGGAAAATTAGTGGGTTGGTTTGAATGTGACTAAATCGAAATCTTTTTTTTTATTTTATGTCATCTCACTCTATTCCTCTTCATTTTTCATTTTAGTTTTAATGCAGAAGAAAAATAATTCAACCAAAACAAACATTTGCAATGTTGTCAGAGTAAAATCCTTAATCAATGAATAAATACAACTAGAGGTTAAAAGTGACCATTATTGTTATCTTTGTGCTTTCTGTTAATAATTTCAATTCCTAAATTCTATTTATTCTTTATTTAAAGATTTCTAAAGATATAAAGGGACTATATGCCTAGGTATTTTTCTTTAAATAATACCTCGCTTTTAAAAACATTTACTCCTTTAAACGAGTTTGGCTTTGGTTTGCAATGTATACTCTTGTAGTTATAAGCTAAAATTCTGATTAATCTCTTTTATATTGCCTATAAAATCTCTGAAAGAAACAAGTAAATTACTTTTTAGCTTTCCTCTCAGTAGACTGATTTTATTGTTTCAGTCCTTCATTTTTTTTTCCTTGACTTTTCCCATTATTTTAGATTGTGGGGGTCAACAAAAGTCAGCAAAAGTCATTAAAACTACTCACAAAGAAAGTGATTATGAAAACCTGTCTTAGGTCCTAGTTTTTCTTCACTAACCTGGGCTTCTAATGAGTGTGTTTAAAATGCTTAAAGCTGATGTTTTCACTGTTTCTAGCATCTTTCCACCTGCAATCTGATATGAAGTCTGAAACAATCTTGGAACAAAATCAAACATTATAGACAAGACTTCTTGGAATTTCCTGGAGTATCCTCAAAATGGGAAGGATCCTGGAAGCTTTCAAGGTTGGAAAAAAACAGTGATGCTGCATAAGCCTCCACTGAACTTTACAGAAACCACATACTTAAAGGACCAAGGCAGTCTTCACAGAATCACCTGGAATATTTTGAAAAAACGAGGTAAACAAACAAATGAAAAACTGAGACCTCTGGAGACATACAAGATGGCAAAAGGATTACGTTGAGACTTTTCAGCTAGTGTATAGCAAAGAAATTAGAGAAGCCAACCCGAAATTAGAGAAGACAACCTGAAGGAGATTGGATAGTTTGCATTCTCCCTGGAGGATTTTGCAGCAGTGGAGTTGTTGTAAAGGATGATCTTTGCTTTATGGAAGTCTGATCTTTGTGGAAGGTTGCTCAGGGAATTCATTAAATTTTTGATGTATTTTCTGCTGCTCAGATCCCCTTCCTTTATGGCCAAATAAGTTAACCCTTGTTATGGTGTTGAACCTGTCACGAGGAGTTTGCTAGGGGAAGAATAGTAGCTGATTTTGCTTACCAATTTAGATGGCAGGTACGAGCACACATGGAACCTGGCAAAGGTCCAGAACTAAATTTAATCTACTGGTTCAACTTTATTTACCAGTAAAAAAATTAAAATATGGTTTACTATCTTGAAAGTTGGGAAGAATATCTCTTGATTAGAGGATACTGAATTATTTACCCATTGTATTTTGACAGACAGATAGCCTTGTTGAACTGCATGAGGTCCCTCTGGATGTCATCCTTTCCCTCTAGAGTGTTGACCATGCAGTTTGGTGTCACCAGTGAATTTGTCACCAGTGAACTGGGGGTGCACTCAGTCCCACTGTCCGTTTGCAGACACAGAGGTTAAACACTGCTGGTCCCAATACAGACCCCTGAGGAGCACCATTTGTCACTGGTCTCCACTTGGACATTGAGCCATTGACCACAACTCTCTGAGTGTGAACATCCAGCCAATTCTTCACCTAGGGATTGCTCTGCCCATCACATTCGTGTCTCTCCAGTTTAGTGACAAGGAAGTCGGGCAGGCCAGTGTCAAATACTCTGCACATGTCCAGGTAAATCACAGTTGTTGCTCTTCCCTTATCCACCAACACAGTAAACCCATCATAAAAGGCCACCAGATTTGTCAGGCAGTATTTTACCTTAATGTAGCCATGTCGGCTGTCATCAATCACCTCCTTATCATCCACGTGCCTCGGCACAGTTTTCAGGAGGATTTGATCCATGATCTTGCCAGGCATAAAAGTGAGACTAGTGGGCTTGTACTCCCCCAGAGTTAAGGAGTAATCCTGATTTCAGAATTTTTTTCTTTGTAGCCTATAAATTCAAAGAAATTGCAAAGCTTAAAAAAAATTGAAAGAATTGGAATAAGATTTCAAACAACTCTTGTATTTGTGAACACAAGTGACTCTTGTCCCAGTCTCACTGCTTGCTTCAGAGTTGACTTTTGCCTCAGAAGAAAAAAAAGTATGTAGAGTACAATATGCAGTACATGAGCTATAATCATCTCACAGATCTCAGGGCAAAGTTACCTGCACCATACAGGTAAGGAGATGGGATTTTTAACTGCTAATTCTTAGAACTTTTCAATTTAACGGAAGGAGAGGAAAAAACCTGTGATACTCAACTGCATATGTGCCCTCCGGGAATAACTGCAATACATAGCTATACTACTTTCTCCCTCAAAAAAAATCAATTTTGACTTCATTTGCATTTTTATTTAAACCTAGACAAAAAAAAAAATCCCAGCCTTGTCTCTATTAATGTATATTTGTTAAAAAAAAGTCACAAGACTTATCTAGGAATAGAAAAATATTCACATGTACAACCGATATAAAAATCAGAATACCACAAGCTTACCTGTTTAGAAAATCTTGCCCTCTCTCTTTTTATCACTCTCAAGTATGATCTGGCAATTTAATTCCTGCAAATATTTCCATAGAATGTGTATTTCACACATAGATATACAGGCAAAACTGATGTCCTATGTATTATTAGAGCAGAATTTCTTTTTCTTTAAAAAAAAAAGAAAAAGCAAAAAAAACAAGCCAAGAGATAAATGGCCCCACAGGGGAGGAAAGGCACAAAATAGGTCTACAGCAACAGTTTCTCTGTGTTATCAGACTGCACATGAACAGTCTGCTAACAAGCTGGAAAATGAAGAAGAGGCCTAGAGGTCACATCCAAGTTCAGCTTTTTACTCATCAGTGAATTGTCCTGGGGAGACCCACTGGATCTCAAAAGACAACTGACAGCTCAAGGTGTCAGGTTAAAAATGAGTAGAAGTATAAAGCTGGATAAAAGCTCTAAGATTCTGCAAGAGTTGTTACCATTGCACAAACGATACAGAAAAAAAGGATAAGTCTTCAAGATTTCAAACAAAAAGGAAATCTTAGACAACACACAACTGCAGAAATTCAAGGTAGTCACTAATTTTACCTGTAACAATGACATTTTCCTTCCAGAAGTAATATTATTTATGCTATGGAACTGCATTTGGTACAGTAAATTCTCCAATGCAAGACTGTATACTCATTGAGATAAGTTATGTAGATATATAGATACCTTTTGATGAGTGACTCGAGCTAGACATTTCTATGACCTGATTGGGTTGGGAAAGGAAGACTTGTTTCAAATATAGATTTTTTTAAAACTTACTATTTTTTAAAGCAGAAACCTTTAAAAAGCTGTGTCAGGAGGCAGCACCTTTTTGGGAAATAGCTTTTAGACCCTGCTGCCAAGTTTCCTCTCTTCTCTGTAAGGATGAGTTGCAGACATTGTTAAAAACCGTGATAATGTATTTGAAAGGATATTTAACTTGATTCATCAATGCAGTTTGAATGCATGGGATAAATGGCATAAGGTGTTGAAATTGTGATCAGACCAAAGACTATATCGTGCAAGGGGCACCAGCAAGGGCTAAAAGCACAGTATTCTGGGGCTAGACCCACGTTAATTATAATGTGCACTGCATCTTGGCTGAGTCATGGAGGAAGTTGGTAGGCACTGTAGCAGCACTAAAACCCTATAATCCTTTATTTTATGGAGTGAGTAGCAATGCATTTTCTGTTCTGGGACAAATAGTTGCAAATATTATCTTCACTCCCTAAAAGGCATAGGTGATGCTCATTCTGAACACAGGCCAGAATGCAGCTTATGGCTTCATAATTTCTTGCCCATATTAATGACACCACTTTTCTGAAGAATCTGAAACTACCAATCTAGGTAAGAAATAAAGAGGAAGAACCTTCCTGCTCAGAAATGTTCAAGAAATGCACGATGATTAAAATCTGTTGGGGGAATGAAATATTAATATCAAGACTGTAAGGTTTTCATTAGTTCAGAGGTACTGCACTACAAATAGTGGTTTGCTGCAGAATGAAAGGATTTTGACTATGCATTTGCATAAAATATTTTCAGAATCCCATATGGATTCCACCTGTTACTTTTGTATTGCAACAATTTCTCCCTTCTGAAGGATTTTTTTTCCTCCTTCCTCCACAGCGCATAAATACAGCAAAATACAATGTGTTAATATTTATACAAAACCATTAAGTGTATGTATGTATGTATCCCTGTCATTCATGTATCACTGTCTAGTCTACATTAAAATAAATGTTGATATTTTAGTTTGTTCAGCTATAGCTAATTTCTTTTTTCTACAGGTGGCCAAGTAGTTGGTACTTTAGCTGCCCCAGCTGTGCTGTGGTTACATCTCACATCATAAGAGGGTCAGCCCTGCAAGAAAGAATCCATATTGCTGAAAGAAGTCACATTGCTGATTTGGTAGATGCAGACCAGCCTGTCAGGAGAGCTACACTACACTAACATGAATGTGGCAAGACAATTTGTTTTATTGTCATTGTTTTTAAAATGGGACATAAATGTGCACTTTTTTTTCCTGCAAAAGTGTGAACCCACCAGACACGGTATTATTTTAACTTAAAATTTCTCTGGTGAATTCAGATACTTTTAAAAAATTTTTTCTGATGCTTTTCTGCTGTGGTGCTCTTTTATCACTACATAGTCCTCTTTTCTGTGCCCCTCATCTCTATGTCATAAAGATGGGTAGAAAGATTACTGTATTTAGTCTGAAAGCCTTCAATATTCACTCTGGAAAAATCCAGCCCCTAAGCATAACAAAGAGTGGCAATGACTAGTACTCACAGCTGCTGGTTTTTGGTGGTGTGCTGCTTCCCTATTAATTCCTTGGTATAGCTACAGATTTAAGCTTCAGTGGATAAAGCAGGAGTACATATCCACCTTATTAATTTATATGTATTCAGTTATAGCCATCTCTGCTATAACCTGCTTTATTAGGCTAGCTGCCTGCCACAGAAATAAGAAAAAGTATCCTTCTCAATGTGTGAGAATTTATCTGAGAAGCATAGGGTCATCAGTTTCTTTGAAGTTTTTTTGCTCTCCCAGAGCAGTGGTCAGTGTATATTCCCCTTGGAGGCAGCAGGGGTTGATGACCAAGGAGAGAAAACACCAGGAACAATCTCAGCAACAAGAGAACCAGGTCTTAAAGGTTTTCTTGTCAGTGACTAGCACAAGAGACTTCTCAGCTTCTTATCACAAGCAACCAAAGAACGGTGAGTCAATATAGTCTTCTCTGTGGCTGGGAGAAAGCAAGCAAAGCTTTATGAACATCACTAATGTCTAATTAAAATTGGTAGATAAGGTAACAAAAAATTCTGCTGAATACTAAATGCTTTGTTCTGTAGGGTATGATCTCTCAAACATGCATGCAGGGGCATTTAGATTTACAAGCTTTTTTTTTGTTTGTTTATTGTTGCTTGTTGTTTTGGGATTTTTAATTTACTTTTAATTCCCCCTTGCCAGGTGACTGACATTGCTTTCAAATGCATTCTCCAGTGAATCAAACTTTTGTGCAGCTTTTACATGTGGAAAGTTATGCACACGACATATTCAACTGACTCCAGTAAAACAAATTATGAACCTTTCTTTTGGTGTATGCAAGCACTGTTCAAAAATTCTGCTTAGATAAATGATAATACAGTTCCCTATATTTTGGAAACAATTACTCTAAATATCTTATTTAATCTAAGTGATAAAAATCTTTTTTTGGTGACTTTTTTTTTAATGGTTGTTCGAAGGCCTTTGATCCTCAGAGAGCATACTTTAATCATATTTAGACAAGATATATGTGATGGGCAGATTTATTTATTCAATGTCAGGAAAGCACAGTGATCTCTGTTCAGCCTCTCAGGCTGCTGTGGGACGAGGCTCTCACAGGGCTACTCCACAGGACAGCTCCAACCTATATCAAAGACTGACTTTTACTGAGCTTCCATTTAGTGCCCTAATCAAAATACTTGTTCATTGACATTTGCACATGATAGCTTTATCTTATCCTGTTAGCTTTTACAATGAATATGCTACTTAAGACAACTAGACTTGGTAGCATTATAAAGCAAACATACACTGGAAAGCCAGGGCAGGCATAGCCGCCATTGCAATCCCAGTAGCCACTTGCTTTCCCCAAATGTTACAATTTTTGAAAGGTGAGAATTAATCTTAAGTAACTGAGCAGAAATTCATGACAACTTCTTCTTTATGAAGTGATTACAAGGCTAAGGGTTTCTTGATATCTGTCAAACAGGAAAACTTATCATGCCAAAGTCATTTAGGGCAGACCTAAAAAAAACCAAATTGAAGCTACAAATTTAAGCTGTTCAAATGAACATTTTAATTAACATTCTTTCTAGGGGTCACTAGGAGCATCTAACTCAGTTTTAGACACTGGTTTGTTTTTAATCTTTGTTGCCTATCTAACAAACCCTTGTGTTGGTCAGGATTTTGAGACTGCACCATCTTTCAAAGTGAGCAAGCCAAAATCTTGCCAGTTTATCACACTAGGCTTTGCTGTAAAACAAACAAAAATAAAGCAGCTCTAAAAGCAGAGAATAAAGACCAGGTCTACTAGAAGACAATGGTATTCTAGACAGTTTGTAAACAAGCTTTTCCTCTGCCCAGTGTGCCCTGGAGATTTCAGTGCATTCCTGGATTTGTTTCATTTGCTCTGGATCCTCACGAAAATTTCCTCACTGCTATTGCTGGGTTAGGGATCTGTTCTTGCTACAGGCAAGCTCAGTCACTCTTCGCTTTGCATTCATTCTTCATCCTCTGACCAGCTTTTAGAAAAGAGGTTTTCTCCAATCTTCAGGCCTAAACTCGCCATTTCCTGCCTTGTCTCAATCAAGCCAGCAAACAGGAAACTTTATCCACCACTGCTCAGAAACATCCTTTTAAAACAGCATGAACTTTCAGCAGCATATAAAAAACATGATCAAACCAACCAGTTATAGCCTGGAAAGAGTAATGTAGACTCTCAGCTTACTGAACTCTATCACAGTTGTTTGTGGGTGACTTTCTGTATTTTTCTTTTGGAAATTGTGAAAATCACACTGGAAAAGATATTTTTGGATAAGTCCCACATACTAGTCCCACATTTGTGTCACTTTAAATGGTGTTCTGTATCTCTGCTTCATATGATTATCACATTCCCAGTGTTAAGCTTCATTAAAGTTATTTTATAGGGTTGTATTTTAATTACACAAGGCAACTAGATTAGGGATTTTGTCACAACTAAGAACTACGATGTATATATTTTATAATGTAAACATTGCATGATATGGTATCTGCAAAAGTGCTCCTGTATGACTTCGATATTTCTAGTTCTAACTGATTACAGCATAGTATCATGTAGAAACCCTTTTTTTCCCCACTCGAAAAGTAAAATCAACTTTGTATTTTCTCCCTGCTTTTTTCACTAAGCTGACCCTGTAACGTTTCCCTGGTAATGACTAGCAGATAAGATAAACATAGGTCATTTCTCATGAGATTTAACTGTAAAGGAATGGGAGAGAGAATATCATATTATCTCAGTATAAAAGTCTTGTGTTGGAAATATTTGGTCCTAAAATGTGGATTATGTGCACATTGATACTGAAATAAATTAGTTTTATAAGACCTAAAATTGCTACAACTATGTTGCCATGACCTCTGTGCCCATGAGCACACAGGAATGAAATAACAGTCAACCATTTCTGGTGTTTAAGGGAGAGAAATCCATGAAAGATTTCTGTTAAATTTTTAGAGCATCTCCCAGCAGAATGCTACTCACAAGAGTTGATTGGGGCGAAGCTGGCAGTAGGTAAATTTAGACCACACAGCTATGAATGTTGTTTCCTCTGGAATAACTAATTTTCTTAAAATAACTATCAAAGCAATTGAACTATTCTAACTAAAGAACACAAAGCAACCTCGAGCCCCACTTTGACTATGAGAAGTCTACTTTTCATTTGCTGCACAACTGAGAACAGGGCTCAATTGAACTCACATGGTTATTATATATGCTAACCCTGAGGCTGCAGACAAGACCCCAGCTGATTTCAAGTAGCTTTTGCATCTCATATAAATAGATGCAGTCTCTGAGCACCTCATGTTATCAGCTGTACATGGGGTTATATTTATAGACAATACCCTAAAATGCATATAGAAAACATCTAGAAGAGCCATATGCTCTAGAGCATTTGTGCCATGTATTTCCATTTAGGTAAATGGAAAAGATTGACAAAAAATGACTGTTGCACTGGACACAAGGACTGCATCTACATGCCAGGATTATTTTCTAGACCAGAGATAAGCTAACAGTGTTTTGTCACATCCATCCACCTGACTATCTCACCTTCCAAAACTGACTATTGAGAATGATTTCACTGGTCTATTCTAATTCCCAGCCCATGGTCAGGAATTACCTAAAAAAGCAATAGCTGGTGAGGTAAAAATTATTTCTTCATTCTTGTGCATTTAATAGAAGATACTGTCTTAATAGAAGTTATTAGTTGGTTTTTATTTTTTATCATTTTCTAATTTTTTAATTAATTTCAACCGCTCACCTAGGTATTCCCCAGTATCTAAAATGAGTTAGGCAGTGACCAAGATGGAAAATTTGTTTCAAAGAAGTCTGATGATAGTCCCTGTCCAAAACAACCTGTCAGTGAGATATACAGGACAGCTGGTGGTTTGCCAGCTGTGGAGCTGAAAGCAAGACACCTTGAGCAATGGGGCATGGCACAGACAGTCCTTGCAAGGCAGGGTGCATTTGGTACATCCAGCACTTTATGAAGGATGTTGGTAGTTTCTATGTGTGTCATTGCATACACACTGCCTCTCGTATACATATCAATATGTTTAAGAACCACCTTCACGAACATCTGGAGTCTACCAGAAGTGTGGATTCTTCAAATCAATTTTCTGGTTACTGAGATTTTGAGATTCTGCAGGCTGTGTGATGCAGATCCAGGGCATATGTAAACAATTATAACAATTATTTCTGCCCTGTAGTTAATGTCAAGTAAATATTAACTGAATTAACTGCAACGGATTATTTAAACTTCTTGCATTCTGATCTGTTGTAGAAATAAATTCAAATAGGGATATCATTATTTGTAAGTTATAAGCCAACAAAAATACAGTTTTCTTTTACGTGACTGCTCAAATTTTTTTTTCTGAAATTTGTTGAATGTATTTTCTCCACACATGCGATTTGAGAATTGTGTGAAACCAAGATGTAAATGAAATTAGCATATGCTCACCCACCAGCACACCCTAGTAATTACATGAAGGATTTTTTCATTCGATCATATTTTTCAGTCAAGATTCCAAGAGCAGAACATTGATAATAATGTCATTTGTACTCATGATTACCATTGTGGATGACGGTGATATGCATTTTTGAATAGCTAATAATTAATCACTGTCATTTCATGACTGATATTCAGAGTGGTATCTTACCCCTATGACTTAGTGTCACTGCTGACACACTACCTTTATTTGGCCAGGGCATAGCTGTGTGCATTTAGCAGCTTGTCAGTGGAAACCAGGCAATGAAAGAATTAAATGTCAGACTTCTGAGAACTACAAGAAAGGCTTTCTTCCTGCAGGTCAGAGACTAGAATAAGGTGTCAATCAGACTAAATCATCTTACAAGGTAAAAAAAAAAATATAAAGAAAGTCCATTTTAATACTGAGAGTTCTAAAGAAAGAAATGATTCACACAGTTTATATATGGTTTACAATGAGTATGAATAAACCTTACAAAAGAATATTTATCAGAAAGTCTTTTTTTTAATAAATCATGGGTTATTTAAAAACTGCAGAAGCTGAAGAATTTGGCATGACATCAGCCTGATCAATGCAAAGTGAAAAAGGAAAAAGTTAGTCTCATATTTTCAAAGAAAAACTTTGGATGTTTAACTTGCAAACACTAAGAAAAAAAGAAAAAGCCTGCCACTATGTTATATTCTGGTAAAATTTGCTATTGAAGCACAACATAAGGTTGTGCTCATGTAACATGAGCTGCAATTGAGTTGGAAAGTTGACCTGTTATTGTGCAATGAGGTTGTTGGAAAATTGTCTTGCTTATAATGTGTCACCAAACATCTCAGGTAGGTATGCAAAACCATGAGTCATGAGTAAGGAAGTAGGAGGTCTAAATAAGAATTTATCAACATGGGCAAAAGATAAACGTGGTTTATGACTTCCCAAACCTCGGATGCACTGAGGCAGTCTGGGAAAAATTCATCACTGGAGAAAGAAAAAACAGCTTTGAAATCACTGCTCAATCTGAGCAGTTGTTTAAGTGCCTGAGACATAACTTAAGTGCCTGAAACATAAATCCCTTATATCCACCATTTACAGAATCAGTTCCTGCTTCTGTGGACTGGTGGCTCCTTAAATTATCTACAGCTGGCCTAGCTTGGGGTCTAGCAGCTTCCAATTTTCAGGAAATAACTGCCACATCTTGTCCCTTTTAGTAAATCAAGCCAGCAAAAGGAACAATTTCCTGTCTTTTTCCTCTGCTGCATGTGAGGGTCCTCACCAGCAAAGCTGACAAAAAGTGAGGTGGAAGATTAGGCAGAGGTTTTCTTATATTGAGAAGATTGTAGCCCTTTCTTGGTGTCTTCACCCTTGATTTGGCAGAGTTACAACCTCACTGCAGCTATCTGCTTCTGTACTGTTACTCAGTTCTGTACTGAAACAGGTAAGTGAAACTTAAAAGGTCATTTTCCTGTGAAGGAAGGTTTACAAAAATTGAACTTTACACAGGTCATGGTTTGAAACTCTGACTGAAATCAGGTATGATTTGTAAGGTTAATTTGAATAAAAATTTGAAATGTTGTGAGGAAAAATTAAAAGGTTGGGTAAAAGCAAACAGAATTTTACCCAGGTATGTTGAATTCCAACTTAAATCTATATCTGCTACTGTACAGAACTTTTCAATTAACATCTATACTATTTGCTTAAAGGGCACTATATGGGCTTACTGTACAGAAAAGCTCCAGTAACCTAATTTGTTGACTAGGCAGGGAAGCAAAGATACAGTACTTCTGTTTCATTAGTCTCTCTGATTAGTGAGTTGCATGTAAAGTTAATGTTGCAATAATAACTTAGTTGTGGTAATATGATAAGCATTCGTACATATTTGCTAAAACTTAAGCAAGTGATACTGTGTACCCAATGTGACAATGTATTACTTGGAGATTGTGAGGAATATTTGAAGTGTGCTTGAAACTGGCATAAACTAGTAGAGATAAATTTTTGGAGCTTTCTCTTAATTACGTCTTGTTGATACCAAGGCATCCTGCTAGCCACATTTTGTGAAAGAAATTGCAAGTTTGAAGCCACATAAGAAAGACCTGGGAGAAAGAGTAATTCATGTTCATCTTAAATCAGACAAATATGAGATTAAATAATTTTAATCCATGCCCGATACAGAATACCACTAAGAAACTGTGAAACTTCTGCGTTATTTGAGAGTTTGAAATACTTTTTGTTACTAGTTTACTACCAGCTTTCACTTGGTTGAAAGGCAGATGTTGTGTTGTTTTGGCTATAACTGATCTCAGAGTGTTTCTCTTAATTTCAGTTTCTGGCAGATAGAGTCATAAATTTACAGAAAAACAATAAAAGAATGTTGTTTTCAAGTATGTTAGTAGTACTGGATGAGGATAAGTGATCTAACCACAGGAGACCTCATCCCTACCAGTCTGTACCCCTAAATTTTTGCTGGGTTCTGCAACCATGACTCCACTGAGGGAGAGTTGATTTCATTTTCTTGATTTTTTCTAACGTCACATTAAGGAATAAATACAAATACAGGGAATACAAACATTCTACCTATTATTTTAAATATCTCAGAATTAATCCTAATATCAGACTATTGCTGGTTTGTTTGCAGCCATTTGAAGTCATTACTGACTCCAGGAAGTAAGACACTGTATACTTAGAGATTAATGAAAAAGCCAATTTTTTTATTGATTTGTTCAAGCCTCTCTAGTGGAAGGGAAATATGCTATTTAAATGTAGAAAAGCTTTTCTCAAAGGTATTAGTAGAAAAAGTAAAAATATTGGCATCCTCCAAAAATTTCAAATTTCAGGAAGTAAAATGAGTGTGCTTACCGACACCAATTTTAATAATCAAAATAATTTAACAGGATTATTCAAAATTAACAAGAAAATTCAAAATTTTCATGTGGCAGCAGAATAGCAAGAGACCTTGTATCTTTCCAACTGGCACAAAGCTTCATTGGCTCTTCCCTTGAGAGGAATTGTTTGAAGATATATACTTGCTCTGAGAAACAGCATAAACTTTTTAAACTGGCATGACCTCAAAGGGAGTTACCAAAAAAGAGAAATAAGATTTTTTCTCCGTTAAAATTTGCAAGAAAATACTGCTTTTCAAAAAAAAACTGTAACATATCTGATTTCTTATTTTCTTGCTAACCTAGCCAGTTTCTATATTATTAGAGTTACTTTTTCATTAGGGACACTTGTCTCAAAAAATTAACCAATGCATATCTTCAAAGCTAAAATATGTCTTGTAGATCTATTGGTATTCATTTAAAAAAACTTCCATGTGATACATGCCTGAGTTAGAACTGGTGAAACACACTTAATGAGGTGCTTGGTTTTGGCTTTGTTGTTTTGTTTTTGTTTTATTTTTAATACCAACTATTTTACATTAATCCATATGTTTTAATAAAATACAAGCCAGGAAGATTTATAACATCCAAACAGACATTTTGGTGTCAGAGGGTTTTTCTTGGGCCTCATTAGCATCTTGTATTGGTATAAAAGCACTCTGCAAACCTAAAGCTACTGTACATTTTCACTGTCCAAAGTTTATTACCTGCTAGAAAAAACTTGCAAGGAAACAGTGTCTGGAGAAAGGAGACAGAGAAGACAGGTGAATAGAGGTTTCATACCTTAGCTGGTAATAATCTCATTCTTATAATGTGCCTCAAACACTTTTATTTCCAGTAGCATGTGGCAAGAGAAAGGCACCAGAAGTCCATTATCTTTAATGGAAGTGTGTGACTCCTCAAAGATGTAAAGTTTTGTATAACATAAAAAACAAACTTTTTATGAGAGGTCGTGATGACAGATCATCCTGTCTCTACTTGAAATACATATATTAGAGAAGATTATGGGGTACACTAGTACTGAGTTGACAGAAATACTCTCCCACTGTAGAAACCCCAAATGCACAATTAACTGTCTCCAAACACTGTCAAAGAAGGAAGTTCACATAAGATAAACCACCACAGCAGGATCTTGAGATGAGCGCAGGTTGCAAAAAGGGAGGTGCTAGATCCAAGCCTAACAGAGGTGAAGGTTTGGAACTAGCACACTGGACAAGACTGAGGGAAAGGCAAGAACTGCTTTCACCCATGCCAGCCCAAGTTGTGGGAACATCTGCAACTACCCTGTGGGTACCCATCATTTGGGTTCTATAAAGGTGGTACCACCAGAAGACTCACTCTGTGATCCCCACGACCAAGAAGAACAGGGTGAAGAAGGACCAGCAGGATGCTGACAAATTCATGTAGTGGAGATTTCTTTCCACTTAATCTCTCACACTTTCTCATTCTCTCTCACTCTCTCTCCCTCCCCCATTTCTTTCTGTCTCTCTGCCTCACGTTTACTGTTAAATAAAATCCATACTATTGACTTTGGCATATGGTCTCCTTCACACCTTAATTCGGCAGAGGCATCTCTTAGTAATTGGATCATAACACACTTAGATCCACAAAAGATTAGTGGGGAAAGAAGGACAAATACAGTAACTCATACAAGCCCTTCTGTGTTGTGAATTTCAGTAACTGTTAGTGTCTTCTCAAGCTTCAAGTATCCCAGTGTTAAAAAGAGCTCAGTTTTTGAAACATCGTTAAACATCTCAGCTAAACAGACATTCCATGAACTGCTCATAAAATGCTTTACTTATTTAATTCAGATTACTACATTAAATCTTTATCTACAGCATCATAATGATTTTCACTCCTGATAAAGCTACATAAGCTCTCTAATATGATCTTAAAAGCTCTGTAGTTGTTTCATGAAATAAAAAACTTAAAAAGACCGTATCTTTGAAATTGTTAAAATAATTGCTCTTCCTAAAATATGCATTAAAATCTACACTGTGAGTACCAGTAATTTTCAGGGTAATACTATTCAATTTATATTGTAGGACTCTGTTATAATTTATAAAATGTTTTTATAGCTCTTGCAGAACATAGTAATATCTGGCTTACCAGGTTAGAGAGTACACAATAGTCCTTTAATATAATACATTCCATAGGGAAATATACACAAGTATACCAGATCTTATTGTATTATTTTTTTACTTAGAAATGTAATCAAGCGACAATAATTTTAAAATGAGAAGAATACATGGAAAGATGTTTCAATTAGTACTGCTTCATAAATTATTGTTTCCTTCTTTTACCTTCTCTTTTAATGAAAATCTAGCTCTTTTGTTAATAGCCTGGTCATAATTCCAGATGCAGCTAATCATCATTAACTGCTTCTGAATGAATACTCTAAGTTATAGCCCTATAAAGTCCTATACCCTATAGCATATTCTTCAAAATTGTGCTGGAGACTATAACTAAATTCCTTATCATAATTGCCAATATTTGCAATAAAAGATGTTCAAAAGAAGTTTACATAAACTGGTCTCCTTAATGTAAAGTGAAAATTATTTTAAGGAATTATAAATTCTACTCTGAAATGATGTCTCTCATGATTGTTTGATATCCAAAATCTACTGCAGAACACTTTTTCATGTACTGCACTTAGTTGGAAGCTGGAAAGTCAGTTCCCACACCAAGATGCATACAAGTAAACCAACATTGTGAATTATTTTTCCTTACTTCCCAGAACTCATTCTCAGTAAAGACAGAGCTGGTAGGTGATTATAAGTCTCCATTTGTCTTGTATGGCAGCAGGCAAGAGTTTGGCATGACTCAGCAGGGTTGCCCAAAACATAAAGCCTACTCAATAATTGGTGATATGGCTGTTTACCTACCTAAAGAAAAATACTGCTACCTATTTATTTTCAACAGCAGATTCTCTGCAACTTATTCAGTTCATAAGTTGAAATTATTCCAAAGAAAAAAACTTCCAGTCCAGTGTGTTCGATAAGTACTTTCACACCAAAATTCAAAAGTAAAAGATTCAACAAACATTGAAATGGGTGTTTGTAAAGCCAATAAAACACACAGACATGGTGGGTGCTTCTAATGCTGCCAGTATCATTCAGTTTGAATTTGCTCTTCTTTAATTCCTAGCTATAGTGCCCTGCTGTGCTACAGTGGTAATTGTCTATTGCTGTCATGCAATAATAATACAATATTTGGTGAGGGGAAAAAATTTCTGAGTCAACAAAATTTTACAAGATATCTTGTTTTGGGGGGGTTTTGGTTGGTTGGGTTTTTCTTGTCTGTCCAAGTCCCTCAAGACTGTAAAAGTTCAGACATACTTCTGACAGCCCTATACATGTCTGAATATTCCTTGTTATCCCAGGTCACCAAAACAAAATTTTTCTCTCTGCAAATCCTTGTGATGTAAACTCACAAACCAGGAATGCACAGCTTCTGCAGAAATTGCTGGAAATCCTGGGTGCTTGAACAAGGTTCACAGATCTGCCTTACCTTTGAATAGCAGAAATCTTACTGCTAAGGACTGTGAAGCCATGCTTAGGTCAAGTCAGGTTAAAAATATGCATTAGCTTCAATTTCTGAAATGAGACAGCCCAGTGACAAATCTTCAAAGTTAAAAGAGAAAGGAAACTGTGCTTACCTACATTTCCCCAAGATCAGACCCAAAAGATGTCTTGCCCTGTATTTGTCTGACTTGCTGTGGACATTTGGATTATTCTGATGTCTGAATATGTCTCATCACAGGTTCTAGTCATACAGCTAACTCCACTTCTGCCAAAATACTCTAACATTTGTAGATAACCATTTCCTGGAGTCCTGCAGGGTTTCCATTTAAATTGGAGACTCATTTCACATTGTCCCTTATTACAACTTACTTAGCAAATGTCTCTAACAGTTCTCCTGTCAAAAATTTCTGTCTTCAAGAAGTGCAGGTTCTATCAGGCACTAAGCTCTGGTAGCAAACAAAACCTAATAATTGACTTTCCTAGAAACAGCTTCTCCATTCAAGCAAAACATCTACTTCTCTCTCTTACCTGTGCCTTGGTGAGTGTGAAGTTCAGTCTCATCTTTTATGCTGTGCCTTATTTTGACAAAAATATTTGATATAATAATCTAAATGTAATTAAATAAATTAATTCATTTATCTCTTTATCCAGTCAAGCCTTATTTGTTAATCACATATAATTTTTGAACAGATAAAAAAATAAGTAGGCCAATAGACAATTGGTATCTATTTCTCCAATGATATTTCTGTACCCTTGCTGGTTCCCTGGGTCCAGTGAGCAATTTGACCCCTGTAAGAAACTTATGGCAACTGATATTTTGCCTGAAAGGTTCACCCCCGGTTCTGAGGGATATCCCAGATGGGTCACCCAGCCTAAATTGCATTCCCACTTGTAAATAGCTCTAGATTTCATAGACCTTCAGATGGATAATAACCTTCCCTCACATGTCCTCTTTCTATGTCCTTAAGGAATAAGCCAAAATGCATGTTAGTGCTCAATTACAGCTGTAAAAAATAAAGGTTGAGCCTGAGGTAAATTTGAATTAAAAATTAGGCAAGGTTGGGGGGAGGGGGGTGTTTGGTTTGTGTTTTTAATTTTACCGTACTAAAAAAAAGAACTGTTGAACATAAAATAGTTTCCCTTTTTGCATAGGCATCTAAGGCAGCAAAAAAAAAATACTTTGCTTTTAAAAAGTAAAATCAAATAACGCTAGATTCAGAAGTGTTTCCCACCTATTGTCTCTAGAAGTCAATTACACTTATGAGGACTGCTTATTAATAGCATAAATTTTGAATTCAAATTAATCTAAAATTTTACAAAACGCTTCATAACATAAATGCTTATTGCTACAAAATTTAAAATGAAAAAGCAAACAAAACCCCCAAAACCCCCACAATATGAAGGGGTTTCTAAAGGATTTTCAATTGTCCTGTCTGAAAGTCTTTATAACATCTACTCTTAAAATGCAGTAAAGTTGTACTCCAAGAATTAGATCTCAGCATAACAAACGCCACAGTGGTTATTATCAATACGAGTAGAAATTAATTAACTTTAACAAAGTCGTGTCTGCTTACAGCGGAACTGAACTAAGAGAATTGAACTAGATCACCTGTGCTAAAGCTCGACTTTGTTACTTCTCAGCTTGACAATGAAGGACTGAGAAAGTGCTAAAAGTTGAAAATATAGGTTTCAGAAAGTGGAGTTTCACTTAAATCTAAATCCTGGAAGTTCATTTTATGAACTACCTTGGATAACTTCTTTAATGATAACATGCCACAGGAGCTAGTATGGCTTTTATCATAAAGCTCTACATCACACACAATGAAAAATTTTATAATAAATTCTGCCTTTGCAAAAAACAAACTACGAAAAATAAAATTTTTGTAATGCACATCAGGAAAAGCCACATTAGAGAAACTGGTGTATAATTATCATGATAAGCAAATTTCATACACTAGCATCACTTTTTACTTGTGGAAATAGAATGGACATTTTAAGTTCAAATGGAAAATTTTAGTGACAAAATTTAATTTTATAAAAAAACTTACACTCATACTTTGAAATAAAGACAGATGGAAGGAAGGCAAGTGTTAGAAACTGTGAAACCAAGAACATCTGTGCTATGCTAATGCATAATGTGGAAAAATAGTGAGAATACTTGATTTATTGGCATTATGCAGAAGCAGATTTTTTTTCTGACAGGCTCTCTCTGGGGATGACTGGAAACAAAATTTGTTATAGATGTTCCATAGCATCTAACATTTATATATACCTGCATCAATTACTAAAGCAATAATACATTTATTTTTTTGCCTGACCTTTTAGCGTTGAACTGGCAGTAAAATGCATAGGTAAACAACATGAAAAATGATCTCCATCAAAGGTGTCCCAAACCCAACTTTATATTTTTCAATAAATGGAAAGTTCATAGTGGACATTTATAGGAAAAGTCACAATAGAAAGAAAGTAAAATGATATTCTACAAAGAAGTGTTTGAAGTTAGATAGATGACAGCCTGACAAAGGCTTGTTGCGAGAAGGATAGCTCCGTAAATTGTTTTATTTCTTTTATCAGCATGATGTTCTAGCTGGTGGCAGTTTTGATTTATTTGTAGTTATGACCTTTCAGACTGAGGAGTTGCTCTACGGGCATCTGAGAAATAGATCTGAAATATGAGAAAGAGTATTTTAAAATATTTTATTTTTTGATAGTACTTCAGTATTTCTTAAATATTGCATCAAAGGTTGCAAAATTTGTTTCTTCTGAAAGTTGAAGAAATTATTGTAATTGTTAAATACCACCTCTTTATTTAAATCTTTGTGAGAGAAATAGAAGCAACACAGGTGCACATACTGTGACCTTAACAGAGACATTAAAAAAACCATTTTTGGTGTGTAAGTGAGTCCCATCACAATAATATATAAGTTCTAGAAATTTACAACATCCTTTTATGTCATGTGATTATTTGGACCTTTTCATTAATTTTTTTATAAGATTTAATTTCTTTGTGGTTAGCATAACTAGTTTAGGCAGTGATGTAGCATTAAATCCTATAATTCTGACATTACCTGTCTAAAATCCCCAATTGCTGCCATTTTGATGACAAGGATGTCCCTTCCTTTCCTTGTCAGTAAGAATGTGGCTTTAATTTGGATTTTGGTGGGGTTTGGGGACTGGCTTTGGGTGGGTTTTTTAGTTTTGTGGATTTTGGGGTTTTGACACCTAATAAATCTGTCTGTTCAGCCTTTTAACAGACAATAGTTTAATAATAGTATCTCAGATGGCAAGACTGAGGCAGTGACAATTTCAGCGACAAGCAAAGCATTTTTTTCCCTGCTGGAAACAAACATTCAAGACACATTTTTCCCACATTTGAATTTAATTACAAAATGCTGAAAAGGTCTTTAAACATCTGATGAGGTGGGGTTTTTTTTTGTTTGGTTGTTTTATTTGTTTTTTTTTTTAATAAAGAAATTCTTTATTTTGATGGCTTTGAGATCCTGCATTAACTGTTTTTATGACATAGCAACAAGGTCAGCATTATACGATGCAGTGATTTCCATATGAATGCAATGTCCTTCTTCCTTTTTATATTTTTCTTTATTATTTCATTACCTAAGGCACCTTTCTTTGTCCAAACACATTTTTGTAATTTAATTTTAATATTATCTTTGCTGTTGGCTTGCTTCTTCCTCTTATGAATTGCAAATTTTAAAAAAATCAGAAAAAAAATTTGTGTGATACCCTTCATAAAAGAGAAATGTTATATTTGTAGTCAAATACAAATTATTCAAAACGTAGGTTAAAAGACCTACTGTTGAAAGAGACATGTTCTTCTTTTTCTTGTGTCCCAATAGTGTCATTAACACTTTGAGCTTAGCTCTTGCCAACCCTGAAAAGTAACTGCTGTCATCTATATCACCAAATCACTGAAGAGAATGCGATGTGATAAGCTAAGTCCACAAGAATAAGGAACTTTGCAGAGCTGTACATATAAACTAGACTTTTTAATATCTATCCATAAGTTTTATTTGCTTTGTATAGAATCTTAATGAGTGATTATTTAATATCTAAATATACTTCGATTTGATACTGAATAAATAGGCATAGCAGAATAAAAAAAATCTGTTTTAGTACCATGAAATTGAAGTGATAGCACAGATCCTTACACAACTCAGGAGTGGAATTCAGCTTTATGTATCCCCAGAAAAATTGTTTCCTTTTTCTTTTTCCCCTTTAACATTAGAAAATTAGCTTGTTTGTTTTCAGTCTGCTTTGTTTTCCCTGCAATAAATGTCATTTTTGTAGGGTTTGGTTTGGTAAAATTTGATTCCATACCTTGGTTTGAGACAGATGAGATTAGATTGGATTTTGTCAACGTTCTTTGAGTTTGTCATCAAACCCCTATGAAGACTGTGAAAGGTAATAGAAGATTGAATGAAGTTGCACATTAAAAAACCCAACCCCAAAGAAAAAACCCAACAAAAACGTCCTGCAAATAGCAGGTATACAGGGATAAAACAGACGAAGTAGATCAGAGTTGTTGCAAGCCATATGAAATAATCTTTTTTGTTCTCTTCTCACTTTTGAGGCTTCTGCCATCATACTGTGTCCTGGGCACTGCTCTACCAGTGCAGAAATGAACCAGCTGGAGAAGGTTTCGAAGAAGGTGAGATTAATCAAAGTTCTTGGGTTTTAGACTGCCTGAGAAAAGACTGGAATATAAATTCTAAAAATCTATATAAAATAATAATGGAGGGGAAAAATGTAAGCCTCAAAATAGATCAAAAGTGTGTTATCAGTTCGGAACTTGGTCTCTATGCTCTGTACAGGTGTTTTGTGTCAATATGCTTTAGGAAAAAATAAAAAAAAAAAGAAATACGACTTCTTATGTTATAGAAAATATGTTTAAATCTATGAAAAAGCAGACAAAAGTTGGCCCATTGAGATAGTAGGGGAAGAAAGGAGCAGGTTATTTTGCGGGTTCTATTTGCAGTGATGTGGATTTATTGTGAGAAATAGCTGTAATGTATATATCTTTCTGATATGCCAGAGATGTGCTGCACACATTTTGGAGGAACTTCAACTTCACTGTGCAAAGCCCTTTTGATTTTTTCTGTCACTTCATCATATATGCTATTAGAACTTGTGTCCACAAACACTCTCATGACTGGATTTCTGTAGAATACCATTATTTTTTCCCTCCTATTTGTGATCAGCTCCCTTTAACTATCTTGCATCCCAGCCTTAACCCTATGTCTGATGTACGGTATTCAAAAAATAGCTCCATCCAGAATAGGACCACTAAAAATTGCATTATTGACCAATATAAAATATGTGAATTAGAAGATTGAGATAATCTAGCAGTATAATTAAATCTTTTCCTGTACATCTGACAACTCAGGCTCCCTAAGGAGGTATGCACATAGTTTATACTTCCATCTTCAAGTCCTGTTTTCAGCAAAGCATGTAAAAACCTATTAACTTTTCAGAGTTTGCTTTGTCATTCCTTCTATCCAATTTAAATTAATGCTGTGTTCATATCATCAGTCCTTCATCAAGCTCATAAAGGTGAGAGAGTAGACATTTAAAATGATTAGGAGTCAGACTATTTATGGTTCTAACATCTTTTAAATCCTCTTGAATAATTACATGGGAAGAATAGACATCTAGGAGAAGTCAGATCATATGACACAGGCTACTCATTGCCTGTTGGTTTTATGGAAAACATTTTGTGTACAAATTGTTTTACACCACTGATGTTTAATGTCTATCTCAGTGAATAAATTTTAAAATACTGATATTATAATGCATAACATGATATATTTAAAATTCTTGTCTGTCAGAATACTTTAATTGAACTGTATGAAAATCCCATCTTCCTGAGAGCTTCTATGAGTCTCGTGATGAAAAATGGAAAGAATTCTCACCTGTGTCCTCTTTTTCTGCACAGAAGACACTTTCAAATTTAATTCATTGAAGAAATTCACAAATTTAATTGATTGATAGCATTAATATTAATTCCAGATTATTACAGTTAGTTTATTGTATTTGATAAAGTACATGCTGTCAAGAAAAATACTTGCACTGTGATCAGTGGGTGGATATAAATGGGATGGTAACAGGAAAAATTTAACAGGCCAATGTGAAGAAAATAATGTGTTTGCTAGGAAATTGTTGTATTGCAATTTAAACGTCATTATAATTAGAAACTTATAAAAAATATTATATAACTTTACAACTACGATTTCCTCCAGATAAATATCTTCAAAGCAGGCTCAAAAAAAAACATTGGTGTTCCACATAAGAATTTGACTCAGTTCTTCTCATTCGTAAATCAGTTTACTGAAATGTTCAAAAGAGCCATGATTAACACTCAAATATGTGTGTTGTCCATGTGCTAGCCTTACCAACATGTCAGGTCCACCAGCAGCCAATTTCTTTGGCCAACTTCTGATGTGCTATTTATTTCCATGCAGTTGCTCAAGCAAGTCCCCGTCATTCATTGCCACTCTTACAGACAGGGAGAAAAGCAAAAGGAAAAGTCGTTAATTTCTCTGTTGAGGATGAATGTATTCCTCTGTCACATTGTGCGTATCAACAGAACCTCCTCAGATGAAGGGAATTTGTGAGGGGGAAATCATGCATTACCAACATGATAGCCTTCTACATTGAGAAGACTGGTCTGGTGAATGCTGTCGAAACTTTTTGAAAACAAATACTCTGATTTAAGGTTATACACTGATATGGAAGAACTTTGCTGATTAGGAATTTGTAACATTGTGCCAAAGTCAATAAGCATTTTCTCTGTGACAATTCTTACTTACTCCGTAAGTATATGCAGTGTCTGCTAGAGCTGTGCTATGTCTGGGGTTATCAGCCCCGAAGAAGAGTGGGATTGCAGAACTTGACTGTTATCTTTCCCAGAATATGTCAAATTCTCTTATGTAGTTTTTGCTGTTGAATTTACCTTGAAAAAATATAAGAATAAAATATTTTAATTAAATTCAATTAAGCTAAAATAATTCCAAACAGATTGCTATGAAGTATAATTAAATCAATTACTTTTATTTTCCTGAGAGTAGTTTTATGAATTGCTGCAAAACGTCAAGTCCCTCTGAAATTTCCAGGCACTGCAAATTCCCTGGGGAGAAAACTTCTTGAGAAGACACTTCGCATGCAATAAAATTTTACATAAACCCCCAATGTGTTCAACTCCTGATGCATTTTTCTGAATAGATTTCAAAGAATTAAAGATAACATATATTTAAAAAAAACCCTGAAAAAACAAAAGGTTACCATGATCCAGGTGGAGGTCTGAAAAATGGTCTAGCTCATGAATTTTGGGTAGATTTCTGCTAAAATGTAAATTACAAAAAAAAAAAAAAAAAACAAAAGCATAGCAGTCTGTGCTTACCTGCAAAAGTAAAAAGGTCTGATGACTGTTGCTTTTGAGGGTTCTGGCTACCATTTTAGTGCTAATTTCTCTGTTGTGAGGTACAAATATTGCTCATACTCCTAGTTGTGAGGCATGAATGTCCCACTTCTGAATGTCATATAAGTTGTCTTTGTTACCAAGCCTTGGCTCTTGTGTACCAAATTTATTTCTGTTTGTCTTTTTTTATAGAGATATTAGATTAGGTCATCTATCATCCAATGTAAATTACCATTTGGGTACATTAACTTCTTTTCCAATAGGTATGGAAATTCCTGTGAAAAGCTAGAAATAGCTAGGAAATATATTCATTTATGGACCAAACAGTAGCTGTCGCATAGAAACATACACCATTGCTGCTGTGTCAGCAGACAAAATGATTCCTAGAACAGAAATTAAACTACTGTGCCTGTGGCTAGCACAGATCTTTCCTGTGAGAATTTTCTTGTGTTTTTATAAACAAAGATAAAGTTTGGATGTTATTAAAACGGTTTCTCGAGATGTGTGCAGTTCGGGCCTGGCCAATAGGCTTAGGGGGAGGTTTCGGACTGACCAATCTGAGTGACGTCTGAAAAGTCTATATAAGTTGGGAAAATAAAAAAATAAATCTCTTTGATACATACAACTTCTGGAGGGTCTTTTCTCTCTGCTAGCGGCTCAACAGTGACACTGTGGCCAAAGGACTCATAGAGTTTGTGAGGAAAGCTGAGGAGACTTAAATATTTTTGTCCTTCTACATCACAGCAAAGACCAAGAATTTTACATTGATTCTGTGGAAAACAAAACAAAAATCTCCATTGCCTGTAATTATTATCACTAAGTTATGGTATTCATGTCGAATATAGCAGACCTCAAATGAAGTTTTCCTCTATTTAATTTAGACAAGAGTCTGTAATTTATGTCTCCATTTCCCAAATGAAGATTTGCATTCCCAGGTAAGCAGCTGAAGGACTACAGATAATTCTTTTGAAGCCCCAGCTTCAACTGTATTTAAATAAATGACTCATCTTTGTCATCCTGCTGGAAAGAAGCTTTGTACCAACCAGAAATTCTCAGTCTGAAAAAAAAAAGAATTTCATGGAAATCGATGTGTAAAGCTTTGGTGCAAAGATATTTCTTGAAGAAGGAACATGGTACAAACAAAAATTGTAACAGACTCTAATGCATATCCCATACCTTAAAAGTGGCAAAACTTTCAAAGAAGCTGCAAAAAGTATGGAAGGAAAGAAGAGGATAGGAATGTTTTATGCCTGAAGGCTATCAAAAGACATGGCTAGAATTCCTTGTCACTTAATGCTGAACTTCCCCCTAAGCTTTGATCAATTACTATTGGCTAAAAAATACAACTCAGAAAACACACCCAAAAAAAAAAAAAAAAATAGGAAAAACAAAAACCAAATCCAAACCAAACAAAAAACCCCGATGCAAATTTAAAAAAAAAAAGGTAAAAAAGAGAAAAAAAAATCCCTTTACATTGAAAAATTAAGTTTCTTAGGCTCTCTGAAACTTGATGGAAAATAGAAAGCAATTTTTATGATTTTTATATATATATATATATATGCATCAAGCTAAAAAGTGTGGTGTCCAAATATATTGGGAGAGGAAGGTAAAAATGAGTCAGTAAAAATGAACCAACTTGTAGCAGTGGCTATGGCTCAGATGAGCTCAGAAGCAGATGATACTGAGGAGGAGCCCTGGGTGTGAGGAGACATTTAGATTAGGGTGACAAAGCAATGCTCGCCCAGGACACCTTGCAGCTGGCATCCTTAATATGCATCAGAGAACAAGAGCATTGGTTATGGATATCTCCTCCTCTCTATCCTATATGGAGTTAATAACTAGAAAGTTCTTCTTTGTTCCCTGTAGCTGAGTTTCACCATTGGTTTTCAAAATTCTGTAACTTCCCTCCTTGTGTCCCCATTCCCTGGCATCCCTGCCAATCCTGCTTCCCTCATGTCCCGGTTGGTTCTCCCATGTAAACCACTCCCATCCTGCACCCCCTTGTTTAACCCCATGCACAGCATTGTTCTGGGCTCTTTGCGCTCCAGAGTCCAGCTCGCTCCATCCTCCTCGTCCCTTCCTGATCCCACGCGCCCCCACCGCCCCGCCGCTCCTCAATAAACCCTGGATTCCGAGAACTAAGAGACTACCTCTCTTTTATATCGCCTTCTCTCCTGCTCGGCCTCTGTCTCCGAGGCACTCCGCGCTGCACCCGGGGACTCACTGCCGCGCCCGGTCCGGCGTGTGAGGTTCGCGGCGGCTAGCCTTCTTCTGTGCGGCTTCAAGGCTAGCCGCCTGTCCCAGAGCAAGAAGCCGCACCAACTTAAAATAAATGAAGCTCATTTCTATCCCTTTAAACTTCTCTAATTATTAGTTCCTTACTTTCTCTGTATCTATGATAGACTTCTTTTATTCATACTGATTTATACTCACATGATTTATTGCAGAAATTTTTATAGAATTCATTTCCTTCACTAGTAGATATTGTATATGGAGTCGGTAAAAGACTGAAAGTCTTACTTTTAAAGGCCTAAATGACTCTGTTTGGAAGGTAGGTAATCCACCTTTATTCTTGGGGCTGATTAGAGGTGTCACTCAAATGTTTTGCCATTTGAAATCAAGCATCTTAGATAGTAAGAAACTGAATTGTGTGATAATGCCAGTCTATGAGAATTAAAACTAATATATTAACATCAAAAGGAAGAAGGAAAAAGTAATAGGAACTAGAATTGATGAGGGATTAGCTAAAGTCTCTGTCTATATCACATGTTGTGCTTGTATTCCTGAGTTACAGATGACAAAAGTTTTCCATGAACTGTAGAAAAGTTCAGACACAGTTTCTATTAAACGTATCTGTGTGTTTACACTTCTCCTTCCTTCTACCAGATTTATAAGTGGCTTTAGAAGTCTTGTTCTTTCATAGTATTGCCTTCTTGAATACTGTTTTCTGTTGGAAAGAAGGTTATGTCTCTACTGAAGGTAATTTCAAAAAGAGGTTGACATGATGTAAGTGTACCTTGTGATCCTATATTGAAGGTGGTTTTGTTTTAGTGCTCTAGTTCTCCGTGTGTAAACCATGTGTTCTAAGAAGAAAAATGAAAACATACAACGTAGATTTGCTATCCCAAAGTGAAGCACAGCAGCTCATATCAAGAAGATTTCAGTCTTTAAATAAAAGCGTATGGAAACAGGCTTAATCATTTGTAGTGAAATGTTTCTCTTTCTTACACAAACAAATATATGACACTGTTTGCGACATTTTATTAAATGTATTACCAAACAACTCCTTCCCAAACATCAGGTGTACACTTACGACAGAATATACACAAAAATGTCAAATCTAACAATAGAGAAAATCCTTGTGATTGCTTCCATAGTGGTAATGAAACAATTTGTACAGCAGCTTGAGGTTGCTGCTTAATAAAGTACTTATTTCAGAGTACATAACTGTAACTGGAGTTTACAGACTCTGGGAAGAAAAACTGACTCTAGTGGTGTTTTATCCTTTTGCAAGAGGAAAATCTATTGTAAACCTGGCAGCAACATAAGTCACACAGTATGTTTTGTTTAATGAAAATTTTACCCCAAACTAACATAATAGCAGCACAATTAGAAAGAATTGGTTGTGCAGTTGGTGTGTTAATTGAGATCATGTTCTCCAAGTGTGGTAGCTGAGTTAGTCTGCTTTCAAGTCCAAGATAGTATAAAACTTGGAACAGCAATGATAACGAAGCATAGGTATTGTAGATTAGGACTGCTGGCTGTGAGTGCAAGAATAGTGACTTCTCATTTTGTATTACTTGTCTAAGGAAAGAAGTATTAATATGAATGGGATTATTCTTCCCCAGGTACAGGACCCCTGCACTTGCCTTTGTTACCTTTCAGGTGGATCTTCTCTGCCCATCTCTCCAGCCTGTTGAGGCCCTTCTGAAGGGCTGCACAGCTCTCTGGAATATTGTCCACTCCTCCCAGCTTTGTGTCATCCTGAGGCATCTGCCCCTTCTTCCAAGTAATTGATGAATAATTTAAACAATGTTGGGCCCAGTACTGAACCTTCTGAAACACCACTAGTGTCTCAGGCCTCCAGCTGGACACTGGTATAGGCTGTGCCTGAATTTGATTTTCAATACTGTATAACTCATCTTTCTTCCTATAGCTCTAGTGTGAGCTAGAGCTCATGTTTCTTGCAGACGACTTTCAGGTATTAGGCATAATTTTACATAATATATGCTTTTTTTCACTCTGTGTTAACATATTTACGTACTAGTACTCTGTTAAGGGGACTACTTCATGTATCAATTGCTGCCAAGAGCACTCAGACAAATTCATAGTTGAATCAACTGTAAGCTTTGGAGTTTTTCTGAAGGAAAGTAAATTAAAGTCCAAAGCTCTCAAGCTTTTGTCAATAAAGTTTATTTTCTTAGAGCTGTGTTAATGTAGCAATAATAATATTTTATCACTTACCTTCAAACACTGAGTTCTACTAAAAATGATACCATGGTGTATAAAGCACCAAGGAAATGCAGATTCTAAAATGTAGTACTCATTCTGTCTGGAAATCATAGAAGATGGTGATGATCATTTCTCCTTTTTCAGTAGGAGCTGCAGATTATTGTTCTGTGTTATTCTTTCAACAGTGAGAGAGCCAATTTATTTTGTTATTTATAGCACAATAATTGCATGTCAAGAACATAATTTTTCCCATGTAGACTACCTAGAGATTTGAATGGTAGTAACATGAAAGAATACCAAACACCAAGATAGTGAAAATGAACCTCTGTTTTCATTTTCAAAGTAGGTATTGTTGAATTAAACTCTTGCATACAGTACTTAGTGCAACAATAATTGCCATATGCAAGAATTTTCTACTCCTGAGCACCTGGCTTTATACCTGTTGCTTCATTGCTTATGTACTGGATAGCCTGTCAGAGGTTTCCAGAATTTCTTTGCAGTGAAGTAGACAAGTAATGTTTATTTTTCAGATTACTGAAGCATTGTTTTATCTACAAGGGCATAGAGAAATGGAAAACAGCTTGATTACAGTAATTTACAGTACTTGCATTGTTTTCCTTATCTCAAAAACCAATTGTACATTTTATATGTTTCAAATATGTACAATGTCTGAAAGCTTGATATACTAATACTGAATATAAAGCACCCATGTGCCTTTCAGGAAACCACTGTAAATCCCACAGAAAACTGAACTGCTCTAGTTTACCAACTGATGCTCAGCTGGTATTGACAGTTGCCCAACAGATATATAAAAATATGCTTTTGCTGCTCCCTCCTAGCATGGGGTATGAGCAATATCTTCTGTACTCAAGGTGGGAAAAGCCTCCATGCCACCCAGTCCAGGTGCTCTCTTGGAGAGAATAAGAATTCCTGGAATTCCTGGACCTGGCATTGCCAGTGTTTTCTCAGTGAATAAGATGCCTGTTCACTTGTTCGCTCCTGCCCCAGGCTGATATACTGGCTGGCATCCCTTTATACCATGTCAGGAGTCTGCTCACCTAACAGACCTCTTTTCCAGAGAACAGATGCCCCAGCCTCTTTACCTTATATCTCATTTACTAAATGGTCTTCTTCCTGCCTTTTCTGTCTTCTTCCTGTCTCCTTTGCCCAGCATGGTGTTGCAGCTGTCTCAGAAATAAGCTTAATTACCTCTTTATGCCACAAAAAATAGCATGCAATTGCAAACTTAAATAACCTATCATTAAACTGGATGTTCCACTTTTCCTTTTGTTTCCATCATTCTAGAGTGATGTTTTCTTAAATAAAACAAGGAGAAGCTTTAAGTAGAAAAAAAACTCCAACATAATTTTCCTTCATTCAGCATAGAATTTCTTTTTAAGGGACCAATAAACATTTGATGTCTAACAGCCCTAGATAGTTTTGTTACATTTTTAAACTGACTTTGGTAATAGATTATTTAAATGATCAGTGCTGAGATGTAAATAATTATGGAATGATCATTTATGAATGCTGTAAGTTATAGGGAAGCATTCTTTTTAAAGAAAATAGGGGTAAAGAATTTCATTTATTTATTTTCTCCCTTGTCCCCTTGCTTTCAGTAGCTTTTTCTCTTTTTTTTTTTTTTGCCACTTGACTGCATCCAAGGTCAGACTGAATGAGAGACAGATAAGAGATGACAGAGAATGCATTCAAAACCAAATAATGCAATAATCTGATTGTGGCAGTAAAGGAGATGTTACCAAAACAGAAAATATGCTGTAAGTAATCATTTTTTCTCTGTAATTTCAACCTCTACTAAATAACTGATAAATATTAAAAGGTCATGAAGTGGGAGAAAATATGAAAAAATAAGAATAGTTCTATGGTTGGACAAATTGTTTAAATTGAAAATATGTACCATCCCATCAGTTAGGTCCATGATTTAATTCCCTGGCTGAAATGCTCCATTATAAGATATATCACTAAATTGACTATTACTTTCATGGGCATATGTGCTTACTTTTAATGAAATTGCTGTACAAACCATTATGTAGTCCTAAGTAAAATAATAATTATGTTTTCTGAAATTTTGATTCGAAAAATACCCAACTTGATACAACTCACATTTCCCCATCCAATAGAACCTTAAAAAATAATTTTTAAAAAATCCAAACAAACAAAAAACCCCCAAACAAACAATAAGCCCAACAAAACCAAAAACCTGTAATGAAGATGCATATTGATAGACTGTGATGCTTTGCTGAAAAATATTTGTGAGCTAACATTATTTCAATATGGTTTCATTTGCATGGTCATTTGATTCCAGTGCAAGAGACATGTAATCATGCAAAAGTACAGTGGATATGGGTATCATAATACTGATGTTTTCTGACTTAGAAATGTTTGCCTTCACTACCTTATAATCCTCTTTATTTTGACTAATTAGCAAATACTTCAGAGTAAGCAAGGCATAAATACAGACTAAGCATAAAGTCTCTCTGATGGTGTAAAGCCTCCTTAAAACTGCAGACAGGTGAGACAAGGTCACCCGCTGGATATTCATTCCCAGGAGCTCCACACTACTATGGCTTCAGAGAGAACCAAATTTATTTTGGAACAAAAGAATAAGATCTAATTAGCCCTGCTGGAAAAACTTTGGAAATCAGAGCTAGCTAAAGCACGGAGCTAATACTTCTCCATTGCTTCAAGTTTTGCAGGCTCCCTGCACAGCCTGCTTGTCAGTAGTGGCCTAAACTATGTAGTCATTATGCTAACCAGCTGTGATAGTAGGTTCTGTGAAGCCACTTATTTTTTTACTATCAATTCTCAGTTACAAATGTTGCACAATACCTTGCCTATTCACACTCCCAGAGGCCCTTACTTTACCATCAGTAATACCCCAAGTTATTTTTTTTAAAGGCAGAGGTTTAACTTAATGATCTTTAAATTAACAAAGGGAAGGACAGAACAAACATGCCCTCTAGTTTTTTGGGGCTTTGCTAATCCAAGCTATGTTGGTGTTTTTACTGTTGCAGATGCTTATAATTGGTAAATATATTATTAGTTTCCCCTTCAAGCATAAGCACATGTACGAATCACACAACTATCTGTATTCAAAACTGAATGAGCAAACCATTTTAACAGATAACCATTACATCCGCTCAGCTTTTCTATTCCAGCAATTGTGCTGCACTGCAAAGGTCATTTTCTAGCATTCTGGCAAGGAAACACTATGTATTCAATATTATTTGTTTAAATTATTCAGTAGTAACTGACAACAGAATATGCCAGTCAATTTTTGAGTGAAGGTTAAAGTCCCTTCTGTGTGAGTACTGTGAGCTAGGTTTCACTTCTGTCTTTCTTGATTTAATAGTTATAACAACTGAAAATAAAAACAGTGGGGTTGCATGGGCATAATAAAAGTATAAGATAGCAAAAATAGTCTTCTAAGCAGTAGATGTTCCCAGAAAGCTTTTTAACAGATGTCCTGGTGTTGCTTTTAAAAGGGTTCTTGATGAAATCTACTAAACACCATTATTTATAACATTTAAGTACGGTTGGACAGCCCCCTCAGGGATGCATTTTGACTACTGAAGTGCAACAATATAGGTTGCAGCAGGTTCTTCTAAACATCAGCCTGACAGCTTGACAATAAAACAAGCACAATATTTAAGTGTTTCATATTCCAGAGGGACAGGATGAGCTGCTTTTAAAACTCAATGTTCATGTTCCATTGCAAAATATGTTACATGCATACATGCATAAGCAAAGGCAGATGACAGATACTCAGTCTCCACTGAGCACTGTTATCCCCAGTTTTTTTCTCTTTCAAATTTCTCTTTCTCTTCCAGTGAGTAAAGCCCTTTGCAGGGGCTTAGATCTCCTTGCAGCTTGCATTATGTCTGCATGGTCTTTGAAGACTGACCTGCATTTGCTTCTTGGACTTTGCAGTAAATAGCTGAATGTCAGCTCTGATTCGAGGCCAGTGTGCCTGAACTGAGTATTGTAAACTCTGCTGGGACCACAGCTGGTATGGCTTGGAGCTGGTGGCACCCAGCCATAGGGGAGGGAAGATGGAGCAAGGGCAGGTCTGTCTGCCAAAAACTGTAATGGAAAACCTGTGGGCTAAAAACTAGTGGGTCCAGATTGTCCAGAATTTAAAAATATCTATTCAGAGCCCAAAATTAGGATTGTGGTTCTCATTCAAGCAATATTTAAGTGCAAGTTTTTGATCTCCCACCAGCCAGGAGTGCATTCTGAGCTAATATAAAACAGATTGAAATATGCGGAATTTTTATCAGTTTGGGTGCATCTTTAATGTGTCTACTGCCAAGATCTTTCCTTTAAGGGGAAAGGGATAATTGAAAAAAGGAATATGACATCAAAAATTGAAATGAGAATGGGAAAACTGTTTTCTTACAATCAAAACTAGATCAAGAATCAAGAATAGATTCTTAATGGAGGTCATATTACCTTTTAGTATTCAGACTATGGCATAAAATGTGATATTAAGTTATGGCAGTATGATGTCAGTGGTATGTCTCATGGTACTCTAAGGCTTTAGAACATGAATTTGAGTAATTTGAATATAAGTCAGAAAAACATGTTAAAGTTGCCGTAATTTCAGTTACAGAATACCAAACTAAACTGTGTATTCCATACAAAAAAGGCTTCCTAATTCCTTTTCTAATTTCGTATCTATATAAAATGAAACTTTAGATGTTTTTCCTGCCTTGTTCTAAGAGGAGGTACAGAACTGAAAGCAAAATTCTGATTTCCATTTAGTAGGAGTAATTGTATCAAGAAAAAATTATCTTCAGATAAGGAGGTGTGAGATTGTGATAAGACATAAAAGGTGATCTGGGAAGAAAACACTCCTGGGTAAGATGTCTTGGGGCAGAACAATCCTTTGCTGAAGGTTCCACACAGATACAACACACTGTTTTGGACTTATCACTTTAAAAATGCTGACATACATTTGAAACAGAAGTTCATACAGGGATAAAACAGTAGTTCTATCAAGGAAAATCTACAGATCTGAATGTTCCCTAGTCTTATGAGCAGCTTTTACAACTTCTGTGAGTATTGTACTTGCAGTGCTGGCATCCCAAAGGAAATGTAACAGAAATTTAGCACCAGCTATGACAAGTTGAGACTACAAAAAAAGTCCCCCAATGATTTAAAATTATATTGCATTGTGGTGCATATCCTTGTTTAAAGGCAAGAAAATGCTAGATGACTCTTACTTTGAGATATTGGAAATTACGAGATCAGTCTTCTGAAGAGAAGTCATTCCTTCACACTCTCTGCATGTGGGGACTCTCTTTAGTCAGTCCAAAATTAAAACACATATCCAGAAATTATACGCAAACTAAATAAATTCAAATTACAATATTATTCACATAATGTTAAATCAAACCTCAAATTTTAAATAAAACTGAGAGGCAACTTGACAATGGTTTCCTGTATCTGTAAAGACAAATAAGAGGGAATGAGAGTAAGCATCGATCATCTGTCATTTTCAAGCACTGTATCAGCCAATGGTTTATTACTGATAGTTCCTCATCTCACAGCCAGACTCAGCTGAAGTGCCATATGACCACTGATAAAAAATAAGACATCTAAGAATGTTCCACTTTCTTTCAAGTTATGTTAATTATTCAAATAGCTGACATATCAGTTGACAATTAAATCAGATGTTTTGAATAAAGAGAACACCTTATGACCAAGATACCTACATTTTAACAGCCATAGAAATATACAAGACAGGAGTATAATTATCCATAACCCATCTGCAAACCAAAAATTTGTAAGCAGGTTACATTTGTACATAGAACAATTAAGTCTGTTTAAAAATTTATTTTTTACAGTGGATTTTCTGTATGCCATAGATACTTTAGTCTGTAGAATCATTTCCCCTTTATAAAGACTGTAAATGCTGTATGGCAGTATTCAGAACAGAATATTAAAAATACACTTACATATTGCTGTGCATCAGGAAGTGCATATTTGCAAGGTTACGTGATTAATCACATCATAACAGGCTTTTGTATTCCCACAGCACCTGAGAAAAATTCTGCACTAATCTGGGAATGCCTTTCAAGTTTTACATACATTTCAGTGGAGACTTTGCATCCTTCTGCTGTCCCACGCTATGATACAGGTCTCATTTGTACTCAGGGAAGGAATTTTTTGAAATTCACAAAAGGATGAATGTCAGAGCAATCTCGTTGTGTGGCATCTTCCTCTTATTCTTTTATATCCATTCTGCTATACCGTATGTATAAGAGTATCTGATTTTAATTCAAGGATAAATTCTTCGGGAAACATGTAGCATACCAATCACAGTCGAAGATAAAATAATGTCTGATGTGAAGTGTAATCATTGAGAAATACAGACATTATAAAAATTATCAATGACAAGTTACAGTCTAACCTTGGATACAGTCAGCCAACAATTTGCCATGGGGATTAAATTATCAATATGAAACAAAGGTTTTATGGTATGCAAAAATGTTCAAAGAATTTCTTTTAAATTCTCTTATGCAGAGAGGGTTGAAAAGTAGTATGGACGGGGGGAAAAAAGAACTCTAAAAACTATGCTACGGTAAATATTTGGTAAGGCCAATGTATAAACAAAAAAAAAAAATTAACCTAAAAATTATTATGATTCACCTATTCATGTGAAAAACAAACCTCGTGAATAAAATAAGCAGACCGCAGTACTTATGCATGCTAAATATCTTCTGAAACTTCTGGCAATGATATTACAAGGAGTCTTTCTATATGAAACAGAATATAAGGCCAGCTTCAAGGCCAGCTAAGCAGGAAGGCAAGCTGGTTTATGTTTTCCCTCTGTCTTGCCACGCTCTAGTTCCAATGTTAGTATCGCAGGTGCAGAGAGATTAAGACTCAAAGTGGTCATTAGGTCAAATAGTCTGGTTTTGTGAATCTTAGATTTTTAAAATTTCACAAGATGTTTTAATACCCAAGAATTTGTTTGTGCTTCACTGAAATGATCTTTCAGAAGAACAGCCAAGCTAAAGAGATGGAGAAACCAAATTTCTTGAAGCTTGTTCTAATAGAAGCATTCCTACTTTTTCCTGAAAAAGAAGTCCTTGAATTTCTCTAACTCCAGATTTCAGCAATTTTTTCATGTTATTCCTTAGAAATAGAAGCCAGACAGTACTTAATTTAGGCTGTGTTTTCTTCCTTTGAAGTGGTACACTGAAAGTAGGTCTTGTTTCAGTCCTCTCTTCATTAGTTAAACACATTCTTCTCCTTAAATATTTGTCTTTGAGTCATGGATCCCATTTGAGAGACACTACTCTGTACTTTATAACTCCTAAATTCTATAGCTTACTGACTATTAAAATTGTTTCCTTAATTTTTCTAAATTTTGAAACATATAGATGATATATACCTTTCTCTACTGTAGTTCTTGAGGCCATTTTTTGAATGTGGAAACTTTAGTTTGGGCAGGTAAAACCACTCTTTAAATATTGATAATTTTGTGTTCTGTCTGGTCCTTTCACATGTCTGATTGCAGACAGAAAGGTAAAAAATACAAAGCAGAATTCTCACCTTGCAAATAAAAGGAATCAGTCAATGTAAAGTTAAATCAAAGAATCATAAGTAATGTAGCATTAAACAGAGAAAAAAAACAGTGTATTAAAGCACATCTATTGACTACGGACTGTAAATTTTCTCCCTGCAGGTTTGCATAGATTCCATATCTTCCTCAGAAAAGATGATTATGTTCTGGATTTAAGCCAGGCTAAAACATGGATAAAAATAAAAAATTGATAACAATTAAATATTGATTACAAAATAGTTATGACATGAAAAAAAACTAATTCTGATGGGGAAAAAAGTAAAAGTTAATATATTAAGTTTCATGGTACTCCAAGAAGTGCTGATATTTTAAGTTAATTTTTAAGTCATTAATACAAACCTCAATCCCAGCACATCCTGCAATCTTTTCCTGGTCCTACCTGAATTACAGCCTAAGAGTTCTCCCTTGTGTGACAAACACCCTCATGGCATGAGAGCAGCAGTGGCAGCTGAGGTGGACTCTCAGTCAGAGGAAGGCACAAGGAGACCCAAGAGACACCAGAGCTGTAAGCATTCAAAGGCAGGAGAGGGCTGTGAACACAGCTCCAGCAGAAAGTGGGAGATTTCCCTAAACAGAGACCTTTAGGTTCAAAGATTTTCAAGAGGCATAAATCATGAAGAAAGGGATGACCATATCCTTACCTCATCAAAGAGAGGACTTCTCTCTTTCCAACTGGAAAAGTGGGAAGGGAAGAATAAGACACTAAATCAAAAAGAAGGCAGTATGGACAGAGCAGAGATACAAGATACTCGGTATGACTTTGAAAGAAATGACATGTCCTAAGAAACATGCTAGGTTTTTTTTTTTCTTTAAAAGAATTGAAAATAGAGCTGAAGAGAGGAAATTTATAATACCTTTGTTCCAAGGGTATATGAAATACATCAGAATCAAAGATGGGTCCACAGGGTCAGCAGTAGGTTTATTCACGGTATTGAATCCAAGGGATTTCAACCAAAGAAAAACGGAACTTTCGGAAATGATTTAGATGGAGAGAGAGGACAATCAGGATGCCACAAGCCTCATTATTATGACCACTTTGTTCACTGGAGACATAGAGTAAGATAAAGACCACTGTATGTTGTTGTGAAATGTGCATATAAAGTTGAAATAAGATTGGAAAAGGAGGTAGAAAATAAATTATGATAGTAAAATATCTGGCTAAAGAACTGAAATTTACTTCCTGATTGAAATTCTCAAAAAATACTTTTTCATTCCAGAATAAAAAGAGTACATTCTTGGAAGTGTTTCAATTACATCGCACTCAGGGTCCAGAGGCCACTGAACCTTGTCTTGAGATGAGGAATTTTACTTTGCATTGAGATGACCATGGCTTCATTTGATCTGCATTTTCATGTGATAACTATGGCGTGACCTACTCAAATGAAACCAAATTATCTTATAACATCCCACGTGTAGCAATGTGGGGTTTTAGGATTCCATGTGCTTCCTTTGTTTCCGTGCTCTGTATGGTATTGGTTCATTTTGAAATATGCATCCTGCTGTACCTGAAAACCTATTGGTGTGTACCCTTTGTCAATTTTCCCTTCCTCCTCCTGGGACTGGCTCTGAGAGAGACAGCCCCGCCCCTTCCCTTTCCCTTATAAGCCAGTGTCTGTGTCAGAGAGGGGTCTTCATCTCTGAGCTGCTAGCCATACCCCATCCCTCACTTACCCTCCACCCTTCTCCTCCCCTGTAACCCTCTCCCCCCATTGCTGCAAATCTCCCTGGCTGAACAGAGATGGAGTCCAGGTTCGTTCCTTTGTCCCGCTATTGTTTCCTGCTGAATTGACATGGCTAAGAGACTCACGCCATCCCGCGGGACCCTGGGGGCCGGGCGCCCTGGATCCGGTGGAATTACGCAGACCAGGGACCCCAGACCGGGGGGGAGCCCGCTCGTGCAGCCCCCCCCGGACCCTGCCGCAACACCCACGTGACTGTCTGAATTTCTCTTACTCTCTAAAATTACAATTTGCTCATAGTAGCAAATGCTGGAAAAATTACAATGCTGAGACCTGGGGTTTTTTATGAGGGAGTTGTTGAGAGATTTACTGGAAATCGAAGTGACTGTAGAACAGATTATGGAACCTATTGACACAATAAAGAAATCACCAGGAGTATATGGAATCCATACAGCAAAAGAACTGAGGGATGAAATAGTAAAAGTTACTATAAGGGCCTTGTAACATCTCATTTCAAAGTCTTTCTGGTAACTTAAAATTGAAAGATGGTGTGAAAGACACAAACACAAGAGTTTCAGGGGAGACCTGGAGACCTGCAAAACTTGAGGCCTTACTAAGAAAGCCAGGTTAAAAAGTAAAAATTAACTTTAAGAGACAGGCTTTTGAGATGGTCTCTTCCCTGATGACTTGTAAGAAATTAAGCAGCGATAGCATAAAAGGGAAGGATGTAATTTTTATTCTAGTCCTATTTTTATTCATTTTTATCTATTTACAACTAGCTGCTGCTGAGATGATTTTGAGTTACATGTAGAAATGGCTGTGCCCTTATTTTCATGTGTTTTTCTACTACTACTTGTTTTGTTAACTTCATCATGTCTCTTAACCTCCCTCTGCCTGCCCTGCTAAGTTGCACAGCACACGTAAATGAGTTACTTATTGTTTCTATTGATTTGAAAGGAATAGCAAGTATTTAAGTGAGGTGAACATATGCTATTTGGGTCATATTAAAATTTTCTCCCATACTATCCCAACTTAAATTTACAAATCTGAAAACAGATGCCTGAAGACTAATATTTGCAAAGTCTTTTTTCTATTTCAGAAATGTAGATAACTTCTCACTGAAACTGGAGATGTTACAGGGAGATTTACAAATGTTGGACTATTCATGGTGAAATTCTTCTGGAAAGTTTTGCAATTATGTGATTTTCAAGGTGGAGGCAAACTTCTAAATTATCTTCATGACTTGTAGATGAGACAGGTTCAGCAAAGGTGAGGTTTGCCCTCCAGTCACTCATTCATATTCATTCAATGTGCATAATACTGAATGAGCTTTTGAAGACTAGGAAAAAAATCTCAGTTTCACATGCTAATTGCAAATCAGTTTTTGGTTTAGTATGAGTAAACTACATTGCATGGGATTTTTTGCTGTTATAGGTACTTTTATATACATTAGTGAATTAGCTTTTCCTGTTCACCGTATCTCCTTACACCTCAATGTTTCCCTTCTAGTAGATTTTCCTATCCATATCAGATGGCTTAAGAGTTACCGTTCTCTATCAGACACCTTTTTACCGCCTTTTCATGCCTCTCTTTTCCATCCCTTGGATCTTCCAGATGGACCCTAGATCAGCTGCATTTTCTGTGATGTCTCTGTGCGGGAAGAGCAACCACAAGTTTCCTGGACAGTTCAGGGATCCTGATCCCAGCTTGAGGACCTCAGACCCATTTAAGGAGTAACTATTGTCTGTTTGGATGTTCCTTCACTGTTATCCCACAAAAGTGAGTGTTTCAGCATTTCAGTACAGGTAGAAGAACAAATGACAAAGTATCTTTCTCCCCTCAACTCCAGACAATAATTTCTGTTTCCAGCTGGTTGCTGTAATAAACAAATCTGCTGCTGCAGCATCTGGAGGCATCCATGTTTACTACTCTTGACTGAGACAGAGAGTACAAGAGCCTGAGTGCTCTGGTGTATGTGAAGAGTGCAAGTTCTCTATAAATGGTGTATTGAACATGAAAACACCTCACAGACAGTAATATCCATCTGGGTGCACACTGCCAGGTTTCTGTAGGTAAAGAGTTAAACGGTGTTAAATTGCTCTGCAGACAGGAAGCTTTTCATGATCTTGAAATGAATAATTTAGCTTTGATAGTAGATGTATTGTAAACATTATATAAATAGAAACTGGAATAAGATTGTAATCTTCCTAAGTTTCCTTTTTCTGAAAATGCAAAAGACTTGTGGAAACAGCAGTTAAAATGAAAGCAAATCCTAATTCACCATACTTATATACATGTTTGATTATATATTAATTATTTGTATATATTTATACTTATTTATATATTCTAGGTAATTTTATATTTGCCCAGTAGAATATATCTATATTAGAATTTTTATATATTTATTATACTGTATCAAATTAACATTTAATTTCTAGACTTAACCTGCTATTGAACATCAATGTCAAGTCAAATGATTTTCCAACTACTTTGATTTTCAGCAGAATATCAAAATTTAGCTATTAATTCTCAGCATTGCTCCCTTTATTTTTGACCCTCACTCCCTATTTCTCATGTTCACCATGAAAAGTTTACTGTCTCACATGGGTAACAGTTCCCAAATGTTTTCCTTCCTCTTTGCTTGCCTTTCCCTCTCACCTTGTTTGCAGTGCTCTCATTTTCAAAGGTCCTTTGTTCAGTCCAGTCTCTCAAAATTTGCTACCTTGCTCTCTCTTTTTGTAAGTGTAAACTTAATCTTTTCCATACCACAGCCAGGTGAGTTATTAAGCTCATCCTAATGGAATCCACAAGTATCTCTTTTCTTTGTTTCCTTTAAATTATGTTTTTTTGCAAAGCCTTATATTTTTGTGTGTGTTGTGGTATAACCCCAGGATTCAACCAAATCCCACACAGCCCCTCGCTCACTCTTGTCACCAGCAGGATCAGGGAGAGAGTTGGAAGGGTAAAAGCCAGAAAATGTGTGGGTTGACAGAAATACAGTTTAATACAAAAAGCAAAAGTCACACACACAAAGCAAAACAAGAAATTCACTGCTTCCCATGGGCAGGCAGGTGTTCAGCCATCTCTAGCAGAGTAGGGCCACATCACACATAACATTTACTTGGGAACACAAACTGAATCAGTCCAAACATTATCCCCTTTCCTTCTTCTTCCCCCCCTTTATAAACTGAATTTGATGCCATACGGACTGGAAATTTCCCTTTCAGTTGGTCAGTTGGTGTCACCTGTCCTGGCTCTCCCATGCTCCCCCAGCCTCCTCACCAGTGTGTCAGTCTGTAAGGCAGAAAAAGCCTTGGCTCTGAGTAAGACCTGCTCAGCAATAACAAAAACATTTCTATATTATCATCACTGCGTTCAGCACAAATCCAAAACACAGCTCCATACTAGCCATCATGAAGAAAATTAACTCTACCCCAGGCAAAACCAGTACACAGTGTTTTAATATTTTCCTTTCTGCTACACTTTATTTTTCATTTTTAAAACTTTAGTATAACCTCCGTTTCATTGTCCAGTAAATTTTTATCTTTCATTTTGTTTTCTGTATTTTAAATCTGCAAATCTTCAAAATCAAGCTATTCTTCGTGTTTCAGTAACTGAGCTTGGAAACAGGACAAAGTCTAGCCTGTAGTGTTTGCAAAAGCAGAGCTGTAAAATGCTATCAATTTTTTTTTATTTGAATTTGTTAGGGCAGTAGTTTGTTAATTATAACACCATTCTGATGTCCTGAACCTCTTTAGGTATTGCAGAACTGATCTATGATATTGAACACTAGGCTATAGAGACTCTTATGGCAAAAGGATACCTTTTGTTGCATGCTGCCTCACTGGAGTTTTTTCTGGAGGTGTTTTTCGAAAAAATTGCAAAGCCATTTATGATGCCACACAACTAATCTTTGTTAGAGAGGTTACCACCAAGGAGACAATATAAAAAATTAGAAGAATCAGGGCAAAATACCACAATAAATGGAGAGAGCAGGAGCCTGTGAGACCCACACTACACCTCTTGGTTGTCAACACCAGATGTAGAAATAGAAGGGAAAGAAGTGTAAATTGTCCACCTATGACTTCACAAATGAGAAGTTGTGGACTACCCCAGAATATGTCGCATGTCAAATTCATACACCACTCTGACAAAGTGAAAAGGAGACTTTCTGAGCAACTATTCTCTGAAGGCACTATTAAGTCTGTATTCCAGTATGGGTAACAACTTTCACAGAGGAAAACTCTGGTGGGGATTATTACCACCACACAGCTGTAAATTGGCAGATAGATAAAGGTCACTCAGAAAAGGTAAATAACCCCTGTGCTCCAGTGTAGAACTAAATCACCGCAGTACTATGTTGTTTTGTAATATAAAAACATGATTTTCATTAGGAATAGTACCATGAGACCACTTCAAAAATCCTTCCTGGAAGTCACAAGTAAAACACATGCACATGCTTTATGAACTAAATTTGAAGACTGGAGTAGTATTGCCCAAATTAGATTTTTAATTTTATTTATTCATCCATTCATTGTTGTTCTTGTCTGTGTGTTTTTTTCAGTTCTTCCAAAATTTCTTAATCTTCTTTGGACAGATAATAAAGAAACAATTATTTGGTGAAAGCAATGATGGATTTTCAAAGCAGAATGTTTCAAAACAAAGGTGTGAATCAAAAAAAAAAAAAAAAGATAGGTTAGAGAATATTTACATAAATTAGGGAGTCCTAAGTTTAGAAAGCCTAATGGATTCATTTGATATTACCAAGGAAACTACTTACAACTGCTTAGCTATGCTTAAGACATTTTTGTCTTAGAAGGACGGGAAGAAAGGGAAGGGGCAGGAAAATACAGCAACTCTCTCTAAAGACCAGTGAGGGTGAGAGGAGGATGTTCTGGGCAAATCTGCTCCAGCCACCCCACTTTCATTTTTGAAAGACATGAGACCATAAACTAACTCATTGGTAAGTATCTAACAAATAGTGAGACACTAAAAAGTTGGTGTGGATCTGTCAAGAACAAATCATGTCAAAGTACTCTAATTTCTTTCCTTGACAAGGCAACTGACCTAGTGGATTAAAGGAGCACTGAGATTGTTATACCTTGACACCAATAAGGCTTTTGCCTCTGTTCCACATGACATGTTCATAAGATTAGTGTTAACAGCCTGGCTGACAGAATGGATAGTACACATATAAAATTTAATGCTTGCATCAAGCTAGGAGTATTTGCAAGTTCTTTGGAGAACAGAATAGGAAATCAAAATTGTCTTGACAAAGTGAACAAATTGTGTAAATGGCAAAGATCAAAGTCAGAACCAGGAAGAGCAAATCTCTCAAATGACTCTGCTTCTAAAGGGAAGGAGAGCCCTAACACAGGACATGGGGTATCAAGACTTGCAATATATAAAATTACTCTAATGACTTCTAATATTGTAAAAATTTTATGGATTATGTTTTTTCATGCCTTAAGTGGTGATTACAAATGGGGGGAAAAAAGCTTATTTTAAAGGAAAGTATATGCTAAATAATTAGATTTTTAAGGAAAGGTTTCCAGCTGCAATAGTCTGCTTCTTCTGATGTGAGATTCTTTTCAGTGGTGCTTTTAAAGAAGACTGGTAGATAAATATCTTACCAGATTTTGAAAACTTAAATTAATTACTATCCCTTTTATATAATTTCCTTTTTTTTTTTTCTAGAGGAGGAAACCATCTTGGAGAGTTACAGTGCCCTAAATCATAGAAAAATTACTAGTTTGCTGTTCAAAGGGAAAAAATAAAACCTGATTCAACTGTATTACAGAAAAGTTGCACACCATGAAGCTTCACAGGTACTGAAAGGCAAGCTCATTAATAGAGCTCATGGGACTTTGAATTATTTCAATTAGCTGAAGAGCATCAAAATATTTTGATACTTCTCACTTTTAAAGGTGAGATGTAATGCTGATAAATAGTAGGATCCTAAATTACTTGAAGATCAGGAGAATATTTTTAAAAGATGCTTGTTTCAAAGGTGTAGATAGATTCTTCCATTTTTACAACTACCCAGGTGCAGTAGTCTGTTGAGGAACTTTTGTCTTATACTCTAGTGTTGTCAACTATTACCAAATTTTAAATGATTGCAAAATAATATTAAAAAAGGAATTATTAAATGATTCTTAGCAAATAAGCAAAAGAGTAATAATAAAAATTTGCATATTAAATAATCTTTACTTGCTAACATAAACCTCTTTTTTTGTGTGTGTGTTTTAGTTTTTTTAAGTTATTTGAGCTATCTTAAAGTATTCATGTAACAAAGCCTGGTGACTTATCAGGAGAGGACAGAGTTCACATTCCTTTTCCTTTGCCTTTATGTGTTGCTCTTACTGTGTTGCCTTAAGACCTTGTGACATTTTAAGTAGGAGTATGCAAAATCAGGGAGTAATATGCAAAACTGAGTGAAGGAGATTGTAACTGTTGTGGCATACATTCCTACCTGAGATCAGGTAAACCTCCCCCATCTACAAAAGCACCTTCTGAAGAAGTAAAACTTGTATGTCATTGATCATGTAAGCACAAAGATTCAACAAAACTGCAATGGCCAAAAGTCTTTAAGTCTTACTAATAGCATTATTTCCAGGGTAGGCTGGAAAATATACCCCTGCACAGTTGCAGGGAATATCTTCTCTTGCCCTTCACAGTGACCCTTTAACTGTAGGCTTACCTGGGCAATCAGCATCATCTATGAAGGCAAATTTCAGCCCTTAGATGATAGAGTGGCTACATCATGGCTGCCAAAAAAAGAAATAATTTTGGCTAATAATGGATGCACAAAATGTGTATATTTTAACACTGGTTGTCTAACTGCAGAACTGAATAACCATCTTATTTACAGAATACTGAATCATTTACTGAATCATCAGTATATGAAAATACTACTGATTTTTTTTAAATAGTAACAACCAAACACATATTAGTCATCATACTATAGATTGTACTGCAAAAAACATCTCCCCTTAGACAGGAACTGCTGCCAGCGCTCATTCTGTATCTGTATAAAAGTATTTGCACGTATCTTAGAACAATTTTTTCAGAAGTACTTATGTAGAGGTTGCTTTCAGAGATATTTGTAAGATAATGTTTTAAAATTATTTCAGTGCTTTAAAAAAATATTTTAGTGTTTTGGAAAAGTAAGGAGTACGTATGTTTGTATCTGATCTACATGATCAATTGAAAGATGGGAAATACTATTTTGAATTTATATGCATTTCTCAAGGGAGATAACAGTTATCAGAGATTACAGCTCTTCTGGTAATACAAAAATATTAAACTGTTACAGGATAAATAAGTGCCATTTTGTCACCTAAAACCAAGAGAAGATGGCATTCCATGTATGAAGAAATTTTATAGGTTATTTGCTTCAGAACGTGAAGGAACAAAAATAATCATCATTTCTGCATTATCTGCACACTAGATTTTTTTATCTGTACGCTGAAGTGGGCAGATTTTGACATGTTTTAGAGTTGGCTGCCACCTGCTGGGGGTCTGGCCTTGCTTCTTTAAAGCAGTTTGGAGGAGCTAGGGGAGACTGGGTTTGTGCTGGAACTTTATTAAGATGGATAATATAAACCGTGAGGGCCTAAATGTAAGAACTTAGGTATAACTGATTTGAAAACAGAAAGTACACGTCGCTGCCTGGTGAAATACATTCCAAGGAAAGGAAAAGAAATCCTGTTGGCAGCCTGTCATGCATAAGGATATTATTCCCTATATTAAAAAAAAAAAAAAGTTGAATCTACCAAATAACATTCCCTTAAGGCATTGCAAAACAGCCCAAACCTCCTTTTACCAGCATGAATAAACTATATATAAAATCATCTATTATTCAATACAATGTGACATTTACAAAAGCTCTGCAGTATAATGACACCGCAAGAACCTCACCCAAGAGGGTCTGCCAGCAGCTAACGAAGACAGACTATGCCATGTATTATAAAGACCTACAGCTTTTTGGACAGTGATATCCAAAGCACCAGGGAAACCGTCACATGCTTGGTCCCTGTATTAGTTTGAAAGCAAATCTGTGGGAGACCGCAAGTCAAGATTAAAATTTAATAGAAAAATTAAAAATAAAAAATTAAAAATAAGTGAAATAATACACGGAAAAAGCACTGACAAAGTCAGATACAACCTGACATGCAGTCAGGGTAGTGGTAGCAGTCCAAGTGAAGTAGTTCAGTTGAAGCAGTGAACCTGTGGAAGGTCTGGTCTCCTCCTGACGGTCCAGCAGTAGCTCTTGTCCTCTGGAAGCCCAATAGACAGGGCTAACTAAGCACTTCCAAGGCCAGATTATATCCAGGTGCCAATGTTTGGCGCCTCCCTCCTGGGTGGAGCATCTCACAATAGGATGAGATCATTCCATGAGTCATGCAGTTGGTTCTTGATAACCCATTGTCTGTTATCAGGGGTGAGTCATAGCAGGAGATAACAACCAGTGCCCCACAGCTTGTGGTAATAGAATACTTAAATACATCTATATAGTAACCTAGGACAGCCCCTTACAGAATCACGGCCAGAATCACTGAGAGGAATTTTTTCCTTTTTTTTTTTTTCCACTGTTTGAAACCAATTGCCAAATACCCCTGCAGTATGCAGTGGCAATGTGAGAACCAAAACACCCAACTACTATGGGATCCCTTTTTCACTCTGCTGTAAAGTGGGAGGAGCAGAAATCCTAAACTATTTCCAAAGCTATGTAATGCTAAACCCAGTTACCCCAGGCAGCCAACTTGATCCCAGCATTGGCTGCTTCCAGTCTTCACTGCCACTATCACAGCCAAGAGAGGTTCACTTCGTGTATTAAAGTTAATTTCAGTCAAATGTTTCACTCAGCCTGTTTGAATAATCCTTCACAGGATGACTTAACACCAGCCTCAACATAAAGGTGAAGATCTTGAACTGTAGTCCCTGGGCATATGGAATGCTCTTTATATGTGAAGATAACCCTCAAAACTTAAATAAATCTCAGATGAAGTAATTAATTCTCTGCTCAATGAAGAGAAAGGCAGAACTTGAGAACTTTCTGTTGATTAATCAAAACTCATCCAGATCACACAATCTGAAAGTTTTTTATACTCTTAGATAGAAAAATCTGGTTTCCAAGATCCTAGATTATCTAAACTATGATTTCAAGTATAGGACTTTAGTGGCTACAGTGTAGGGCAAGATCTATCTCTTTAAGAACATCATCTGATTCTACTTTTCTACAGTGTGCTGGATTGACTTTGGCTGGATGTCAGGTGCCCATCAAACCACTCCACTCTTCAACTGGACATGGGAAGAAAAAAAGTGATGAGAAGCTTATGGATCAAGATAAGGACAAGGAGATCATTCAGCAATTAACATCCCAGGCAAAACAGGCCCTAGTTGGAGAACTTGATTTCTTACCTGCCAAATCAGAGTATGTTAACAAGAAAATAAAAACTAAAGCTTAAAACACCTTTCCCCCTTCCTCTCTTTTTCCCAGAATCAGCTCCAATCCTTATTTTCTCTACCTCCTGCCCCCCCTACCCACCCTCAGCAGCACAGGGGAATTGGGAATGGGGGCTGTGTTCAGTTCATCAAACATTGTCTCCACTGCTTCTTCCTCCTCCTGGGTAGGACTCCTTGCACTCTCCTCCTGCTCCAGAATGGTATCCCTTAGTCCTCCACGAACATCTCTAACATGAATCCTTTCCCAAACCATCTCTGCTCTGGCACCTGAAGCATCTCCTCCCACTCCCTCTGCATGGACTTTGGTTTTTCTGACCTTTTTGTTTCCTATATTCTTAAATACATTATCCCAGAGGTGCTATCACTGTTGCTGTTGGGCTCAGCCCTGGTCAGTGGCAGGTCTGTCTTGGAGCCATCTGGCATTGGCTCTGTCAGACTTGGGGAAGCTTCTCACAGAAATCAGCCCTGTATGCTCCCTGCTACCAAAACCTTGCCATGCAAACCCAATGCACGCAATCTGCCTGAGCATGGAAATATGTCCAAAAGGTACGTTTGGCTCCCTAGAGGAACTCTTCAATTTAGAACTGTTTTGTATGAGATTTGGTATATGCAGAAGTTCTTCTGAAGTAATGATGATAGTTAAAATGTAACTAGTAAGTACTGAGCAATTATTACATACAGCCTTTACTAAACTTAGACAAAGAATAAGAAGAGATTTTTCTAGTTCTTTAGAAGCAGAAGTTATCTGATTGGGATTGACTAAAAAGACAGATGAGACTTGATGCTATCAAGTATTATTTTGGCTTATGGGTGACAAGGTTCCATAAAATTCTGATGTGTTGGATTACCAGGAACAGTGACACAACTTAGTAGAATCATGAGCAGATATTCTGTATCTGTGCCAGTGAAATTTAGGCAATGATTTTATCGAAGTGATTTTGTGTTTAAGTTTCATCTCTCCAGTATAGTCCACCACTACAGAATGTTTTCTGATTATGAAAACAAATGCAATGACTCTGTTGAAAAAGGCTAGTCTAGTTAGTCTTACTGTCTTTTTAAAAAAATACAAAAAATAAAAATTCCTTTCATTGCTGTTAAACTACAACAGTTCAGAATTAAGAAAGTGAGAATTAGTCAGCTCATTTTGGAGCAAAACCTAAAGTTGAACACACTAATTGCCCCTCCTACTATTCAGTTCAAATCTAACAAGCCTCAAGCTGTTAGTACATACTTTGTGAACAGATGAACACGTCAGACCATGTCCTACCCCATGAGCCAGAGTGCATTATCATATATAACTGAGGAGTCAGTTCTGAGTGTCACTGGCATGTCTTGCAGCTGACACTGCAGTGACCAGGCAGAAATCTCTTCACTGGCACTGCACAGCTGTGGTCAGGACAGAAAGCAGGATAGTTGTCCTGTCAGGGACAACAGGCTGTGAGACAAAGCTGTCCTGCAGGAAAAAAAAACAAAAACAAAAACAAAAAACATATCCCTGCATTGCACAATGCAGATATGCCAGGTTAGTTAGAGTCCATGTCTTCCCCATCTTGCTAAGGGAAATAGGCCATGCATAAATATACTTTTTCTACTTTGTAGTTTTAGTTCTTCCTGTCCTTCTTTTCACCTTTATCCTCTTCCTCCATCTATCTTCTATTCCCAAGTTCACTTCAGAAACAGTAGTCTTGGGACCAAGGTGAATATTCTTGACTTCATCCATCAGTCTTTGCAGCATGTTACTAAGACTACCCTTCCAAGGGTGCTATAACACTGTATCAGCTCTGTTCAGCAGCCTTCCATTACAGACTTTGTCATGTATCCTGAGATACATTTTTATCTGCTAGACAAAGATGGCATACATTAACTACATCTCCCTAGTGCAATGTCACATAGCACTGCTGTATTATGCTGCCAAGCAATTCTTATCAAAATAAAAAAAATTTAAAAAAAAAAAGAGAGAGAGGAAAAGAAAAAAGGTAGCTGTAAGAGTTGTCAGCTTAGTAGCTGTTCTAACCTCATTTTGCACTCAGAAGGTATAGATGCAGCTTTAGTCCAGAAAGAGATGATGTATCATCACATTTCATCTTAACGTTGAATTTACAATTACAATACTGTTTAAGCAAATGTCCTCCATTGCATCCTGATTTTTTGTTTTCTTTTTTTTAAATACATCTGTGTTAAAGTTCCTAAGGAAAGCTTAATCTATAAGATTTTCTGACCTTTTAAACACAGATTGGCTGCAGGGAAAACACTCATATGTAAAATAGCACCAACAGTATCATTAGAACTGCAATTAATTAACTATGTTCCTTACTTTGTGAGTGATTTTTGTGTTCAATTTATATTAGAAAGACTCCTTTTTCTTCAGCATTTTTTGCAGATAGTATTTTCCATACTAGAGGCATATTCACATTGCAGTCTAGAGCAGAAATTCCCACACTAGTTCCTGACAGCCTAGCAGTAGTATCACAAGAGTAACTCCTAAGACAGTCTGCCTTTCAAGGCTATTATTAAAATAGCATCATACTCTAATTATATTTAAAAGCCTGCTAGAGAGAGACATGCCTTCTGAATTGTGATGATAGGGACATATCCAGGGACATCGCAGTGTTTGCTACAAATTAAAGCAGCAGTCTAGAAGTGTAAGCCAGCTGTAATTCAACTAATTTTTTTCTTTATGAGCACCTTTTTTTATGTTTTAGGAAACATTATGAGAAATTATCATAACTCTCCTCTTCCAGTGTGATTTTTGGCTCTTCTCTGCTTACCTATTGTGTGTACAGCAAATTCTCTTGTAGTCAGTCGGCAAACCAGTCTGAGAAATGAGGATATTTTTAGTAGAAGTAGGCAGAACGTAATTGATTATTTTCACCTCTGCAGTCTTTGATTAAAGACAATGTGCTCAGGGGGGAAAGTCAACAATCATTCCTAAACATATACAAGCATTTAATTGTAGTAATTAATTTATCTATACAACTCAGTGTACTTTTAAAAAGCTTCTTGACTGAGAATGAATGCCTCATCAGTCTTAAATATAACAGCCTGAAAGAACAAGTGAAGCCAGTAGAATAACAAACAGTACTGCAGAAACCTCAGGCACTTGCAGAAACAAAAAGACATTTCCAACTCTGTGCAGAGAAAAATTATGAAGAATTTGAGGAATAAAGACTGCAGAGGGAACATCAATTGGTAGAGCCACAAAAATTACATCCTTGTATACATTGCCATGCAAAAGAAATGAAAAAGCAGAGAAGCCTTGAGATGAAATTATAGAAACAATTTTGTAGGTGAGTTTGAAGAACTCAGTAGTTATGGATCCCATTTTTATAAATGTCATATTCTCCGTCAGTTTATCTGTTCACTACAAACAAGAACGGCTGTCAGAATGTGAGTCAAACACAGCAGCTAATGGAAAATAAACATCCAGAGAAAGGCAGCAAAGACGTATGAGTAGCAAGGACAGATAAACAGCTTCAGAAGAATCAATGTCAAAATGGCTGTGCCATTAGCTGGGCACGGTGGATTGTTCTCTCCAAGATTGCAAGGGTCACTCTTCCCAAAGATGACAGCCTAAATGCTGAAGGGAAGCAAAGTTAAAATACACTGTTCTTGGGAAACTGGAAAAGTGATCAGGCTGTAGATTATCACCAGCTGACCCCATACTGGAAGTATCACATAGAGAAAACACTCTTAGCAAAAAGGTTTCTTTTTTACTTGTGAACATGGGACAAAATTGAAGTATTGAGCAGGCAGAACTCTTGGAAGGACTCTTCTGGATAGACAGGGAACAGAAAGGACTGTCTTGAGTAGAAACAGGCTTCTGCCCATCTAAAAGAGTTTTTTTTCAGAGAGATTTTTAATCAGCAGCTCATTGATAAAGATACCCTCTCACAAATAATTCCATTTCACCAGGGTTTAGTGCACACCTTAGATCTCTTTCCTCACAGGAAGAAGAGAGAATTATGAAGAACAAAAAGACAATGGAAGCCATCTAAAAAATAAAAAATAGTGTTTCATTACCTGGTTTTATGCTTCCTGTAGCTCCTCAATACCACCAAACTCCTTGATAATCTCTTTTAGTCAAGTGCAACAGGTAATTGTGACATTAGTCAGGTAACTGCACCAAATTTCCTGACATAATCAGGAATGCAATGATATAGAGTCAATATGTTAGGGAGCATCTCTTAGATGTCAATCACATAGGTGATGTGTCCATTTTTGCCTTTTACAGTTGTATGAAGTTGCATGCATTTCTGAGAGAATCAGTAGCATTCACCTAGAAGAGAATTCCAGTATTCTTCAATTTTTTCAGAAATTAAATCTAAAATCATAGAATCATAGAATCATTAAGGTTGGAAAAGACCTTCAACATCCACCAACCTTTGACTAAACACCACTGTGTCAATTAAACCATAGCACTAAGTGCCACATCCAGTCATTTCTTGAACGTTTCCAGGCATGGTGACTCCCCCACTTCCCTGAGCAGCCCATTCCAATGCATGACCATTTTTAAGTGAAAAAATGCTTCCTGATGTCCAACCTTAACCTCCTCTGGTGCAGCTTGAAGCCATTTCCTCTTAATGACTGCCTAGGAGAAAAGGCCAACCCCCACCTGGCTACAACCTCCCAACCTCCTTTTGGGTAGCTGTAGTGAGTGATAAGGTCACCCTTGAGCCTTGTTTTTCTCCAGGCTAAACAAGAAGAAATAAATAAGATTTTCCCTTTTTTTGTTTTTTTGGTTTTTAAGATTTTTTTATTTTTCTTTCCACATATAGGAATTTCAGCAAAGTGAATTGCAGGACATTTTTTCTTTTTTATTTTTTTCTAAGAAAGAGAATACTTGAGTGACATTAGTTTGCAGTACTGTAGATACTTGTGTATTTGCCATCTTCTTTTTATTTCTGTTGATATAGGAGTTGTTAGTATTTATAAATAAATCTGTTCTAAATATCTGGGAAAACTCTTGGGATTCTCTGAGGAGAAATAAAAAAAGAAGTCTTCTGCAAGAGGCAGAACTGCTGCTGCAAATAGCTCGCTGACATTATTTCCACAGCCTCATGAAGAACAGCCAGTCCCAAGATGAATCCTATCGCCTGATCCAAATGATGTAGTTAGAGCTTTGGATGTACCTTTGAAGAGAATCGAGAAATTGTATGGTCATGTAAGTCAGATGGGTTGCAGCAGGAGTTTTATCTGGTTTTGCTATACACGACAGGAGGAAAGATGCTGCAGTTAGGAAAAAAACAAGAGTCAATGGAAGAAGTAGCAACTTTATTTGTTGTATTTCAGGTGGGCTGATGAATGCTGATGAACAAGGAAACAGATTAAATGACTTCTGTTAGTTCACTGTGCCTACAGGCAGGTGTCCAGGGCTTTCATTTTACTTGTTCTACTGGAATCCAAAGGTTGTATATAAACCATTATACTAAAGCTGATACTGAAGCAATTAACAATTAATGAAATCGTTAGCAAACCTAAAAAATATATGAATAAATAATATAAAAAGGGCACACAATTTAGCTTGGCTTGGAACCAAAACTTCATATAAGTATTGCATTAATAATGTAATACTGAAATTCAGCAGTGAATAGGGAAAATATACAAAAGAAAAGTGAGCAAAAAAGAATAACCATTCTCTCTTATATAAAGAAAGATGCAGATACAGCACTTATTAAATTGCCAATGAGAAAACTAACCCCTCAACAGATATTTGTCTTTTTTTGGGAGTTAGAATAGATATCTGATCTAATGGCCTAAGAACTAGAAAATAGCAAAAGACATGAGCAAAACAGAGTGAAAGAAAATAGTGCAATTCTTTAGAATAGGACAAGACAAAATAACTATTTACATTTACATTTGTATTCATATATAAAATTCTACATAATAAAATGGGTTGTAAAGAAATTGTTACCCTCTAACCAGAGCAATGAAAACAAATATCAACACAGCAAAATGTTTCATGTATATAACCTGCAACTAGTAATTTTATGGTAGTTTTAGAAACATTACTTTATTCTTAGGAAACTTTTCATAATTTTAAATGTTTTTCACATATATTATTTACATATTATTTCATAAAGTTGTTTTATTATCTGCTTGTTTGGGATTTTAATTCATGCTTGAATTTTTGGAACACAATTCTATAGATTACATACTAGGTTTGTTTTTTTTTTCCAACACAGTTAATGTTACAACACTGGGGACTTTCCACCCCACCTTATAGTCTGAAAAATATTTGGTCCTTAAAAATTTCTGGTTGAAGATTCTGTAATTATACTGTGAAGATATTGCAAATATATTCTCTGAACAAAAATTTTCTTCTACCCAAGCTGAAAGCAACATAAGAGAATTTGTTATAAATCTTCGGAAAAGGAGGATGCAAACATCCCTGACCTTGGAAGTGTTAGCCAGAGCACAAAACAAATAATTAGGGACATCCTTGCACATGGAGAGCTGCCAGGTCCAATTAAGATGGGTCTCAGCTGTGAGTAGTCACTAATAAAGAGATTTGGGAATAAGCAAAGTTCTGAGTCCCCTTAGAGGATAGGAATGTTGAGAGAGTTGAGAGTGTTTTTTGTTTATGTCTGTTGTTGCTATAAAGAATAATCTTAGAGTAGGTTATAGGAATGGTAATAGTGTTTGTGCTAACAATAAGGTTTTATAGACAATAATTTCTGAACAGAGGTCCTGTCTGGATGTAGTTTAGAGAAAATCTAAGGCCCACGGGGACATGCATTTTGCCTGAAAGAACACCTCTGAGTTTGAACACAAACATGGAATTTCCCTGTATTAAATACTGGGAAAATTACATAAAATTCTTTTTGAGGGCTCTAAGGAGAGTGAAATGGGGTTATTAAACCATGACTCTAAGGCTGAATAGCTGGTGTGAAACTCCAGAGTTTCTACACATGAGAAAACCACATTGTCATGGGTCAGCTATGGCTCAATTGGCTTCAAAGGAGGAAAACTACCTTCTGTGGGAAGTGCTTGGCTTTATGACGTACAGCTATAGTGAGATGTACTTTATGGTGAGTTTCTTTTTGCAAATATAGATGCATTAAGTGTTAAAATTACTGAAACTCATGTGCTGGCTTCTTTAATGTTACAAGTATTATACTGAAGTCTGCTGAGACACTTACACAAGCTGTAAATGTGCAGAGATGGTGAAATAATGAACCCAAGCTATGATCTTGTGCCTTCAGAGAATTCTGCCTATTTAAATACATTTTCCCATATTTTAAGCAATAAGACTAGAAGTTCTGCTCTGCAGATGTTTCTTTTCATGGCACTCCTTAGTTACTATACTTCTAGGCAATGCTAAGACAAGGTCAAACAGCAGCTGGACTCTTGTCTTCATGGGTGAGGCAGCAACCACCTGATTCCACGGCCTGCCAAAAATTATGGAATGCACAATTTTATTCCTGAAAACTAATGAAATTATCAACCGCTAAAGAAATGTCTGTAAATATCTTACATAGTGAGATTGGGAGGAGAAATACAAATTGAAATTTTCATCTCTTTCACTCTCAAACTGCCACTCAGCTAAAGAGTAAGCAGTAAGTACTTAGCTGAAGTAGCGCCCAATTTTTGGCAGCTGTGAAGGAGATGAAGCCAGCAGAGAAGGGCTGCTCCTGAAGTGAAAAGCAGCAGTTGATAACACAAATTCATGCCATGATATTTGGATATGAGTAATCTGAGTAGACAGAATCAACTCTTGTTGGAAAGCTCTAATCCCAAAAAGAAGGAAGCAATTCACCAAAAATGTGTGACAAGTGCCTGAAAGATTAGAAATAGGCTCATATTACACAATTCTTCTGTTCCATAGTCTGTTAGTATTTTTAACCTAGTGTAAAAATTAATAAGACAAAAAAGTTAGCTACTTATTGGAGATTTTTGTTGGGTTTCTTTATATTTTTTTTTCTTTTACTTGCAAGATCACTCTTTCTAGATTTTGAGCTTAGCATACTGCTACTTATGTAAACAAATGAAATAGAAAAAATATTGTTGTTCCTTAAGAGAGGTAAATAAAGGGATTCCATATGTGAAATACACTTCTTTTCATGCACCACTTTACTAAAAATTGATTATGTTTCTCAAAACAGAATCTCACTGCCTGAAGTTTGGGGCTGAATTCTGCTTGAGCTTTAAATTTTGCCACACTAAAATAGTTCTGAAGTATATAGTTCTGAACTATATCTACTCCCTTTTCACCTCTCTATGTGATTTATGAAAATAAGAAATAAGGGAAATAACATGATAAATGCAGTTATAAAAACAGGTATCAGTATCTTTTAAGTATTTCAGCTGCTACCTGACTGTAAGAGGTTATCCTTTCCTGAGGGTGAGATATTGGGTGTGTTTCTATCAGCTTTTCATTAATGACTACCCGTGATCCATGTTCTGGCGCTATGTGATGCTGGCTTGTGTAAAGCAAAAAAAGCTCCTTGAGGACAGCAGAAAAGTCATGGGAAATCTGCAAAGGGCTGGAAGGTCAAATGTAATTCTGCCTGCTTCCAGCTGGCTTCCCACTGTGTAGGCTGCTGTGAGAAAAGTTCCAAGGATCATGTAGTTTGGGACAAAGCAGAACACTGTATGTGTACTACACACAAGTCTTGCTATGCATATTCAGTGCTTCAGACTGGAATACAGACAGGAAACAGCTGGCCCATATGGAGAAACCAACATTTTGTATCTGACTCAAAAAAACTAATGGATCAGAAATGTCAGTGTAATACCGTTGTCCTATCCTGTGCACTAACATTATGATGCTGATGGCTTAATAACAAAATACTCAATTTTTTAATGGTATGCATTTGGGAAGTGGATAAAGTCTTCCTTTAGACCACAAAACCCCTGAGATGAAATATAAGGAAAATAAAATGGTTTTGTTTTGTGAAACTTTAACCTTGTTATTTGAAAACTTTTATAAAAAAGGTTAAAAAAATCTTCAGTGTTATTTTTATCTCTTGTTTGAGGATATAATTTGCCAAATTTATAAAAGGCTGCTCTAGCCTCTGGTATTGGAGCACGTCTGGCTCTTTTATGTTGTAACTTGTTAGAATTGTGAGCTTCTTTTAATATTTTATCAGAAATACTGTGCAAAACACTGTTTAGCCACTGTTTTGAAAATGCTATTGCTTATACAAGCATCTAGTCTCCATTTTCAAGTAGAAATTAATTTGAAATCCAAAGGGTTTATGAGCAAAGTGTATTATTTCTGTAAAAGATAACTCCAGAGAAACAGTAAATATTCATTTACCAAGTTCATTTTAGCATCAAGTTGTTAAAACACACTTTATTCTCAGAGACTACACTGATTTCTAGCAAGAGTATTCCCCTTTCTGTGTGTGGTATCTGGTTAGGCAGCTCCCTAGCACGACAAGATTATATGACAAGAAAAAATTAAGTACAGACTCTTTTTCATTAGTTAGTTTAGTTTTTTCTTCTGAAAGTTTCTTGGGGAACAGAAATTTTGGAGAAACAGGATGAAGTCAGATTATTTTCGTTGTCTATCTTCTGATTAATTAGACAGAATAATTGGGAAATTAAATGAAGCTTGTGCTTGTCTCAAACTTAGAAGTACTTTTAATTCACCAGTGAGCTAAGGGAAGGAAGTACTTCCATAGAAATTTGTAGGGATGTTAGAAACAGGTGACTATGAAATTAATGATTTTTTGATTCTTAGAAGAAAATAACACTGCAAAAAAGAAATAACTCTGAATTATATATATAAAAACATACATACACACAGAGTATCACTAGTTGGGCAAATGTATAGCATCCCATAATGCAATCAATGAGATAACTTTCCACAATGAAGCCAAAGACATGTCATGTGTCTCCTAATGTTACATTCCCAATAATCAGTTTTAACTTTCACTTTTTTCTCTCTATTCCATTTGCTGTTCTGATGGGTATCATTGAAGTACTCTTTTTTTTTTTTTTAAGTCTGTTTTTTGCTCTTACCTTAACATGGCCTGTGTACATATCCTTCAAATTAAATTTTAGGGTTTGCAGCTACTATGTGTGGTGATACTAGGGAGAGAATATATTCCTTGCTAGCAAATATGGTTTTCTCAGCACTCAAAATCTAGCTGTGCACATGTGGTGACCTACCCAGAAAATATCATGCCCAGGACCTGTGAACTTAATGAATAATCCCCTTTCATCTGCTGTGCTGTCAAATAGTAAAAGTCCCCTATGCATTATGATTGTTTTGAGCACAGTATAAAGCTGCAGTCCTAGAAAATATAAGCCATTTTTCTTCTGTCACTAACTACCCACCTGGGTATTATCTGAATATTATGATGATTTAGATTTCAAACCACAAAAACAGCTCTTGCCACACTGGCTACATATCTGAGAGAACACTAGCAGCAGTTAAATTTTCTTAGGAAAAAAACAACCAAACTAACTAAAAATAGTAAACGTGGATCTCATTTTATAGACAAAGCTGTTGACAGTATAATCTTTATAAAATTGATCATTGTGCACATGTGTATTAAGACCAAGCCTACAGCTAAACATCATTCAGAGACCAGTTCTATTAATACTGATATAAGTGTCACTCAAAGGTTACTTAAAGGTCTTAATTATTTTGGGAGATACTTAATTAGAATAATTAAAATCTCATTAATTTCAACCTCTTGGTAGCTTTCTAAAAAAGAAGAAGGATTTGGTAGAGGGGCATTTATGTACTGTTTTAACTCTGCTCATAGGTTTTTTTGCAACTTCAGAAGGGTTACGATGTATTCAGAATAGAAAGCTTCATCATTGCTTCAAAAAATTGTTAGGTTCTAGTATTGGTAGACTTAAAGTTATTGCTTGATTCTGTTCTAGTGTGAATTGTGGTTAAGTGACTTCTTTTTACTCTCTTTTTTCCCCCCCTTTCCATGTAGGAATATTTCCCAATAAAACTTTGAAAGATCAAGCCCAAATAAGACAAAAATTAGCGTCTCCTCTCCATGCACCCTGCTTTAACCACTAAAAAGTTAGAGTTAAGGATTAAAAGTTTTGTAGACCTTACAAAACGGGCTGCTGAGCTCTTCATCAGCAGGGATTTTCAGGAGTGTATTGCTGGAATGTTGCCACTCGATGGCACTCTCTGTCCTGCTGTTTGCTCGGGGCTCAGCACTATCGTCCCTCAGCTCCTGAAGCCCTCCGTGCCAGCAGCACCGCAGCACGGAGCAGCAGTCCCTTTGAAGTGGTCTGCAAAATGTAAGGAACCCGGGGAGAGGAGATGTGTTTGGGAGGGTAGGAGAGGTTTCCTTCTCGCTCTTTCCCCCTTCTCCATTGAAGAGTCAGGAGTTGTTATGATTCCTCCTGTGGTACGGAACTGTTCTGCCCCAGCTCCGAGCCAAAGCAATGCGTAGCTCTCCCTTCTTGAAAGTCAGACTTTTTCTTTTCTTCTTGCTTATGACTAATTGATTGACTGCTGCCAGCCAGAGAAGGTGACACTTGCACGTGTTCTGCTGTCTCTTAGGTTTTACAGACTAGTTTAAGTGACTGTTCATCAGAGTACTGCTAGAGCGAATGCTTAAACATTAAAACAAACATGAAGACGGATCTCAAGCATTTCTACTACTGAACGAATTGGAGCACCTATTTTTTAAATAACAGTGCTTGTAAACAAATATTCACTTGGACTTCGTCCTACTTCATTAACCCAATCTTACCTACACAGGAGAGCTATGCAGAGAACCAGGAGGCGGGGCAGGAGTGGGAGGATGGAGCTGATAGCTCTCAGATGATTTTATTTTTTGCTATTATTATTTTAAAATTTATTTTATTTTAAGCTTTCACACTTCAATCCCATATCTAATAATTCAGCATAAGTCTTGAACCTTTATTAAGGAATTGTAACCTAGAGCTTTATAACTATTTCCTTTAGAGCTGATACTGATCCTTTTTTGCTGGTCACCTCTGGTTTTTATGAATTCCTATAGCCTTGTCAGTCAAGAAATATTGACTCTTGTGGTGTTTTTCATTTTCCCGGGTCTTAGTGGAATAAAATGTACATAATGCCATCGGATCAGAATAATGTATGATATAAGTTGGTGTGACTTGCCAAACTAAATGTGGTTATGTTTTTTTGCTTATGAAGCTTTTTTAAGTTAGTGACCAAATTGCTGTTTTTCAAGAAAATGGGTTTTGTGGCCCTTTTGCAATGAGTCTCAGCTGCAAGTTTCATGAATACTAATATGCAGGAACATCTTGAAAGTATTTATTTCCTCCTAATACAGTCAAGTTATCTTTTTGAACTGCTGAAAATGATGCTGAAACACACGTCATTAGAAATAAGCCTTTTTATTAATCTGTTGGACTATATATATTTATGTATCTAATTTTCCAGCTTCTTTGTTCTAAGCATTTATTTACGTGTGAAATTTCCTAAGAGTAAGGTTTGGAGTAATTCATGCAGACATTTCTTATTTGTAAAATATGCCTACATGCCTGGTAGATATTATAAAAATTATAAAATTAAATAATCACGGTTATAAAAAACTCTGTTTTTTATGACAGCTTGGACATGGCCATACAATCTCACAGAAGGGCACTAATACAGCTTAGTAAGTGGCTACCAGGATTGAGCTACTACTGAGTTGTAGTAATTCACCCTGGATGCTTCTAAGACCACCCAGCCTGCAAAATGTGACACATTAGCTCAGTGTCCTGTTGCTGTATTTAACAGTAGGAAGTGGCAAAGAGTATGCATGTAGTAGTTACTGGAGCTTAGAAGGTCACCTCATCGCTATCCCTGTTTGTGCAACTTGAACTGAAAGGCATTCAGTCGTGCACTCATGTCTGTATCACAGGCAATTCTACATCATTCAGTGGTTAAGTCCAAGCCTTGAGGCTTGTGATAACTTCAAAAACTGGTTTATTTTGGCCAAAGAAAGATTATGAAGTCTGAAATTAAACTTCAGGACAAGAGGGCAAGACGAATGGTCATTTCTCATCTTGTCAGCATGCTAAGATGACAGTGATGACAGATGATTTCCAGACATCTTCTGGTACAACTTCACAAGAATACCTTTTCAATACTACTCTCTCTTTTTAACTACAGCTGAGCTAATGTATATTCAAACATCACTTAAAATTCAGCTGAACCTTGACTGACAGAGCTGCTCTGGAAAAGCTTTGGTGTGCTTTTCCATGCTTTGCCAGAGAAATCTTGTTCTAAAATTCTTTGGGGAAAAAACAGTATCTGCATTTGGTGGCTCATTTAACAACACTCATATTTAACTTTTTAGAATCAACCTCAGAAGGATTTTAATAAACAGAAAATACTGGGAGAAACAGTCATGAGTGCTGATGTTCTCAGATTATTAAACTCAGGAAAGAAATCTTGACACTGAGAGCAATGGAGATTTCATTTGACATGAAAGCACTAATTTCACTATGGACATTTAATTTCTGCTCAAGCTGCTTTTTCCTTTATTTTTCTTGATCTAGAGTACTTGATTTACAGTTTATTGGTTAGGCAAAAATAATTCTCATGATTTTTTTAAGTTTTGGTGGGTTTTTTTGTTGTTGTTTTTGTTTTCTAATCCAGTATCTAACATGAATGGGAGTGCCTCAGGTATCCACTATATAATGGACAATGTATAATAGGCACATGCTCTGACATTTAAAAGGATTTTGCATTTAGCCTGCAAAGATTTGGTGGATGATAATTAGCCGTTAAACCAAAAGAGATGAGAAAAACTACTCCATCTTTAGTTTTAACTTTAGCTAGTGTTACTTCAAACATGTCCTACTGAAAAGTAGGGGGGAGGAAAAAGCAATTAAAACTGGGTTTCTGTCTACTTGCCCACCTTATTAGGTTAATAATGATCAGAATTCTATAAGAGAAAGGCAGTTTCAATTTAAAATTAATATAACTTGAATCACGAAGGTGTGTTGCCATAACAGCTAACTTCCTTTTACATGGTACGGCATTAAATACAAGATCTCTACAATGATATGGCGAAGACATTTTATTGCAAAACTCTAGGGTTCTTAAACTGTTATTTTGTTATGAGTTTACATACTTGTGAGGCACAACAAATGTGCTTAACCAACCACCATAGACCACGATAGGAACAGGCATCAGATGTAGCCAACTATGAGCCCCACGGTGTGAGCACTTATTTGTTCTAATAATTGTTTTACTATTTTGTAACTTGTTTTTCACCTCTAGTTTAGCTGAGTGATTCCCAGAATGCTTTTCTAGTTAGCCGAAGTAACAGAAATGTACAAGGATTTTACAAGGGTGGTAAGGCCCTCATTTTGCAAAGCATTTCTGCTCTGCAACAACATGGAGGAACTAATCTTTACCTGCTGATCCATCAGAGAGATTTGTCACTTCTGTATTATGAGATGATTCAATACATGAATAGTGTCTTGTATCATTAACAGATTAGGGATAATCAAAATGTAACTTATTACTGGTAAGTTATGAGAAACATGGTGTGTTACATAATGGTTTCCTTTCAAAAAGAAAAAATGTGTTCAGATCAACTGCAAAATTATGGATTCAAGCAGTAAACAAACATGATTCTGTTACACCCTTTGGCAGCTGAGACAAATGATATCGTCAGCTCTGCCTTGCATGCCCCAAGTCACATGTTGCTTGTGACTCATTTCATTTTTACAACTGCCTCTATTGTTCTGCAGAACACAACACTATGAAGGGATGTCAATCGAAAAGCAAGAAACAACTATTGCATTGTTAGATGGAAAATATAAATTTATAAGTAATTCATGCTTCTGTCTTTCATGATCTCTCTCCAAAGACTATGAAACTGTTCCTGGTAAGAGATACTGCCCTTGTTTCTGGTGAAGATGGTAAATAAAAACATACATTTTTGACTTTAGTTATAACCATTTCCATTTGAACTTGTTTTCAGTTAGTGGTAACTACAGGTAAAGCAGTAATTAAGGGAAGAGAGGTGAAATGTGATTATAGCTGAATGACTAGCAGCTTGTGTTCTCCCTTGAAAACACTACTAATGCAATGAAATAATCAATTGACTATATGAAAGAGGAGCTTCTTTCCTAGTAGTTGTGGTACTGGAAAGGAAGAATCACATTCCTGCTTTGCTTTCTACTAGGAACTCTACAGCTTCGGTCAAAAACAAGAAGCTTGCAGAGGTGAGGCAGAAGGTGAGAAGAATTTGGTTCAGAGTTTATGAAAGATGTATTTTTCTAAAGAATTTGCCAGAACAGCATCAATTGCATGCTTATGTGTTATTTATCATTTGCAGAAAAGCTGGTTTTAGTTAAATGAAAATGGTGGTAGTTGACTGGCAAAATATGGTTAGGTTGCCGTTCAAATAACAAATCTGCCTACTCAATATCTAAAGAGTATCAGCATAGTCAATGTTAGTGTATGAGAGATACTAAGCTGTCATAGCTCTTGCCATGGTGATTTTTGTTCAATAGCTGTAGATAAATGCTTTAAAAAAGGAAGTTGTAAAAATGACCACTGAGTGATTAAAAGTAATACTACTCATACAAGACTTACAGTTGGGATCTATTTCTGGGAGCTGGAGTATCAGGGACTGTCTAATATTTACTCCAGTTATTGTTATCTGTCAGGTGTCAGTAGGTGTCTTAGAAATGCTCTCTCAGTGTCCTGACACAACAAGCAGTGATTGCAGAGTGCTGGGTGTCATTTTTGCTTACCATTGCACACAGGACTGGAGGATTTAAGCTGTTCTGTGGAAATTACAGATAAGGAGCCACAGTAGGGTTGGGTAAAAGGCTAAAGTCATCTTTGGTTCTTAAACTGTGTTGTAACATTTTAAGAGGGTATTTCAATACCTCAGCATATCTTTTATTTTAATGATATGCAGCCTGTCCCTGTAGGTTTGATGTCTTTTGTTATTGCTTGCATCAATGACTTTTTAAATCCAATTTTCTTAAGTTGTTTTCCAAGGTGTTTAATAACTTTACATTAACATGGTTAATATTTTTACTGCCTTCTCATAACTTACTGGTGGATGTGTATTTAAAGTTGTGCTGGCAAATAGTGCTATCCCACTGGAAATTAACAATTGTTAGTAAAACAACTGTCTATTTCTTTTATCTTGCATGGTTGACACTTGAGAAGGAAGATGATTGAATAAAAGACATACTAACATAGAGTATAAAAACATTTTATGTTCGAATATTCTGTTTTACTAAGACCTGAAGATCTGGGTCCTATTAAATTGCACTCCAATATAACTATAAATTTATATCCTTGAATAGCTAATGAAAGCGATGTTTGATAGATATTTGGCAGGATGTCTGTAATAAGGTTTAGGACTAATAAAAAACAAGCAAATACCAACAGTTGAATCTTCTCAAAAATTATTGCTGAACAGGCTTTTTGACTTTCTCTTCCGAAGAAGCTCCTTTCCTACTGCAGGGTTTCATTTTTGCAGTAGTTGTAAGAACTCAGAATGTCTATCTTAAAAACTATTTCCTTAAGTCTTGCAGGCAAGGAATCTGACCTCTAAGATTAACAGCATTAATTTCCATTCTTCTAGTCTGTGTTGAGTTTTTAAAAGATTTAGAAAATACAGAGTCTTTCAGTCTAGGTGGCAAGGTGTTAAATCTCAGAGGAAACATCATATGTTTGATGATCTCTTTGTTGAGATCACAGTGGTTATATTCTAAATAGACTGCAAGATCTTTTTGAGCAAGACCAGATAGAATACAATGTCCTGGGATAAAATATTAGAAAGTCCTCTCCCCTCCAGCATGTAATCAAAGTGTTTATTTTGTAGTTGAAAACTGTGTGGTAACTTAATATTTCTTCCTCTACTTCAGAATCCTGTGAACCTAACTGTGTGTGATGATATGTTTCCACTTTGTTTCTGACGCTTGAAAACATTTGTGGAAAAACTACTGAACGCCTAGGCAGGAGGTGGACATGTAAATACTATCTGGTAGGAACAACTCCCTTGGGAATGTAAGCGTTGTACAGAGTTATGTGAAAATATATTTGGAATAAAAAACAGAGCAAGTAACAATACAGCTGAATGGATAAAGTCCAGACGTTCATTTGCAACATAACTCTCTGAGTGAGTTATAATTAGAATATGTAGGCCAAATACATGACAAATAAAACTTATTACAGTCCTGGTCACTGAATAAAAAGTAAAAAATGTTTCCTTTCTACACATCTACTTATGTTCTTTGTCTTGCTTTTTTCATCCATTTTCTTTGTCTTGCAAGCTCTGAAGTTACAAAATACCATGTAACCATGAGCACCTGAAGTAGTAGCTTTTAAAAGATAAGTAGATAATAATTCTTCAGTGCACTCTTGTGGCTTCATTGGATTCCGAGGTCAATAAAAAAATAAATAGGGAGGGGAGAGGGAGAGGGCAAAGGGGAGACAGAGGAAATGCCAGACCTGCTACTTCTAGCCCCAAACCTGGTTCGTTGGCAATCTAAGCTTTCTTTTGGTTTTCTTGCTCTTGATTTCTTTTTCTTTCACTAAGGATAGCTTAGTAAAACCCAGTTTTGCAAAAAATGCTGAGACAGCTTTTAAAAATATGATGGAAGTGAGGACAGCCTCCTTCATGTAGGGTATGTGCCTAGGAGCAGTGTTCAGTAGTACAACCACTGTATTCAGGTTGCACTTTGTAGCTAACGAACAAATAATGTTTGCTAATAAATCAAGTGGTAAATCTGATAATTTTTTTTAAAATTTAATCTTCTACAGTTATACTAGCCACCTGATTGGGGGTGGGGGTGGAGAAGGGTGCTGTGTGGAACTTGTCCACTTCAGTGAAACCCTGAGTGTGCTATGTGGTATGATTATGAAGCAGTTCTGAAGTACCGTCATGGAATCTTAGGAAAAGTTAGGGTTGATTTGGCTCCTGGAGCTATGGGCTAAAAGCTCCTTTTTAAAGAAAGGCTAATTTCAAAGGCAGATTGAGTTTTTTCACTTGTCTTGCAAGCCTTCAGATATGGAAAATCCAAACTTCTCTAGACCCTTGCTTTGGTGCTTAACTGCTTTAATTATTTAGATTTTTTTTTTATATCCAATATAATTGCTCTTCTTGTTGCTCATCACTGTCACCTTGACCTTTTGCTCTTCTTGTCTAAACAGTCCTCAATTCCCTCTATGTCTCTCTTCACAGACTTTCTCCTTAACCATCTCTTTTCTAGCCTAAACAAGCTCAGTTCCCTCAGCCACTCCTCACCAGGACAGGCAGAGGAGAATGGCTGAGCTCTCATTGCAGCCCTGTGCAATGAGATCAGACAGAGCTTACTTGTTCTGTGATCTCTAGGGGATTTTTTTGTCTGCTTGTTTACATGTTGCCTTTAAAATAAACTCTACCATGTGTATTTTCTTAAGAAAAAGGGAAAAAAAAGCACCAAACAATTAAAGAAACCCCCAAAAAAACCCAACACCATCGTCTGTTACACAATTTTCAGTCTTTGCATTGTCTGTACATTGTGTGAATTTTTATATTTTTTTCTTACTGCTACTTGGAATATTATTAGAGTATACTAGAAAATTATTGCTTAGCTATTTAAAATTAGTTTTAATGCATTAATTACACAGAATGTAAAATCTTAAAATTAGTTAGTCTTCTACGGCTTAATTTTGTTGTTTCACTTAGCCCTTAGAATGACTGTGAAATGAATGTGGTTGAGATTATATGTAATAAAGAAATGCACTTAACCCCAAAATTATTGCAATAAAAGCTGGAGAGATTACAACTTAAAGTAAACTAGGTCATAACAGTTTGCAAGTATCTGCAAAGCTTTATACAATGATGGTAAAACCTAGACTTCTAAACAAGACAAAAAATGGCATCAAAATACAAACAAAAAAGGTAACCCCAAAAAGTATGGGAAGAAAAGACCAGAGGAAAAAAAAGCAAGAACAGTCTCTAATATTGGTCTTAGTTCTGGTTTTGGCTACATTAGTTTTCACAGAACTAGGAGAGTAAAAAGTTCCCCTTCTCAAAGGTCACTAAGAAAGATTTGAGATGGAAGTCATGGGAAACAGGAAACTCAGGGAATGTTTCAATATTTTGATATCAGTCTACGAATATCAAAGTGAAAGTATTTATAATCTGTTTAGTTATTCATGAGAAATGCAGAAACTTTTGCAGTATCAAGGGTTATGAAGAATCCTTTCCCGTGTTTTGAAGCAAGATTGCAAAACTGTAGTCCATTCTTACTTCTGCCACTTGACCATGGGTTTAGATTTATTCCATGAGATAATGATTCAATTTACTTGTGTCTCAGGGATGTTTTGCTTCTTAGAGTTGTTTGTTTGGTTGTTTTGTTGGGGTTTTTTTGTGGCTGCAGGTGGATGTGTATTGCTCATGGTGAGGGTCTTTGAGTTTCTTTGAGAACAAATACTCTGAAACAGAGCATGATGGCTGAAAACCTGTACCTGTTCAAATCAGTGATAGACCCCTGAATATCATGGGGTCTATCATGATTTTTTCCAATAATTAGAGTTTTTCTTCCTTATTTACACTGTCTATAAGCACATGAAAACTGGAGTTCGATTTCATGAAGATGGCCTCTCTTGAGTCAAATCTCAATCTGTCCATCTCTCCACAAAATTTCAGAACTCTTTTCTCCTCCTATATGAGCTTTCACCTCAGCAGATGGCTTGGATTACAGTCTGTGTACGATGTATGGTTGAAAGCTTTGCCACTCTAGGTAGCTGTCCAGTGATGGTCAACAATCACTGTTGTGATTGAATGCACTGCTTGAAATTGAGCTTTTTGTCCAGCAGACTCTTGAAAACTTCAAGGATGGGGACTGCGTTGTCCTTGAGAAATTTGCTCTAGTGTTTCATCACCCTGCCGAAGGAACAAGTTGCTACCTTTTAGCTTGAACCCCACAGACATCAATTTCTGGCTATGGCAGATCATTCTTACTGCTTTCAATTTCTCTTGCCTGTAAAAAATTCTTAATGCCTATGCTGGTCAATGGTGATGAGGGGAATAACAAGAAGCCTAGATTCTGATACCTGTACAAACTAGATTTTTGTGAACTGGAGTCTCCACCACTAAATATTTTAATATACACACACATAAACATTCTGAAATAATTTTTTTTAATATTATTCTACTTTGTGTAAAATGCTTACATTAAAAATTTAATATATAGAAATATTTTCTTCCTATTTGAGCCTGGCAGTTTTCAGTTGCGTTCTTGTTAATGTCCTAATGAATTAATCAATTGAAAACAAACAAAAAAATTCTCAATATGAGATTAGGAATTCCACTATGTTTTTTTCCTTTACTACCTTATTTGTCAACATGTGCTCTGCAGAATAGAGGAGTGAGGATGTTTTCTTGGATGAAATTTTAGCAGCATTTTGAGCATGGTGATTATCTTCCACAGTGCCATGAGAAGTGAAGAAGTTCTATAATCAAAGGAAACACATCTAATACAACTAAATGTGACCTTTGTGCAAATAGTATAGATAACTTAACCAGACAAACTGAGAGTTCAGAATAAGTAAGTGAAGACATTTTCACTCTTCTGTATTTTATTTCATTCCTTAATACCCTGTGGTACTTTAGATATAGCAGTGTTTTCCTTATTTCTCTACCAGTCTGAAACCTGACAACCATCCCCTGGCTTGCAAAGAATGGAAAATTTCCAAGGCACATGTTGCTTAATAGAAGAAAAGCTATCCTATTCATTTTAATAGCTGTTGAAACATATTACACTTTGAAATTAGACATAAGGAAAGGTGGTTTTAATGTCCTGTCATAAGACAGGAGGCTAAACTCTTTTGTAGAAATAAATTTCATTTAAGTGCATTGGGTTGCTCCCATTTCAGTGCCTGTTTTTCAGAAGAGATGAGATATAATAATTTTTGCTTACAGTATAACTAGGATTCTAGCACAATGCCCTTGGTGCTGGGAAGAACTGATGCTGCCATTGAGGTATTAAATATGACCCAAAGAGAGGAAGTGCTGCCCACGCACAAAGGGCAAGAGAGGTTAGACATAACTATTCAGTCAACGAAAAAAACAGGGGATCCTCAGAAAAAGTGCGTGAGAATTACTTCATCCACAAGCGGTAAACAAACTTATCCTAGCAACAGGAATGCATTAAGAATGCATAAACATAAACACCATAATACTTGGGCTCAAAAGCTGTGTTCTTAGTAGCAGTTTGGAAAGCAGTTTGTTCAATGTGGTAAGCAGTGCGTTAGCACAGTGATGCATCTCCAGATAAACTGTAGAAGGAAAAGCATGTATTTTCCTTGACGTTTCTAAGAACCTTATGGTGGCATTAACTAAACACCACACAACAAGTCAGTTGTGCAAGTCAACTGGAAAATGCTAGTTTTTGCTAGTCTTCGCTGCAGCAGCTTATAAGACTTTTTCTCACTGGAGTCTTTTATTTCAAATACAGCAGCACAGAAGTATAGTTAAAAAAATAATTCAAAAGACTGCAACCCCTTAATGGAGTAAATATACACAGAGGTGTTTATTAATGGTTTCCCAGCGCAATACTGTTTGGAGTATCCCCGTCCATTAGTAGCATATAGGTCCATCTTGTATTTTTTTCATTATCTTCATCAGTTACATGACTTTCTAAAATTAGTGTTTCTATGGGAAGTATGTTTAAGGTAAAGATGTTGACCTAGTCTCACCTAATGTTATTACTTAGGCTGTGTAGCCAAACCTCTGCAACAAAAAATATTTTTTCAACGTATTTATGTTATGGTACAGGATGGCATTTTTAAATAGACCTTCTCAAAAATACCTTTAAGTACAGTTCTGCAATCTCTAAAAAGTTTGATAACTGTAAAGTTAGATCTACCAAGGTGACTCCACAGAAGGTTGCCTCAGGTTCTCTTTTGACAGCCTTTGTTGCAAGGATATGTGAAGTATGTTCCTGATGAATAATAACAGTGGTACTTTTTACCCTGGAGAGGTAATAAGAGCTCTGCTGTTTTCCTAATGTTTGGAAGAACTGACTACACAGAGAAACCTTTACATTGCCAGAGCAAAAAGTTATAGACACCATACATTATAACTATCTTTCTGAAATACAGAATCCATGTGAGCTCGATGCCAGTTGGATCTGTACTTTTAGCGTGGAAAAGTAAAGAAAATTGTCTTAGGTTTTGTGTACTATAGATGAAGATTGAAGGGGAAAAGGGTACAAAACACTTATGTGAAAAGACTTATTTCTTATCTGTGTTAAATGCCATTGAGCCATGATTCTGCTCAGATTTGCTTCTGACAATCAGAGTCTCTGTTTACAGCTTGCAAATGAAATGCACTTTCCAATATCTAAGGTTTGTTTCTCCCTGAATGATGTATCTAGCTGCGGGGGGGCTGCAGGAGCCAGAAGCCCCCTGGAACGAGGTCCCAGGGGCGCATATCTCCACCATGTTCGGGGCGGGCGGCCCCTGGGGTCCGCTCAGCGTGGCGTGAGTCTCTGAGTCACAGAAATTCAGCAGGAAATGAAGTAAGACGAAGAAATGAACTGGACCCATCTCAGTTCTGCCAGGGAGATTTATTAGGGGTTCTTAGGTAGGGGGTTGCAGGGTCGGGAAAGGGGGAGGAAAGCAAGAGATAGGAGCAGGGGCTAGCAGCTCAAAGATGGGACCCTGAACTGACGCAGACACTGGCTTGTAAGGGAAAGTGTAGCAATGCAATTTTCAGATCTCCATGTGCTCCCTTTGTTTCCCTGCTCTGTATGCCATTGGTTCATTTTGAAATATGCCCTGCTGTACCTGAAAACCTATTGGTGTGTACCCCTTTTGCCAATCTTTCCTTCCTTCTCCTGGGACTGGCTCTCAGAGAACCAGCCCCTGCCCCCTTCCTTTCTCCTTAAAAGCTGGGTCCTGGGTCTGGGAGGGGCTGGTTTTATCTCTGGGCTGGCAGCCCATATCCTATCTCCCCGTCTTTCCTTCTCCCATTCTTGTTCCCTGCAACCCCTCTCCCCATTACCCCAAATAAACCTCCCTGCCAGAACAGAGATGAGTCCAGGTTCATTCCTTCGTCTTACTTCATTTGCTGCTAGAATTTATGTGGCCGGAGACCCATGCCACGCTAAGCGCCCCCCGGGGGCCGCCCGGCCCAGACTTGGTGGTGATATGTGCCGGGGAGACCTCATATTGTGAGGCCGCTGCTGCCTGCAGCCCCCCAGGGGAGAGAAACGTCGGGAAAGGAAGGGGGGGCTGGCTCCCCCGGAGCCCGTCCCAGGAAGTCTGAAGGGAAGATTGGCAAGGGGTACACACCAATAGATTTTGGATACAGCAGGATGCATATTTTAAAATGAACCAATAGCATACAGGGCAGGGGAACAAAGGGAAGCCACATGGAATCCTAAAGAACCACATTGCTACACCTGAAAAATGACTTGGTTTGATGATGTGCAGGTATTGCTAAATGTTGGTCACAGTTCTCCAACACAGTATCAGTAAATCCAATCACTGTTTGAACAAAGACAGCATTTTATGGAATTTTCTTTATCAAAAGACACTTTCTACTAACAAAACATTGCAATTTACGTGAATAAAGAACAACAGTATAGAAGAATTTTATTCATTACTGATTTAACTATAAAATAGAAGGAGTGGAACTGCAAGTCTGGGGATCTAACAGTAGCAAAGGGGACTGCATGTAATTTATTTACTTAAAAGACAATACCTTTGCTGTCTGGCATTGCATTTCCATGGACTAATCTGTAAAGTAGATGAAAATGAGTAATTTTATACAAGCAATGCACAAGCCAGAAGTTGAAGCAGCCTTTCAACTGTATATTAGATCAATAAAAGAAGTTCTTAGGTAAAATCCTTCTGTTAGGACTGAATAATTAAGTTCTAAGGTCTACCAGGGTGCAATTACTTCATACAAAGAGCAGAATCACAGCACTTGGAGAAGTCTAGTACATGTAACACATAGGTTTTTTCTGTCAGTATGAAATGCACTCTTATATACTCCCAATTTTTCCATAAAATTTAGAAAAGTTTATTTTAGATAAATAGCCTTTATTCTTTTAGTTGTTCTAGGGTGACAGTAAAATCTATTCAATTAATGCATCAAGCGTATAATTAAAATGTAATTGAAGTAGTAAACTACTGTTATATTACTTTAAGTGTCTTATTAGCAGGATGACATTCACACTTCTATTGACATAAATAATTCCTATTTAAATAATTATTTTTATTATTTTTACAAATTAAAAAGATATACTTGTGCTTATATAAAATTATTTCTGACAGCAACATGCTTCATTTCTGCCTCCTTAATATCCAGAACTTGTACAGAAAAACTCTTGTAGACATGTACAGATCACCTCACTCAGCCAATGTAAAGTCAGCTCTTCCCAAATTACTTATAATACTTTTTTTTGCCTATTCTTAAAGGCTCCTGGGGAAATAGGAAGACTTAGGAGTCTCCCTTTTTACTGGTAGATCAAAGGATTAGGCTTGAAAAAACCTTTTTCCCTGCAATTTAAACTTCTTGCTTGTTATGCTATCTGCTATAGAGATGGGAAACATCTCTGCTCTTGCTTTTCACATAGCTAAATATTATCATTCTTTTCCCTTGCTGTTCTTCCTTCACCTTCTGCCCTTTGGGTTGAGCAACTGTAAATTCTTTTCATTTCTCTTGAAATAAAATCCTCAGAATTCTACTTTAGATAAGGTTGTTATCTGCTATTCAGGTAATGCTCATATTTGAACATTCTAGGGTGATGTTTATTCTTTTAGTTTGTCCTTTAAGTAACTCAGATTCTTGAGTGTGGCATCCCTGTTGGGACAGTTTCAAAAGAAGGTGTGGCAAACACACAGAGTCTTCATGACTTATGGGTTAGGGCAGTTGCACAGAGTTGAGAAATGCAGGTTGCTTTTGAATGGAAGGGAGTTGAATTTTTCTTTCATGTCCTAAATGAATTCTGGAATTTATAGGGAAGAAAGTTATGTTTGTTTGTACCTGTTGTGAGTTAGCTAACAAGAAAGCTATAAAAGTGATGGACAAGTGGAGTCACTGGAAAGATTGACCAATATGTTTGTCTTTTATGATGAAACAACTACCTGGATGGATGTGGGGAGAGCAGTGGATATTGTCTACCCGGACTTCAGCAAGGCTTTCAATACTGTCTCTCACAACATCCTTGTAGGCAAACTCAGGAAGTGTGGACTGGATGCGTGGACAGGGAGGTGAATTGAAACTGACTGAACAGCAGATCCCAGAGAATCATTACCAGTGACACAGGGTCTAGTTGGAGGCCTGTCACAAGTAGTATCCCCAAAGGTTCAATACTGGGCCCAGTATTGTTTAATTTATTCATCAGTGACTAGCTCAAGAAGTACTCTAGTCCTTCATCCAAGTTCACTGATGCATCAAAACTGGGAGGAGTGGCCAATACCCCAGGGTGCTGCGCTGCCCTTCAGAAGGACCTTGACAGATTGGAGAGATGGACAGAGAGGAACCTTTTGAAAGTCAATAAAGGCAAATGCAGGTCCTGCACCTGGGGTGTAATCCCAGGCACCAGCACAGGCTGGGATTGACCTGCTGGAAAGCAGCTCCGTGGAGAAGGAACTGGATGTCCATGAGTCAGCTTTGTTTTGCTTTTTATCTGTAAATGAGATAAGGGAAGCACTGGATGATTTAATAAAGGCTAATAGGCACACTTAGTCCAATAACTGGGTCGTATGACCATTATTCTTACAGCACCACTGAAGTGGTTAGCTGAACACTGGGACTCTTCACCCTTTGTCATATTCACTGCCATAACCTTGACAGATATATCTCTCTTTCATCCAAAGTATCAATTTGCTCTCATATTTGTTGTCTACTATTTCAAGTGACCACACATATTCTCCAAGGTTTTTTTGCTCATACATCTTAATAACTATAAATATCACTGTTCTTAATTGGAGAGCTTGCAGGAAGTTATTTTTTATGTTATTGGATTAACATATTACAGAGCTTCTTCATTATGTCTGAGCTGCCACTCTACACAGGAAATTAGCGATAGCCTGTAGGGTGGCTGTGTATCTGCATTTTATGCAGATTATTCAGGATCAAGATACTCCTAAATTTTTTTTTTTTAGGTAAGGATTAAGATGCTTGACCCGGATTTTCTGTTTCTCAGATTAAATGGGTAGAATTGCTAATAGACCGAGACATGCTATCTTGCCACACTCCTAAAGACTAAATAAATAATTTCTTCATACTTATCTTTTGTGGCTTTCCTTTTTGCACAAATAAATTGTATCGTGTACATATAAATGTACACATATATACATGCATTTTTCCTGTAAAGCATACTGCAGTTTTCATCCTAACAAAGATTTAGCAAATAGGAAATATTTGAATCTGCATCACTCTATGTGTGTACATGTACTTAACTCCCTGCATCTTAACCTAATCATCCAAAAGCTTGCGACAGTAAGTGCAGAGTGGCTTCCTTGTCTGCAGCAGCATTCTTTGAAAGGGAAGATTCCCCAGTGAATACATTATTACACAGAAGTCCCACCCCCGTGATACTGCTGTAGACACATTACAGGATTACTGTTCAAGAGTTTACTAGGATGCAAGTAAAATTGTTCCAGTCAGTCAGCAGCAAGCATCTTTGACTAAGGTAGGAGAGTGTTTTCTTTTATATACCTCATGAAAACATAAGGAAGCATTTATATTTATTTTCTGTAGATAAATATACTTTGGATATTACATTATTGGTTCAATTTATATGAAGAAAAGGTGATTTATTTTTTTTGCTTCTCTGAATATGGCTCTATAAAAACACCTTGTTAATGTTAGTGTATTCACAGTCAGCTAAGCAGCAGATGTGAAGGTTGTTTTACTGTTTGGAGAGGAAATATAGTTCAAATATATTTCAAAATAGTAAAGGGAGAGCTTCCATACTTAATAGATTAAGTTACTAATGATTTTGAGAGAAAGTATTTAGGGGTTTTTTTGTTGCTTAACATAATTTCCTTGTTTCTTGTGCTTTGCTGGCAGCAAGGAAATGAAAATTTTAGTTTCAAAATATTAGCTCTTGCATATTATATCTTGAAAAAGGATCCATATTTTGTCTCTGAATTGGTGTTTTGATAATGGTAGTTCTCAATAATTACAGAAAGGGTTTGATATGAATCTTCTAACTTCATTAGCTAATGAAAGTGTCAAATGTATTCATGTAATTCTAGGTAAAGAAATTAGCTGGATCTAATAACCTAATAGCATAGAAGTGCTCTCAAACTGTAGAGCTGACTAATCGATGTGGTGAAAAATGAAATGATCTGTAGTCTTCAAGGTTAGGAGTTAATTGAATGAAGAGACAGTATTGACAGTATTTCATTTTTTTAACAGCTGATCATATATCCCTAATGGAAAGCTTGGTTTTATTCTTCCTTAAAGTAATTGCACATTCATCCTTAATTGAAATTCCCTGGTTTTATCCAGCAAAATGCTTTTAGGCAGAGCAAGGGTCATTTATACTTTGGAGATTTAAGTTGTTGATGTGATGTATAGAGCACCTACTTGTAACTATAAGTGGCTAAAAATCATTTTAACCTGTACTGAGAATTTTACTCTACTCTCAGATTCTAAAAGCTCGTGTGAGTGCTGGGAAATACCTCAGTTTATGAAATATATTTCATGTTTTAGATACTATTTGCTCTCCACATTACTGTATGAGGAAATATAACACATTTTAATTTTGTTGGAGTAGGTTTTTATTAGTTTGCATAGCCAGTTACATACAGAATAAATTACTTCATTGACAACTAGACTGAGAAGACTATTCAATGAGATCTAGATCTTTACTAGAGTCTTTGTCCAAATCCTAGTAAACCTCCTTACTAGTATTCAGACACCACAAATGTCATACTAATAAATATTTAAGTGATTGTCCAGGTCTCAGAAAAAATAAGAAAGCCAACTGATTTTCTCAGTCATCAAAATTTGCTTTTTTGACCCCAATCTCTGCACACCCACTTGTACCCAGTGAAAGCCTGTATCTGTCAGTTGGTTTTGGCTCTGAACAGCCCGATTTAGTTGAAGTCCATGCTCTTTGCAGGGGGATGGACTAAATGACTTTTGGATGTCTTTTCCAACCCACACTATTTTGTGATTCTGTGTACTTTCACTGCTCATCCAACATCAGCTATCTGAATGTCTTGATTTTAATACCACCTAACACTGGCAAAAGGGGAGAAACAAGGATTAAGAAAAAATGCTGTTCAGCTGCAGAAGCAAAAATGGAGTCATTAACTCATGTTTAAAGCAAGACACAGTGAAATACAAAAATCAAACTGTGAGAGATAACAAGGAGCTTCCTCCTGCCAGTGATCCATCTACCTGTGTAGGTGATGACAAGCTGGATAGGAGTCTGTCATGAGGTGACAGCATCACCCTGTGCTTTACCTCAGGGGTAGTTGATGAACTGATGGCATAGATGATGTCATGATCAGTCATAGGTGTGGCAGTGTGCCCAAACCCTGGGATATAATTTTAATATGGAGATATCTGAAGATATCCAACGTGTGTAAGGAGAGGATGTCTCGTTGATAACCATGTACTACAGGACCTTGGCAGCCCTAGTTTCACCCTTCAGACCTAGGACGTCTGGACTGAACTAAACCTGTGGTTCAGTGAGTACAGAGGCACATGGACACGTGTCATGTAGCCTGCCAGGCAGACTGGTTTTGTTTGGTTTTGGTTTTGGAGAGTCAGTTATGCTAAGTCCGGGAAACAGCAGTTAATTCAGCACATACCGAAAGCTTGTTATACTACAGATCTGTAATAAACAATAAATAAAATCATGTTATAAATCATGTTTTTGTAGTTAGTAAAGTACAAAGAAAAGGAACTCATACATCTTTCTGTAACCCTCACTCTGACTAAAGTGCAATCTCACTGCATGGTGCGAATTTAAGTTCCATATCTTAGAAACTTAGGGGGGATGCAAAACAAATATATGTGTGGGGAGAGAGGAAGGCAGAAACCTTTCACTGCCTGGCAAGGAGAGAACCTGTGTTACTACTTCTGTTTACTGCAGAATGAACTGCTATCCTGCCCCTACTACACAAGTTTTACAGTAGGATAAAAGTAACTTGGCCGAAAGTGACTTCATTATGAAATCGCCCTCTGCAATCCCTTCTACTGCATTTTTAACACTATGTAATAGTAATTTAAAAAGAGAGGGTACTATAAAGTGCAGTTTGGAGGGCAGAATGAAAAGGGATTTTTGGGAGGGGGAGTTTGTTTGGTTTGGTTTTTTCTTTTAATTTTTGTTTTGTTTTATAACATGTGAGGATTTTTGGGTTTTTTGCTTTTTGTTTAAATCCACAGTCCAGGAAAAAGCTGCTTCAGTTATGTTTTTAGAAGGTAAGAGAAAAATTAATAGCAGAAATTTTGATACATTGTTGTAATATTATCTCCCTAAGCATCTCAACCACTTTTTCATTAGAGAAGAAGGTCTGAGCTCTTAAAATTCCTTCTTGTTGAGTTTCTCAAATAAGTCCATGCTGACTGCGATAAAACACACACAGACGCAAGGCTTGGAGCATGATTGAGTGATTTTTTTTTTCTCCACTTCTGTCTACTGAGAGCTGGTGAAAAGCGGGAAAAATATTTACAGGAATAGAGTTTTTCCTGATAATGTCATGCAGAGCCTTGAGGACAAGAAGTCATCACAGGGTACATTGACAGTGTCTTCCTAATAACTCCCCTGTACTGCTCATACAGAACTCACTAGTGGCTGGTAGCTAATAAGGCTGCTAACTTGCTGGGTCTGATAAATATACCTCTGAATGACAGGGGAATTTCTCATGCTAAGAACTGGCCTTAAAAATGCCTATGGCAGACCGCCACAAAAAAATCCTTTTGTTATGCTGAATATTCTGACCTCAGTATTTATCTACAAAATTACAATGTAGTCTTTTCCCAGGAGTGAACCATACAGAAATTAAGGTACATAGTTAAAAGAAACCTTTTTGGAGCATCCATTTGCTCCACCTTGTTTTCCCCATATTATTTATGGTCTTCTCTTGATTTATCTTTAGGGAGAAAATAACACAATTGCAAATGTTAGAGAAAAAATTACTTGTTGATGTAGCGATTGGTCTGGAAATCTCCAGCCATTCAGTAGCTTATGGCAAGTGCATGTGCACAAGATCCCCTTGGTATTACTTGTCTCTGGGGTATTTTTTTCCCATGCCTAATTGCCTCCCAAGCGTTTGAAAGAGGCAGACTCTGAAAGGCAGTGGCTGTTCTCACAATGGGAATCATCCCATAAGACCAAAATCTAGTAGCTATGTAGAAGAAAATGGAATAGTAGTATAGCATGTAGCTAAAGAATATTTTGAGTAATCCTCTTTTGAATAAGAAATTTGGAACAAAATAGAAGTGAGGTGCTCCTGTGTTTGAATACTGCACATAGAGGCTTACCAGGGAAGGAGGCAGCAGTAAATTTCCACTGACAGTTCTGGAATTAACTTCTGTTATATATGTATGACAATTCTGATGTGTATTTATACAAAGGTGAGACTCAGTCTTGAGTCTTTTGAAATGCAAAAATATCTTTGAAATGAATACTGTTCATGAACCACTTAAGAAAGATGAACTTTTGAAAAGATGGCTAGACAGTGTATAACAATCCATATTGATGCATAAGGAGCAATGAAGTAGCTATTAATTATCTATGTAATAATTAATTTAATGTACTTGTAGGTCTGCCATGGTTTTATTTACTTGACTTTCAGCTTCCCTGTAGTAAAGTCCTGTCAAAAAGCTTCTAACTGGTTTAGCGATCAGTTTTACAGAAGTGGTCTGGGTAATTTATGTACAGTTTTAATTCTATTTAGATTTCACTAGTGCTACTGAAAGTTATCCAGCTTTATTTGACCTTATAGTCAAATAAATTGAGAGCACTATTGAATCAGCAAAAATCACACAAGTGTAATTGTGTATATCTTTCTAGAAACTGGTATAATGTAGGGTAATAGTTTTTCAGCCAGCTCTGGATACTCAGAGTTTGTGCCTTGGCTTGATTTCAGTAAAGTACCTTCTGATCCTGCCTGATCAGAAGGGACAAAAGTAATTTTCTGGAGAGCTTCAGGGACCGTTTGGCATACAATAGATTAGTAGAAGCCTAGGTGTAAGTAACTGAATCTAGAATTTCTCTATCGAGAGATTTTCCATTAATTAAAACACTTGCCAGCACAGCTGCTTTATTCATAACTTTAATTTGAGGTGGCTTTGTGCCTGAACCTCACTTTCCTAGTTTAATTTGAGCTTTTAAAAGGGAATACTTCACAAATACAAGTAATGAAAACATGGCATACACACTCTCCATCCTCTCTGTAATAGCTGTTGACAAGAGAGCAGCCTTGAATGCAATAGAGTATTTAGCTGTGTATAAAATTCAGATTTGGTTGTTTGATGATATTGAATATGATGCTGTAATTTTCTGGGTTTCATACTGGATTTTACACAGTTGCCAGTCATGTTGAGTTCTATCAAACACACAATGGATTCAGTCTGATAGAGCTATAGCACAGTATGGGCTAACTCCTGGCAGTTCCTTATGGTGACATGTCATTACTCAAGTTTTCCTTCAAAGTTATTCTACTGGCTCCCCTTGGTTCTGGACTTTGATCAGGCTGAGCAGGTGAGCCTTTGGACAGGTTGCTGTCAAAAGTGATTAAGGCATTTACCAACTTTACTTAGGAAATGCTCTGGGCAGACTGTCAGCTCTTGCTGCTCTAATTTTCCCCCTCTGTCTCTCACTTCCTGTGTGGGTTTTGATCACTCTGTCCAGGTTACCACTCACAGAGACACACAAACTGGGATAGGTATTTCTAAACTGGGCTACTGACCAGCAAATATCTAGTTTTCTGTAGTTCATTTGGCAGAGGAAGGCATATGTCTATCAACTTTTTTTTAAAAATAAAGTAATAAAAACCAAAAAATCCACAATTCATAAGTTGATTCCAGTCTTTGTGAGTAGAAGGACAACTATATTATTCTTAAATTAGGTAATCTAGAGCATGTGCAAATATCTATCAATATACTGTATTGAAAAATAGTTATTTTCTTAAATGCCATCTTATTCTAACAATCTAAGTCTTTGTCAAGAGTGGGAAAAGGATTGTGAGAAGAGTAAGAAGAATTATTTTGATTCTTGAAATAAAGGAGGAAGAAAAATAATATACCATTGAGATACTAGGTGCATCACTTCTTTTTGTTTGATTGTTTTTTCCCTTGATGTCAAGACACAGATCTGTTACTTTGACACAGAAGAATTTGCTTCCTTTCCTCTCCAAGAGTCATCAAGTAAAGCTCTGTCAGGTGAATATAATGTTTGCAGAAAAGCAGTTCCTGTAAGAAGCATCCAATTAGCCTACTTATGTCACTTAGTACTCTGTGCTTTAGTGTTCTCTGACTATAGATTATTTTCTGTGCTCTAATTCCTGTCATTAATATTCACCCACCATAATCTTTCTTTGCTATGCATTATTTATCAAGTTGAAAAAGTGTTATAGGAATTTTAACTAGGTAACAGAAAAACTGTTGTCCAAAAAGTGTTTTTAACCTGAACAGTTCACAAAGAAGAAGAAATGTGAATTTTTTTTTTTTTAATGACACAACTTTACAGATACTAGGGACACGCTATTTGCTTTTTTTTTCTTTCTTTCTGTATAACCATCTGTTTCTTTAAATTTTAATAACAAAACTAAATTTCTATACACCTCAATTTAAAAAAAGTTGGAAAGTTCAAGAAATACATCAAGGTGCTAGAGCATGTCCAGAGAATCTGGTGAAGGGTCTGGAACAGAAGTCCTGTGTGGAGTGTCTGAGAGAGTAATTTACAGTGGAGAAAAGGAGGCTCAGGTGTGATTTTCTCTCTCTCTGTCTCTCTACAATAACTTGAAAGGAGGTTGTAGCGAGGTGTGGGTCAGTCTCTTCTCCCAGTTGACAAGCAATAGGACAAGAGGAAAGGGCCTCAAGTTGTACAAGGTGAGGTTTAGATTGATTACTGGGGAAAAAGTCCTTCACAGAAAGGGCTCTCAAGCATTGAAACAGGCTGCCCAAGGAAGAGGTGGAGTCACCATCCCAGAATATACTTAAAAGCCATGTAGACATGAAAGACATGATTTGGTAGTGGACTTGGTAGTGCTGGGTTGATGGTTGGACTCTATGATATTAAGGATCTTTTCCAATCCAAATGGTTCTGAGATACTCTAACTGATAAATGTAAATCACTAATCCAAATCTATTAGTTACTCTATGCTATTTGCTAAATAGCATACATAGTTTTGATAATATACATGAAATTATTTTCATAACAAAAAGAAAATTTAAAACTTTGATTTTAAGAAGGATATTTGGATTGGGTGAAAGAACCAAGTATACAAAATGCTAAAGGGGATTACAAGCTTTTACAAGGGCATTGGACTAGGGAGAGAATCCCTGAAAACTCTGTTGGGAATGTTTTGGTGCGCTTTTAATCTGAGACCTCAGTATAATAGTCAGGAAAAACAAGGAAACAAGCATGGGATTTACACTCCCATGAATATAATGTGACTATCCTGTGAAAAGGGGGACAGCTGCCTTCTGAGAATAGGGCATAAAACTGGGCCCAGTCAGGTAAGTGACAGTTTGAGATAAAGACATTGCTGTATTCAGAAATTTAAAATTTTGCATAAGTTTCTTCATGAATTTTTAAATTTTAAAAGTTACCTATTTGAGTATTCAACTGAAAGTGCATGATTACCACTGGAGCTGTTGCATCAGGTATCCTTTTTATATCAAGTGAAGAGCAAGCTAGCTGTGCAAACGTGTCAAAACCACTAAGTGGAAGAATAATCTAAGTATTTATCCATATTTGATGTGATATGGCTCTACATATGAATATATATATATATACAAGTAGAGAAAAAAAAAGGTAACCTGCAGGTATTTTATATATATATATAGGTAGAGAGAGAGAAAAAGGAATTCTATAGTTTTCTTTCTTAAAGAATAATCTAAGGATTAGAGCAGTAAAGTAAGGAAGTGGATATTGTTTCTGCTCTTTGTCTCATTTCAGGCAAAAGAATATTATTTACAACAATTATAGCTTTTAGTACCTCTCAGTACTTCTCTTTTTTTCATAAATTGCATGGTTGGGGTTTCTATTGATCAGGAACACTACTGAAGGTTTAACCTCAACCCATATAACCTAGAAGTTCATATTTCCATCAAAAAGGAAGGGGTATGAGCTGAAAGCACTGTGGGAAGCTGGACCCACAGTAACTCTCCTTTTACTATATTTGCTTTGAATGGAAAAAAAAATGTAATTCAGAATATCTAACATTTGGGTTTTGAGGAAAAATATGTGATTTGGAGAAAGGGAATAAAGTTTTCTGGTCATTAGTTAATTTTTAAGCTCATATAGGAATATCTTGGAGTTGATGTAATGCATTAGTTGAGGGAAATTATAAATTGCTGTAGGATATTGTCATAGACTAATCCACACTTGTGGTTTAGGAATACATCTCATGTTGACTTTGTAAAGCCAGTTGGTTTCTATGAGTCACTTCATGTGACAGTGAATTTGAGTTTTACTGATTCCTCTCTTTTCTTTAGCAAATAACTTATTTATTACAGCTGATATAATATGTAGCCCCAAAACATCCATTTGAAATTATAATATTAGAAGCATTGAATTTCTATATATGTGATACTCAAGCACTCTCCAAATGAAGCCGGACATAATGTTGATATACAGTCCCACCAATAAACCAGTTAAGGAATTAAAAGGTTTGTGTTACTTCATTTACGAAGATGCAAATATTTTGTGCAGAAACATACCTCATTCTTTATTCTACTTCTCCTATGAAAAATGTGCTTTAAAATCGTATTTATGCTTCAGCTGATCAAAATCCCAAGCTTTTAAAGATTTAGATATATAATCATGGAGTACATATGAAAGCAAACCAGTGATGCCTGGAAATGAAAGACTTTATGCTTCCTCTGTGACCTGCAGTGCACCCTGTGAATCATTCATTTTCCAAGCATTAAACTAAGATTATTTTTTTTATAAAATATATACTCTTACTTTCTTTTTGTTTGTTTTAAACTAAAACAGTAAAAACACACTTTGTTTTCTCTGCAACACTGCCATAACTAATGCTAATACTTGAACTAAAATGGGAGGAGATTTTCTGTGCCTGGACTGAACCTATTTCACTTTTGATGCATATCTATAATTCTTACCATAACCCCCAAGACTGTACACATGACTGTGATACATGTGTGGGATTCTAAGGGACCAAACTTTACTTTTTCTTGTCAGCTCCATAAGACTCATCCAGCAGGATGTTTCTGTCTCTGTTCATAGCTGGCAGCCTTGAAATCCTGAACTTCTAAGCTTGTTGTCATGGGACATGAAACCCTGAAGCCCCAGTGATGAGGAGGGCTTGTATGCTTCAGCACTGGAGAGAATCCTTTGCTTTTCAAAGGATTACATCCTCATGGGCAATGTTCAGTGCTGTTCTGGATGCAGAGGGGTTAAGCAGCAGGGAGAGGTGGTACGTGTTGGTTTCAATGCTGTTTCCAATTAGGTTTGTGTGGTGGTTTTGATTGGCCCAAAACATCAGTAAAGTATTTTTTGACATCTGGGATAAATTTGGACCCCTCAGAAGCTGTTGTGGTAGGCCTGGGGAGGTGTCTGAGGGGTGGGGAGTGGCCACAAAGATGGCTCCTGTGTGTCCTGAGTGAAAGTTCTGGAAGTTTTTACATCAAGTCCAGCAGAGCCAATCTCTGATGGCTCTGAAGGTGATGGACATGCTGCCGGCCAAGTTTGGGCCAATTGGAGGTGCTGGTTACGCCTCTGTGAAAACATATTTAAGAAGAAATCAAAACAAGGTAGGCACACACTTCTTTATAGTTGGAGGAGAAGGAGGTGGAGGTAAAAATATGTGAAGGGAAAACAGCATGGAGACACCAAGGTCAGTGGAGAAGGTGGGGAGGAGGTTGCTCTAGTGCTCCTGGCGCCAGAGCTGAAAACCCTCTGCTAGCTGTGCTGAAGGCCATGGCGGCCAGGGAGGGGGGGCGGGGCAGGAGGTCCCCCTGCAGCCCATGGAGTCCACAGGAGTGCA